>CM062106.1:1086096-1157753 GCA_031163375.1 Conogethes punctiferalis | reverse complement strand
ACACGTATAGGTTTGATGAAAAAAAAAAGTAGAGTTTCTGTGAGGGGCAATTGTATGGGGGTGGGGAACCGTGTGTATGGGGCGGCGCGCGCGCTTAGTTTTTTAGATGATAAGGAGAGGACCTATCATCTTTTCGCTCCTAGCCAACCTCACCTGCCCGTGGTGCATCCTGCCGAGACAACACACGAGGCTCTCGAGCTAACCGACTGGGGGTCTATGTATTCTCGTATTAAACCAAGTCACGATGAGAAGGCGTAGCTAAATACCACGGCGATGACGGGGCTAGCAGCGTCACGGAGAGGGCAAGAGCTACGCCCTGCGATCGCCAAACCCGCCTGCCCAGCGTGGCGGATTTGGGTATGTCCTCCAGAGTTTGCTTGATGGCGAACAAAGATGCTGAGAGGACTATGTCCCAGCAGTGAGACACTTGCCCATAAGCTGATGATGATGATGATGTGAATATGTGAGGGGATTGTAAGGGAGCGGCCTATCATCTTTTCCTCCAAGGCAACCTCTCCTGCCGTGGTGCATGCCTGCCGAATAGTTTACTTCCTTGCCGATTTCCAGCAACGGCAGTTCAGGCAATTACACAGTTGGTAATAATTAAATCCTATGTTTTGTCTGCATGTATCCAATAACAATATCCTGCCCCCCCGACTAACAAACCGAGGTCTTTCGCTTTTCATCAGGCGTAGGGGAAGCAATATGTCGAGCCACATGAAAAAAAATATACAAAAAAGATTCGCCATGTCCTGCCTGTTTTTTTTTATATTTTTTTTTCCCCCCACAAGCTCCGGAAACCCTACTCTCCGGCAGAAGAAACGCGACCGGGAGGTCATTCGCTGCGGCCATTCTATAGGGTCGAAGTCCTTCGAGCGAAGATTGCCATGTCCGGTCTGTCTTATCTGATATGTTACGCTCGCCTTTGTCCTGTCGGGCAGCACTGAGCAGCTGTCGTTGTCCAAGGGGAGCAGCTGGCTGGTGGTGCGCAAAGTAGGCGGACAGCGGCTGGTGGGAGGGCGTGCTGCAGGGCCAAGGGCCGCAACGCAGGTCGGCTGGTTCCACGGCAGCATACGTCAAGGTAACCAACTTCGCCACACTTCTAGTGTGTGTGTTGTGGACTCATGACGTGTAGGAACAGCTTGTCCCTACGATAAGTGTAGGTGACTTCCGCCGAGCTAGGTGATCGTGCTCGGGTGACCGCGGTCCGAGGACCCATCTTGGTGTTTCGTAATATAAGCGAGTCGTGATGAAACTTCGTATTGAGTTGTTGTACGTCTTCCATACAAATTTGTATGAGACGATTTAATTCTCCATAACCCGGATTTGACATCGGCCATCTGTTGTTAGATGGCGGAACTTGAATGGATATTGTAGCGGACGTGGAGGTTGTTGAGCGGTGTGGAGATAGGTTGTCGCTACAAATTGCATGTTTCCTATAATTTTTGCCTATTAACTTTTATAGGACATGTGTGGAGTAACAGAATGGAAAGATAAGGAATTAGTACATACCTTAGAGGAAATATGCAAGTAGAGCACCAGTGACAGAGAAGTTGAAAAGGGACCGTCTGTCTTGGTAACGGGCGGGGCGCGTCTCACGAGGCTAGGGCCCTTGAGTATCAACACGAATTTGGGGCCCCTTTTGTAAAGAAAGGAAGTAAAATAAATAACCCAAGACATGCCACCGGGTGGGCCACACAGCGACCACCTAGCCCCAATCTAAGCCGAAGCTGTATATGGGTACTACAATTGATAAACTTACTGACGATACATTTTTGTTTGTAAATAAATCAAATTATACAAGAAAAACACCCAGAACAATACAACAGACATGTTCATGAACCACAAATGATTGTACTGTTGCGGGAATCGAACCCACGTCCAGGGGCTCAGAGGGCAGAGGCACTAACAAAATGAGCACCGGAGTCTGTTTGTGAGATAAGTTCACAATTGTATGTATTTGGAAAAAAACGTTTATTATTGTTATTGGCTGCTCGTGGCCTCAATTGGTAGAGACCCCTGCCTTCTGATCCAAGGGACGTGGGTTCGATTCCCACCCGGGACAAACATTCGAGCGATGAACACTTGTGTTAGATCCGTGTCTGGCTGTTTATATTTGTAGTTAAGTATATATTGCGATACCTTCGTTGTTCTGATACCCATAACACAAGTGCTTGAGCGACTTACTTTGGGATCAGGAGCAATGTATGTGATGTTGTCTGATATTTATTTATGTATGTAGTCTGATATATCTTTTTTACCTGTTTCAGATCCTACAGTCTGTCGGGACCACATCCGTAGAATCCACGCCCGGGTCTATCCAAGATGGACACGCTTCCGCGGAGACTGTTTCGATAAGGTACGCTTCTCATCATCATCATCATCATCATCAGCCTATTGCAGTCCACCGCTAGGACATTGTATGACATAACAGTATGATAGATTAGTATATTTTTGAAAAAAGCCAATTGATGAGTTTCTTGCGGCACTTTTTCCATCAGGCCCTCATCCTTATCACGTCCGAAAGTGCTAGTGAGGAAAAAAATAAGTTTTTTGACGTGCAAAAGATTTACTTTGTAAATCTAGTTGCAGAAGATAAATTATTTTATTTATTTTATTTATTTTATTGGCATCGCCAGTTGTTCCGCTAATTTGGGCAGCATCTGCATTTTACTTTTTATTTAGTCAATTTATAGTATTAAAAATTTATAATGATTCAAACGTATTCGTTCTATACCGTATTAAAATGTGGTGTATACTAATAAGTCTACGGACATGTGTTTCGATAAACTGATGCTGTAGGTCCCGCCATTTTGACCGGTCTACAGTGGCGGCGCCATCTACTACCTACAAAATTTGATAATTTTTTGAGTGTAGAATTTTTTCTTGAAAAAAGTATAAATAGGGACTATTATGATCAAAAATTGTAATTAGTCCGTCTGTTACTTATGCAATAATAAAAGACACGTATTTTTTTATTTGTAAAATAGACTAAAAATTACCAAGTTATAGCCCGTTGAAACTTACGCGTGACGTCACTCGGTGAGGCATTTTTAACGGGAGCGAGTGACGTTCAAAGACTCCCACTCCTAACTTTTGATGCTTGTATCTTTGCTATTGTTTATTTGAATGAAAAAAGGAAAAATACGTGTCTTTTATTTTGAATCAGCTAAAAGACGGACTAATTACAATTTTTGACTATAATAGCCTATTAGTAGAAATTCTGTATTAAATGTTTTCAATATTATATTCGAAAAACCTGGAGTGGTCCCGCCAACTTGATGTTCACATTTTATTTTATTCAAATCAAATCAAATCTTTATTTCGGATAACTTTGATCCATGGGTTAGTAACCATGCTTATCAATCTAAGGGTTAGTATAACAATTTATTGCTTGTAAATAAAACTCCGTTTGCTCGAAAAGAAGACAAATTTATTGTCAACGCCGTGCCTATATATATGTCACCGGGAAATAGCAAGAATCGTAAGTTGATCAATTTCCTAGGTAGTTGATTAACTTTCGGAGATAACAAACGGTAGTTGAAATGTATTATTTAAACGCAATGGATTTCAGTAAGTTGATCAATTTACGGTAGCCTGACAGTCATTTAATAATTTACGATTTTGACACACGTAAAATCGTCCTCAAATGGGCCAATCGTTGCTCTATGTACTATTTAAACGGTGCACTATTACCCGTAACTATACACTGTTCCCTGATTGGTTGCCCGGGATACGCCACGTGAGCCATTGAACCAATCAACGTTCACGTCGGATGATTTTACGGCAAGACCCCGTAAAATGATCAATTTACTAAAATACATACGTTAAATAATACATTTCAACTGCCGTTTATTATTTTCCGGAAGTTAATTCAACTATCTAGGAAATTGATCAACTTACGATTTTGCTATTTCACGGTGACATATACAACTGTCGGATCACAATACCTCCGCGATGTAACTAGGTATAGTGACATCTATTGGTAAAATAATGTTATATGTTTATACACAGCGTGACCGCTTGCTAGAGTTTGAACAGCTTGTATATCGTCAGGTGATCGCGCTTGTACCCGTACGTGGCGCAAAACGCGACGAGCTGAGCTTCGAAAGAGACGACATCATCGCCGTCACCGACCGCAGCCAGGACCCCGCCCTGGTGGCAAGGTCAGTCCAGGACCACCTTTTTTTTATAGTGGCTCGACATAATGGCTTCCCTACGCCTGATGGAAAGCGAAAGAGAAGCCCAAGTCACTGTGACAGCGGGCAAGTAACTGGTTAGTTACCTGTCAGTTGCCACCGCCATGCCGGCCCAACCCTAACCCCCCACGAGCTCCGGAAACCTACTCACCGGCAGAAACACGACCCAGAGGTCATTTGACTGCGGTATTCTGTAGGGTGGAGGTCCTTCCCCGGACGGGCGGCACGATTCGAGCGAAGATTTCGCTATGCCCTACCTCTTTCCCAGTGGGCACTATGGGCAAGTGCCCAGGGCCCCGCGATCAATGGGGACCCTCAGCTCAAATACAAAGTGCTAGTTCCTGTCAGGGCTGACGGAATAGTGTTCTTTCAAAGACAATAATCTATACTAATATTGACGGGCTCGGTGGCTCATTTGGTAGTGACCTCTGCCCTCTGTGCAAGGGTCGTGGGTTCGATTCCCGCACAGTACAACATTTGTGTGCATGAACATGTCTGTTGTATTGGTCTGGGTGTTTTCTATGTATAATATGTATTTATTTACAAAATAAATATCTAAGTAAGTTTAACAGTTGTCTATGTACCCATAGTACAAGCTTCGGCTTAGTTTGGGGCTAGATGGGCGCTATGCACTAGGCGTTATTTATTTTAATTTATACTCGTATATTATATTCCAGGCGAACTCCGCGGGATGACCGGTCTTTTCCCGAGCAACTACGTCACGAAACTTGTCAACTAAACACAAAACATACACACACACATATTTGCACACAAACACACATGGTTTTTATTAAATTTTGCTAAATAAAAAATTAAGTCTGTCTACATATTCGCATTTGAAAACATAGCAAAGATTATTATATTAAAATCCGATAGACATTAAAATTAAAGCATTCCATTCGAATATATATATAATTTTTATTTCTTTTTTTGATATTTTTTTAGACATATATGTAGTACAAAAATGTTGCCAGTTTCTAAAAGCTGCAGTGTTGCCATTCGTTTGAAATGTTACTATTTAGGAATGTTTATTATTATTGTGTAAACGTAATGTTATTGAATAATCATGTACCTTATAATGTAGTTTGTTTCTTGTAGAAATATAATATATTGATCGCTTTACTGTTCGTTTCATTTTGAGGTCGAGGTACAGACGGTGACACATCAAGTTAATTCAATCTGTTTTATAAGAATCGTAAAATGTGTTAGGAAGTTAACTTTCCTAAATGGTGTTAGGGAATACCAGCAAACGGGCAGCATCATCAGCCTATTGTAGTCCACTGCTGGACATAGGCCTTTCCAGTTGTTTGCCACTTAGGGCAAATATATGGAGGATATACCCATAATTGCCACGCGGGAGGCCTATGTCCAGCAGTGGTCATTGTAAGCTGACGATGATGATTCATATTGAATACACTTTATTTTAGTTTTAAATAAAAATACAAAATCATTTTTACAGTTTTTTTAATAATTTTCGCTATTACTTAATCCAACGTCATATAAATAGTATGCTATTCACTACACATACAAAAAAACTCCAAATTTTTGTCATTACACAAAAATTGCAATATATTACCACCATAGTGTAGATTCAAATCAAAAGACATGTTAAAAATTCAACATGCATTAGATGTTTAAAACTATGACAGAGTAAAAATAATATCTTTGTAAAAATTACAATAGTAGTTCAATTTAATCTACACTATGGCAACATTACATTAAAGTTGCCAGCACAACAACATTTTGGAGTTCCAAAACAAACAAAAAAAAAACAATTTCAATAATACCGCCTAAAATTCATCTTTGATGTTGAGGTATGAAAAAAAAATATGTATGATTTCTATTGGTTTTTTTAAAATGAAAAGAAAAAAATATTGTGACAATTTTCACCATGCATCTGCAATATTCTCACAGCACAATATGGATTTATTTGGAAATCTGTGAAATCATGATCATTTTCAGGTACTTCCATAGAAGTGAAGCTTTGTGGAGTTAAGTGAAAATTCTTCAAATAATGACATTGAACTAAATCTTACATTATGTAATTATTTTCTTAAAAAATTAACTATGGCTGGAATGCGAAATCCGTATCATATTACCAAAATATTGTATTTTATTGTATGTTCCAACATTTACTTATTATTTCATAAGGAAAACCAAAACTTTTAGAAGGAAATCTTACAAAAACTTTGTTAAAGTTATACAAATACATGCTTTTTTCCGCAGACATATCTGAAAAATCTCTGACTTCACGATTCCCAAAGAAACTCTAGCAATGTCTTTTCTGTGCGTAAATTTCGTCTGATAACAAATATAGTGTGATTTTTGGCAATAAAATGTTGATTTTTGAACAATAAAATGTGTGTCCCCACTTTGGGGCTCGAGCCTACCTTAAACTAGTATGTGTATATCCCCATTGGGGCTAATGTATTATGTTTATTAGCAGAATGTCAAAGTAGCAAAGTGTAAAATATTATGAGGAGCTCCTAGATAATCCAAGACATGCCACGTTGGGCCACACAGCGCCATCTAGCCCCAAACTAAGCCGAAGCTTGTACTATGGGCGCTAGACAACTGATAAACTTACTGACGATACTTTTTTTGTGAATTAATACATATTATATTATTAACCTACAACAATACATATAAAACACCCAGACCAATACAAACAGACATGTATTCACATGAATGTTCGTACTGTGCTGGCATCGAACCCACGACCCTTGGCTCAGAAGGTAGAGAGGTCACTACCGAATGAGCCATCGAGCCAGTCAGTCAGATGCGTGAAAAGTCGAAACCAAATCTGATGTGCAACTAAAATTCAAACGAATTGAGAACCTTCTTTTTTTTGAAGTCGGTTAAAAATGATTAATAATACTATATTTTCGAAATCAGACGAAATATACTTATAACAATATTATCTCCATTGGTTTTCGTAAAAACAGACCATACCCCTAACATTTATTTGGATTTTAATACATTTTAAAATGTAAAGAATTTCGATTTTTGTAAAATAAAAATATGAAGAATTATCACAAAGATAATTTTGGTGATTCAGTGATCAGATTGTTTTCTTTAAAATAAATACTTTACATTTTAAAATTGTATACAGAAATGTAATTTATTTCATGCCTATTATGTGAGTAAAAAGCCTAGAATGTGTTCGATATAAAATTCCTTTTTAATATGATTGTACAGGGAATGCTCGAGACAGAATTTTTACCACACAGTTCTAAAATTTATTGTAAATAAAAACAAAGAATTATAAGAATCATTTTCTACTTAAAATTCGATATTTGGGAAGTATATGGCCGAGTGACCTCATTGATGTAGTGTTTAGAGTATTCCCGTCTAGCGTGCAAAAGCTGAAGGTTTCAGGTTGGATTCCGAGTCAAGTCAATTCAGAAAATTAACTTTACTAATCCCATAGACTTTTTTTTTATAGTAGCTCGACATAATGGCTTCCCTACGCCTGATGGTAAGCGAAAGAGAAGCCCAAGTCGCTGTGACAACGGGCAAGTAACTGGTCAGTCTGTCAGTTGCCACCGCCATGCCGTCCCAACCCCAACCCCCCGTTTAGTAAGAATGGGGGAGGATCGTGCAATGAAGCGAGCGTACGTGAGACGGCTGAGTGGCACACGGCCGGTGGGCCGTCCCAGGTATCGCTGGTTGGATGATGTCAAAAAGGACTTTTAGGGAGCTCCGTGTGGACAGCTGGCAGGAGGTTGCGCAGGAGAGACCTAGATGGAGGCTCTTATTGGAGCCCTAGTAGTAATACCTATAACAATTTGTGGGAGACTTTTTGCCCAGCTGTGGGACAGCATAGGTTGACAACTGAGAATTTTGGAATTCACAGACAATAGGCATGAAATAATGGAAGATTAACAGTAGCTTACAATCGCTCCACATTCGAGACAGAATCTGTCTGATGACATCACTGACAAAGCTTTATATATGTAAAATAGGGAATATGCATCATAAATCTGCGACCGCCTTGAAAATCTGAAGATAATTGAAGATTGACTGACTTGGATAATAAAAAAGGCATTTTTAAAATTCTATGATAGTTGTGTGTCTGTGCTATAAAATATTTCAATGAATCCATAAAAACAAATGCATATTCCCTATTACATTCTCCTATTCACAAAATGCGTTCAGTAAGAACTTTCAACATTCATTCAAATTTGCCATTAGACTAGTACAATTAATGTCAAATTTGGATGACATTAGTACAGCTAATGTCAAATTTGAATGACATTAGCACAACTGACGTCAAATTTGAATGACATTAGCACAACTAACGTCAATTTTGAATGACATTAGTACAACTAACGTCAAATTTGAATGACATTAGCACAACTAACGTCAAATTTAAGTCTCCGAATACGAACGGAAGCAGGCATTGTGAATAACCCGACCGAGATTCGGCCGCGGCGCCCAATTGCCAAGACATGCTATAGCTGTCAAATGCTTACTGTCAAGTCAACAAGAACATGTAACCGCTGTCAAACGCTTACTACCAAGTCAACGGAAGCATTTCACGGCTGTTAAACACTTACTGTCAAGTCAACAAGAGCATTATAACAGCTGTCAAACGCTTACTGTCAAATCAACAGGAGCACGTCAGAGCTGTCAAAAGCCTACTGTCAAGTCAACGGGAGCAATTAACAGCTGTAAATCACTCACTGTCAAGTCAATCAACAAGAGCATTATAACAGCTGTCAAACGCTTACTGTCAAATCAACAGGAGCATGTCACAGCTGTTATAGCTTACTGTCAAATCAACAGGAGCACGTCACAGCTTACTACGCTTACTGTTAAGTCAACGGGAGCAATTAACAACTGTCAAACACTTACTGTCAAGTCAACAGGAGTATGTAACAGCTGCCAAATGCCTGCTGTCAAGTCAACAGGGGCATTTCACAGCTGTTTAAAACTTACTGTCAATTCAAAAGGAGCATGTAACAGCACAGCTGTCATCGCTTACTGTCAAGTCAACAGGAGTATGTAACAGCTGTCAAATGCCTGCTGTCAAGTCAACAGGGGCATTTCACAGCTGTTTAAAACTTACTGTCAATTCAAAAGGAGCACGTAACAGCTGTGATCGCTTACTGTCAAGTCAACGGGATTAATATAACAGCAGTCAAATGCCTGCTGTCAAGTCAACAGGTGCATTTCACAGCTGTTTAAAACTTACTGTCAATTCAAAAGGAGCACGTAACAGCTGTCATCGCTTACTGTCAAGTCAACAGGAGTACAAAACAGCTGTCAAACACATTCTGTCAAATCAACAGGTGCATTTCACAGCTGTTTAAAACTTACTGTCAATTCAAAAGAAGCACGTAACAGCTGTCATCGCTTACTGTCAAGTCAACAGGAGTATGTAACAGCTGTCAAATGCCTGCTGTCAAGTCAACAGGGGCATTTCACAGCTGTTTAAAACTTACTGTCAATTCAAAAGGAGCATGTAACAGCTGTCACTGTCATCGCTTACTGTCAAGGGTTGTCAGTCAGTGGGATGTGTCAGCCGGTGTTCACTGGTGCTGGCTGCTGGCGGGCGCGTGGTCCCGGTGCTCGCGCCAGTGCTTCTCAACGAATTTCCTTATGTAATTGTAGGGCTTCGACTCTTGATCTCCTATTACGTTCTCTACCTGCGAATGATAAATGACGATTAAGTTGTATTCTCCTGTACAATTGAACCTACGAGGGACAAATGAGAGGGATTTATGGGGCAAAAATATGCGATTCGTTCAACGAACGATCGTTTTCGTTTTCTGTAGTAGGGCCCCAGGTTCGAGTGTATCTCCTAGTTGGTGATGAATGATCAAAATGATCAAACTGGTCACCATTTGTACCAACATACCTTATACGGAGGTGTGATGGTGACTTCGTTGTAGACCTGTATGTTCTGGCCGACCCACGTGACGTCATCAATCAGCCGCGCGATCGCCAGGAACAGCCGCTGGCCCTCCGGGTCCAGGCACGCCGACAGTGCGGACACCTGCAACGGGGAACAATTACATACTAACCACCTGGTTTACCAACAGTGTTTCATCATCATCAGCCTATTGCAGTCCACTGCTGGACACATGCCTCTCCAGTTGTTCGCCACTTAAGGCAAACTTCTGGAGGATATACCCATAATCGCCACGCTGGGCAGGCGGGTTGGCGATCGCAGGGCGTAGCTTCTCGCTCCGGTGACGCTGCTGCCCGTCATCGGCCTGTGGTATTTAGCTACGCCTACGCTTAAGCTAAGCTAAGCTTATTTATGTTAGGTTTAATTATCAGGAATTTATTTTTAACAGTTTTGTGTGACTTTTAAGACTCTTATAATATGAAGGTTATAATCTGAAAGAGATAGCCACTAGTGATAAGACCGCCTGCCCTGTGTGGCAATTATGGGTATATCCTTCAGATGTTTGCCCTAGGTGGCGAGCAACTGGAGAGGCCTATGTCCAGCAGTGGACTGGCTGTGATAGGCTGGTCATGATGATGATGAATAGAGCCAAAATTTCAAAAAAATACAAATATAAAAATTTAATTTCCAACAAGAAGCTTTACAGTACCATTGCTTACACTATTTCTAATAAATCGACGGTCCCTACGTATAAAAGGTCATGTCGAAAATGGCCAATTTTTTTTATTGCATATATGGCTTTAGATTGTCCATACGCTCATATCAATACATGATTTTTTTTTAAATTGTATGTATTTTACTACATACACAAACCGTATATGAGAACAAGTATTGTAATTTTATGGAATTGGTGCCGTAGACGCGGATATGTATACTTGTCATTTTTTACTACGTTTTAAAATGCGCGCCAATCGGTGCAAACGCGGTCATGTCAAACTTAACCTCATTTACGGGAGATTCCCCGGCAGAGACGTGTTGATTTGTCGTTGACGTGTCGACTTATATTTTTTAAATATAAGTCAATATTGTACAAAGAAAATATAAAATTTATTTTTATAGAAGTATATCCAGTCAAGACGTACAAGTCTGTATATACGTCCTAATATAATTATAGTTTTACGGATTTGTTATCATTTACTCGTAACTGTTTTTGTTGTCTGGCCCGTTGGTGCAATTAATAATAGTCCTGTTTTGTGCGCTATGGGTGCACTAACTTATAAAAGTTGGAATCCCACCCATGAATAATATTTGTGGTACAAATTTCTTTTTTTTGTTCTATCCTTGCAAGTTAAATTATAATGTAAGTCAATAAATAAGTCTTTCAATTAAAATAATAATTTTGACCACTATTCCACCGACTAGTTTAGGGGCAGGTAATGTTTTTGAAGATGTCAAATATTAAAGTTGTTTAATTCATTGTTTGTCTTATAAACTTTTCATTTATTAGAGATACATGCACATGGAGAAGGATATGTCGCTGGACTATGAAGACCAGGCTTTAGAAGTTGCTGGCAGCGTTAGAAAAGCTCCCGAAATACATAGTGATATAGAAAAAAATAACACATTTGATATACTATCGCAGACCGATTTATTTTATTTAAATTTATATAATTGAGACAGTCGGTGGAATTTCAAATGATGAAATTTTACATTGTACAACTAAAATTTGATAGATTCTCATTCTTTTGCTCTTACACCAATGCCTCTATCCCTTATATGGTTTTTGGAGGCAGTGATAATAATTATTTTGATTTTTTAAGCGATTGTAATGTTGTCATATTTGATACTTCTTTAGGAACAAGCCCGTTAGGTTCTAGTGAAATGTCTGGTTCATCAACACCGCAAAGAAAAAGGGTTCACCTTAAGAAGTCGTAGAAGTAGACCAAAACTTCATTTTCGATTTCAAAATTTGGCTACTTTCTAAGAACCGGCTTAAAGATACAACTTCAGATAAAGTATTGCGGAATAAAATTAAAGAAGTAAAAATTCAAGAAATGCATCCATATATTATTGAATTTATATACGATTTTTTAAAGATAATTACAGGAAATTAGACTGTACAAATAATTTGAAACTGACAAGAGGGAGAAAAAAGAAAGAGCAAGAAATAATACTAGAGAAGTTGTACAAAGGGCCACTTCCAATTGCTGAAGTAAAATACAAAGACTTGATTAGTGTTTGCGATACAATGATTATTCCAAAAAAGTATCACTATTTCTATAAGACTTTTTCTGTAAAAAATATAATAAGTCCGTCGGTCGATTGTTAAAAAATAAAACACACGTATTTTTTCATTTCTGAATTAGACCAAAAACGACAAAGATCTAACCCGTTAAAATTACGCGTGACGTCAAAGAGTGGGAGTTTTTTCGCCACTGAGTGACATCAAAGACGCGAATGTATGACGGAAATGTTACTCCTAAATTTGGATGCCTTGTATCTTTGTTATTTTTTTTTCTAAATAAAAAAAGGAAAGATACGAGCCCAATATATTTTTTAAATCTAAAATGCGGACTAAATATGATGTAATTATTTTGACCCTGGAAATATCCCTATTGAGTTACTTGTTGTAATAAAAATTTATAATTTTGTATTAGTTCATTTCCTATTGTACAAAATAAATAATAATTCTTAACAATGAATCAGTCTGAATAAAGCTGTGATTATAATAATTAAAATATATTGTATAAAAAAATGTCCAATAAACTATATTAGATACTATTATTTAGATTGTTAAGCCACTATAAATAAGTTGTTGCCAAAAAAAAAATATAATTTTGAATAGTAGACGAAGCGTTGATTTTTATGTTTAGTTCTTAATTTAATTAGACTACTTACAAAAAAACGATAGTCATTTATAGAAGACGATTACCGTTAAATTAATATTTTATTCAAGATACACAAAACTTGTTTAATTATCAAAATAAACCCGATTAATATTCATAATAGAAGACATGACTGTTTTTACATTGTAAGGAATTGTTCTTCCGACCGGATGAAGTAAAACCAAGTATAAAGAGATATGTCCTCATTAACTTATTTTTTATATTATTGCTTCAAGATCTAGAGATGTTTAAGGTACCATTGTAAACAAATAATTATATGTTTCTTTTTAAACAAGTAATACTAGCATTTTACCATTAAAAATTGCATTTTTTCTTCCTACGTACAAACGGTCATCTAAGATTTGTCCGATGTGGCTTTATTTCAATAACGGTGTAAAAACGGTCATCTGTCTGTTTTTTATAGAAAATGTACATAAATTTAATATCTTTGAAAACATTTAAAGAATGTCTAACTATAATAACACATTACGCAAACAATATATTCAAAATTTAAAGTATTTTTATTTCTAGAGCGATTTGAACTTTCATTTCGCTCTCCTGTAAACCTTAGTTTTAGACTTATCCTCTTATTCGTAGGGACCGTCGAAATATAACTTAAGTCTATCTTGTTGTGTGCCTCGTCTTTTAAGAAGGTTCCGTGGTGCACACACTGGAAAATATCCGTATTGTGGGAGCCTATATGATTCAGATCATACACTTTTCTTTTTTTGTTGATTTGTCATCTGCAATCAGTCGCCGGACTATAATCAGATGTGTTGAGTGAGGGTGACACTTGTAGAGCAGAAAACCATTCTCACTGTCTACTTGAGTATGTTTTTTTTATAGTGGCTCGACATAATGGCGACAAACACGACCCGGAGGTCATTTGGCTGTGGTATAGGCTATTATGGCTAAAAATTTTAATTAGTCCGTCTTATAGCTTTTTAAAAAATAAAAGACATGTATTTTTTCATTTTTCATTCAAATAAACAATAGCAAAGGTACAAGGCATCAAAAGTTAGGAGTGGGAGTCTTTGATGTCACTCACTCCCGTAAAAATGCCTCACCGAGTTACGTCACACGTAATTTTATTGGGCTATAACTGTGTAATTTTTAGTCTAATTTACAAATAAAAAAATACGTGTCTTTTATTTTTGAACAAGCTAAAAGACGGACTAATTACAATTTTTAGCCATAATAGCCTATTCTATAGGGCAGAGGTCCTTCCCCGGATAGGCGGCTCAATTTGAGCGAAAATTCGCTATGCCCTATCTCTCTTAAATCTTGTGTGTGTGTGTGGCTTCTCTTAAATCTTTCCACCACAACACATAGGTTATGATTTATAATAACGTACATACAGGCGCCGCAGACACCAGATAGTCTAAGCATGTATGGAATGTGCTGACAAGGTTGGCTCACATTACAATTGAAATATTTATTAACAGGAACTCATAGGAATACTAAGTACCATATAAGTGCCGCTATTAAAGGTTTTAGTCAAACAATTGTTATCAATAGCATGCCAGAGCAATATAATGTGTACTCAGTCATTAATTCTATATGTAAACCATCTTCCAATAAGATTCATCAAGAGTGAATATTGAATAATTATTTCATTATTATGAACCGATAATTTTTTAGCAAAATAATTACTATGTTTAAGACAGAAGTGAAGCTTAGTGAAAGGAGTAGTTTTATAAGTAAACAGTAGTAGTTTTAGATAAGTAGGTAACAATACTTACTAGTCTCCGTTTGTTTTCTATAGAATTTCTGACTCGCGTGGTCAATCTGTTTAGATTTAGCGACTGCGGCGGCTCCGGGACCGCGGTCACCTCCTTCTTGATCTGCACGTCACTCACAAGCGACAGATTCACGATATTCACGTCATGCCTCTTCGGGTTACCGCTCGAAGACGGACATTTCAAAATCAACATCTTGGTCTGAGGATCGAAAGCGAGCACCTCGCCTTCGATGTCCTCGTTGTAACATGTTTTGGTGGCCACAATGCTGCCGATGGTGAAGCAGTCCGACTCTACCGCCGACATGGTCGTTTGCGTCTAGCGCGTGAAAGTAGATGGCATGTGACTCGATTGGAATTATGTAAAAGTAAGTGTGCTTGTTTTCGGATCTGCGTCCACCATGGATCTTTTGACAGATGAGTGCCACAGACTAGAGATCTTTTTTGTTTGACGCGTTTACGAAGATCGTCTACTTTCCTTAATGTTCACATAGACAAAATTATTGTTTCTTTTTATTCAGCTATTTGCTTTCCATTGCAATTCAAATTTAACAAGTTTTTAATGCACATAAATCCATTTTTAGCCGTTGATTTTCCTCTGGATCTCAATATTCTTCAGGCCCCAGTACACAATGGGCCATGATGGGCCACTACAGGCCATGACCATTGTGTACAGGGGGTATTAGTTGTCGGCAAGTTGTCGGTTTTTTGGGCACACTTCAAAGAAATCGTGGCGTAGCGTGGTGTTCACACAATCGGCCATTGCTTAGTTCGTCACCGACCGTTGACGGAGATAGTACACATTTTTGTTACGTACTACGAGTTACATATAATTTTTGATAGACAAAAACGTCTGTATCGTGGAATAACGAGGAAAGGAAACCTTCAAATTCATTGATTTATATCAGTCTGAGCCCGTATTATTTCTTAGTCCGTACTTATTTCTACGTCCGTTGCAAATGGCTGCTTAGGCAGTAATGAGACATGCGCCATTGTGTGAACACCAAGCGATCGTGGCCTACAGTTGTGCACAGGGCTTGGAATACCGGTAAAAATATGGTAACGTTACTTTTGCCTCGCCGAGGTATCGATACTTTTTTAAGTAGCGATACCTAAAGTAGCGGTAATTTTTAACGTTAAAAATTACCGCTACCTTCATGATGGTATCGGTAAAAGTATCGGTAAACGTTTAAACGTTACTTACTTAATTTTGGATTAAATTCATTCTCTGTCTCTATCGCTCCTACCCAACATGGTCTCATGCGTCTCGTGTCGCGAAGTTGCCGCTCTGCTATAGGTAACCGTGCGGAGCGGCAACACAGCAAAGTAGCGTAATAAGTATCGTTACTTTTACCGGTAACTAAAGCAGATATCGATACTTTTAACGTTATATTGCAGTATCGATACCTGAAACTTAACGTTAAGTTTGCGTTCCGGTAAAAATTACCGTTATAATTTACCGTTAAAATTTAGTATCGCTACCGACTTACCGGTAATTATTTTACCGGTAAAAAAAGTAACATTATAAATTAACGTTACTTACCGCTATTATAATGTTAAATTGGTAACGTTACCAAGCCCTGGTTGTGCATTGCCAAGCATCTCCCATCATGGCCCATTGTGTACTAGGCCTTTACGTGTTAGGCTGTCACCCCATTGAAATTAAAGAGCAGACTACAAAATAGATGCATTTCTGTTGTGGATAGTTCCTTTGTACTTCTCCGCCTTCACTCAAAGAATAATAACGCTAGACTCTTAGATTTAAAATAGATATCCTCCATTCCTGCGGACGATGTTGTGGTTCTAATGAATATCTAAAATTGTTGATGACTATCGTGGCCTTTGAAGGCCTAATTTAAAGGAGGTTTTTTTTTAAAATCTGTCTAAAGGGTTTCTCAACCCGGAAATAATTTGATGAAATGGAATTTTATTGTCATCCAATCAACAACCCTAGCCTGACCGCTGCTCGCCACATATCTCTATGAAATGGAACCTTATTATGTAAATAAATAAAACAACTCAATAATAAAAATGCATATCCTTATATTTTAAGCACTTATCTTAATGGATAAAATGACACATCGTGTTTTAATATAATATTTACATTAGAATTTTGCATCTACGAATATGGTATATAAAAACCTTTTGGTGAAAACAAAACCAAAAAAGTTATTTTTCCACAAAAAATATTTGTTAGCCCATCTACAAATTAAAGAATATTATTCAAAATTGACAAGTACAATAATTAAATGGCAAGCCATTTTGTTATAACCAATATTTGTATAAATTCATGTTTAAAAAAGTTGTTAAAACATTTTTTAATCCGTATTGGTCCAAAATAGATGGGCAAATGCCATGACAGAGAATAAAATTCAGTATTTGACGAATACAAACCTACCGTTAGAGGACTTTTTGACACGTGGTTAACATTGACACAAAGTGTCAAAAATCCACGTCAAAGTGACGGTTTGTTTGAGGGCGGGCGCTATATAGTTCGAATTTCGGCACGAGGTCGAAATCAAAACTAAACGACGACACGCCCCGTACATAACGTCACTTTTGGCAGACATTTTTGTTTTAAGGTGATTTTATACTAGCGCAAAGTCGAAGCACATCGAAGATCCACATTTTAATAAAAATATCTCGTCGGAATTCCGGGTGTAAATATTTGTATTTAGTACAAATCAACTCTTTTAATGTCGCCCACGAAACATCCCCGTAGGTTTGTAGTAACAAAAAAAACACGATTTTCTCCGTCATGCGACTAAAAAAAATTAACATTCATTTAATAAACAACTAAAAGGCAACTAGCGGATGAAAACTATACTTAATTATGATAATGTTCACTTAATCATACCACAGAGAAAGCTATAATGAAATAGAAACAGGGGGCCGGGGTTGAGGCGAGGGAAATTATAAATACGAAAAAACATCTTCAAACTGAATTATCCTATCTCTCTCTTTGCCTGGTGAAATTGTAAATATTCTACAAACTCATTGAAAAGGCTAACTAGTTTTTGACGCCATTATGAGACCCATTTTTTTTATTCAAAATAAGTTTGCGCTTGACTGCAATTCGCCTGATGGTAAGCGATATCGCAGTCTCAGCGCTCTTTTTAAGCGTTCGCAGAATATTTAAATTCCACACTATATACAAAATATATATAAATTAATAAAAAATCTTTTTTCATCTCATTCCTAGCTCTCTAACACCGCCCCATAATAAATACAAATAAAACAAATATTATTCAACAATTTCCGTTTGTCCTAACCTTCGCTAATATAGAATGTTTCCAAAAATTTGTAATAAATAAACTTTTTTTATTCATTAAATTCATATTACATACGTATAAATATTAAATTAATCACAGCGTGATATTATATTATGAAATTCGTGTTAAATTTGTGATATCGAAGCCGTAATTCATTGAAAATATATGAATAAAATTTATATTACACACATACATTAAAAAAAACGTGCGATTTAAATCAAACTTTTTTTTAAATAAAGTTCTTTTTTTGCAATGTATCCAATAGGCTATTATGGCTAAAAATTGTAATTAGTCCGTCTTTCTTTTATTTTTGAATAAGTTAAAAGACAGACTAATTACAATTTTTTAGCCATAATAGCCTATTTCCATCGTAACATAAGCAAAGACCGAATAAAAAGTACCAGGAGCGCATAGATAAGTAGGAAGCGTATAAACCTATACGCAACCGCGTTAACTTACCGAATGTTGGTTAATAAGATGCTACATATTCTTAAAAAACAAATATTTAGTCTTCTACTTCTCAAGCGTCTAAGAGCTCCTGGTACTTTTCGCTTAATTTGACAGACCTTGTCATGATGACAACAAGACATTCTGCGAATAATTTTCTAACCACCATTTGACATCTGACATTCAAGCTGTCAGAGTTACGACTCTTCTGACATTTCAGCTGTCAAAGAATTACGGCTCCATTTTGTTGCTTCTATTCTATTACAACAATGCAATTTAGAAAAAAATGTCTTGATATGAAGAAACTAAACATCACATGTTCAGACGTAGTTTTATTAATAGAAAATACAAAATCTACGGCGAGACTGCTTTTAGAGTGTCTAAAAGCCAACGAAATGTGTATAACATAAGTAAGGGAGCGACCCATCATCTTTTCGCTCCAAGCCACCCTCACCTGCCCGTGGTGCATCCTGCCGAATAACAAACGAGGCGCTGGCAACCGACTGGTGGCGGTATAACCGTCACGATTGAAGGTGTCGCTAAATACCACAGGCCGATGACGGGCAGCAGCGTCACCGGAGCGAGGAGCTACGCCCAAGATACACAACCCGCCTGCTCCTGGCAAAGGGCAAAGCCTCCAAATGCTTGACCAAAGTGTCAGACAACTGGAGAGGCCTATGTCCAGCAGTGGCCTGCGATAGGCTGATGATGATGATGAAATTGAAATCGCTTATGTTATAACCATTTCCACGATCTAAGCGAAACAAATTTGTATATACTTAAAGACTAGTCGTCATATAAAAATATTTGATAGATGGATCGTGATCTGTCTGTTATCTAGAATAAGTGTTCTTTAGAACAGGTGTCAGACGAAAGGTCATTGTCCAAGTCGTTAAACTCTCACAACCCCCAGATTCGAACAAAAAAAAGATTTGGTCGGTTCCCTCATTTTTTTGTTCTAAATGACTCCGATGATGGCCAGGCCGGCCTTGTCATCATCACCGGACTGTTGGGGGAGCGGAAGGCTCTCACCCCTAACCCCCCAGGTTATTCACAAACGTTACTATGCGACGCGCGGACGCACAGTACTATTCATAAACTGACGCTAAAGTAAATGCCTTACTTCTCATAGTGTTCAATCACCAACTATGGCTTTTGACACAGCCGGGAACTTAGTCCTGTAGTGAATCTTCTACGGCTGTAAATTTATGATGATGATGATATAAATAAACATTTGTCATCATCATCATAAAAAAAATCATCACCAAAAATGACTTAACCGGGAACCTAATCCTGCATTGAGTAATTTGATGATGATGATAAAAATTACATAAATGAACACTTTTGTCATCATGAAAAAATTTAAATCAAAAGGCAAGTGGGGAAACCACCACACAAGATAATCCCAAAAATTGAGCAACAAATGAAAAAAATGACTCAACCCGGTATCGAACCTGTACCAAAGCGCATCCAAACAACAGACAGAAAACGAACCGAAAGAGATTGAGAAGTTTATGTATTAAAATACAAAATGGCCTAAAACTACAAAATACAATTGTTTTTTTTTTATTACCATTTTTTTACTTCCTACCGACTCACTAACACTCTACGGCGCGTCGCTTTACAGTCGAAGTCTCTTTGGACGGTCTATGGACCCCTTCGAAGGGGGTCCTTAGCCATTACGGACCCACCTCATTACCGATTTTAATACATGAAGAGCGACTTGTTACTTTTCGACGACTCCTATGGCGTGTCGGGTAAGATTCGATTCCCGGTGGGATCAATCAAGAAAACGATGTATGAACTAAGCAGTATCATGAAATTCGATTCCCAAATTGAGCCGACAGAGAATCGAACCCGGATACTTGGGAATATTTCGCGCTTTACACGACACGCCACGCTAAAATAGATTTTATTATGCATTGGGTTTATAAAATGTTTATTTTTCTGGCTAGACTCGGGATTCAAACCCGAGACCTCTCACTTTTTATAATGGTAAGCGATAAAGGGTCGCCCAAGGCCCAATTCGCTGTGGCAACTTGCAGGCAACTATTAGGCAACATAGTTGCCAATCAGTTTCCAGAGCCCGTATGGCATAAAGTACGCTCTTCAACATGAAAAAGGTATTTCGTCGACTTTCATCAAAGCATGACGACACCAGGACGACCAAACCTTATAAAAAGTCACTTTTAAATATATCACGATCGCTTTAAACAAGATATTGAAAGCGATTTCAACTGTCGTTGAAATTCTGAAATTCAAATAACAAATTCCAAATTTAAATGACATATTCCATATTTAAATATCAAATTAAAATATCACATTCCATATTCAAATATCAAATTCCATATTCAAATATCAAATTCCATATTCAAATGTAAAATTCGAAATCTTACCAATTCAAAATTCAAATTCAAAATTGAGTTTCAGTGTGATATATTAATTTATTTAACTTTACAAGCGTGCTGACTACGGCAAATCCCCCAAATGACGATGGCCTTGGGGGAGGGAGGCCTGTGTCCAGCAGTGGACTGCTGATGATAATCACGCTTTGATTTAAAAAAAAAGTTAAAATCGTTATCAATATCAGGTTCAAAGCGATCGCGATAGATTCAATAGTGTTCAAGACCGGTCACCCAACTATTTTATTATGACAATATCTAAACATACGCTGGGCACAAGAATATTCTTATTTACTCCACGCGTAGGTACTTGCAAAACACTGCGACGTATTTGAAATAACATTTGAAACCTTTGAAAGTGGTAATGTTACCACTGTAATATGAACCTTATTTCATGGAAATATAGTCGAAAATTACTTTCAAAAATGTTAAGTATAATTTTTTGTTAAATTATTTTGACTGTCATTCTTATAAACATACATGCTTTTAGTATTAGATGTGAAAACGATATGTTTAGTCGGGAAACGTCCAATTTTCGTCAAAACATGACTAGTCACTGAGCGAAAAGTACCAGTAGCGCATAGGCACGTAGCAAGTGTAAAGGTTGCGTTAACTTACCTAATGTCGGTTAATAAGATGCAACATTTTCTTAAAAAACAAAATTATTTTCTACTTCTTACGCTTCTATGCGTTCCTGGTACTTTTCCTTCAATCACATGTTAAGATGTATTAGAACATTTTGCGACTAATTCGTTCAGAATTAATAGTAGTTCAAACGTTTTCATTTTTAATATAAATAAAAGTATAGTCATACAAAATGTATGTATCCTTGTTATGGGTTTAACGATGCCATCCACATAGTAAGCTTAATTTTGAAGTGGTTTCAACCAACACTAGTGAACCTTTTATGAAATATGCGACATTGACATGGCTTCTTTCATTTATTACGCAAGTCTTTAACTTAAATACATAAAAATGCCTATCCCTGGTGGGGGTGGCTATTCAATATTCCTCAGATACAATAAGACATGGTCGACCCTCCCCCCTTCCTTCTCCCAAACCATCTTACATAATAAAAGAATGACCCCCAATTAATTTTCAATAAGTATTAAAATAAATTGTTTACATGTCAGCAGTGTTACGCAAATGTTTCCGTGCAGGAGTAGTGGTTACGGCCCAGCGCCGGCCGGCTCGGTCCCCGTTCAGTCTTGTTCTCGCCTAGTTGAGCACGATCAGTCTGGGAGGCAGCATTCCCTTCCTGCTAAGCCACACTCTGTAACAGACAGACATAAATATACATTAATATTTTATACTAGGTCAGTATGTACAGGGATGTAAGGGACCCACTCTATCGTCTTTTTGCTCTAAGTCAATCTGCCGAAGACCCAAAGAGAAGTAGGGCATAGCGAATATTCGCTCGAATTGAGCCGCCCGTCCGGGGAAGGACCTCCACCCTATAGGATACTGCAGTCAAATGACCTCTGGGTCGTGTTTCTGCCGGTGAGTAGGGTTTCCGGAGCTCGTAGGGGGTTAGGGTTGAGCCGGCATGGCGGTGGCAACTGACAGGTAACCGACCAGTTACCTGCCCGTTGTCACAGCGACTTGGGTTTCTCTTTCGCTTTCCATCAGGCGTAGGGAAGCCATTATGTCGAGCCACTATAAAAAAAAATTACAAATGAGGCGCTGGCAACCGACTGGTGGCGGTGTAAGCACCATGATTTAAGGCGTAGCTAAATACCACAGGCCGATGACGGGCAGCAGCGTCACCGGAGCGAGGAGCTACGCTCAAGATACCCAACCTAACCTGCTTGCTCCAAGTGGCGATTATGGGTATATCCTCCATATGTTTGACCCAAGGGGTGAACAACTGGACAGGTAGCTGCGTCGCGCGGAAAGGCGGCTGCATCGGGCGGACAAGCAGCTGCGTCGCACGTACAGACAGCAGCTCTACGCGGACAGGCAGCAGCGTCGCACGGACAGGCAGCGACTCTGCTTAACGCACACTCACCCGATGCCCGCTCATACAACAGGCAGCTGCGTCGCACGGACAGGCAGCGGCTCTGCGCGGACAGGCAGTGACTCTGCGTAACGCACACTCACCCGATGCCCGCTCATACAACAGGCAGCTGCGTCGCACGGACAGGCAGCGGCTCTGCGCGGACATGCAGCTGCTCTGCGTAACGCACACTCATCCAATACCCGCTCATACAACAGACAGCTGCGTCGCACGGACTGGCAGCGGCTCTGCGCGGACAGGCAGTGACTCTGCGCGGACAGGCAGCGTCTCTGCGTAACGCACACTCACCCGATGCCCGCTCATACAACAGGCAGCTGCGTCGCACGGACAGGCAGCGTCTCTGCGCGGACAGGCAGTGACTCTGCGCGGACAGGCAGCGTCTCTGCGTAACGCACACTCACCCGATGCCCGCTCATACAACAGGCAGCTGCGTCGCACGGACAGGCAGCGTCTCTGCGCGGACAGGCAGTGACTCTGCGCGGACAGGCAGCGTCTCTGCGTAACGCACACTCACCCGATGCCCGCTCATGCAACAGGCAGCTGCGTCGCACGGACAGGCAGCGGCTCTGCGCGGACAAGCAGTGACTCTGCGCGGACAGGCAGCGTCTCTGCGTAACGCACACTCACCCGATGCCCGCTCCGAGCAGCAGCGACACGATGTTGGTGACGAGCACGGCCGCGATCGCGCCGCGGCTGAACAGGCAGCTGCGTCGCACGGACAGGCAGTGGCTCTGCAAATACGAAAAAAAAAGAATTTACTTCAGGCCATAGTCTACATTCATTCATCTTCTTCTTGAAGTGCCATCTCCTACCTCCTATCATTAGGGCTATGCTAACTATAGGCTATTATGGCTAAAAATTGTAATAAGTCCGTCTTTTAGCTTATCCAAAAATAAAAGACACGTATTTTCCTTTTTTCATTCAAATAAACAATAGCAAAGATACAAGGCATCAAAAGTTAGGAGTGGGAGTCTTTGACGTCACTCGCTCCCGTAAAAATGCCTCACCGAGTGACGTCACGCGTAATTTCAACGGGCTATAACTTTGTAATTTTTAGTCTAATTTACAAATAAAAAAATACGTGTCTTTTATTTTTGAATAAGCTAAAAGACGGACTAATTACAATGTTTAGCCATAATAGCCTATTGTAACAACGGCAGGGAAAAGGGATCTCGTGTTCAGATTCTTGAGCCAGGAGGTACGTCTTCTTCCTGGTGGTCGTTTTACCCTGCTTTCTGTGCTGCAATTTTTTTTTTATGAAATAGGGGGCAGACGAGCAAGCGGTTCACCTGATGGTAAGTGATAACCGCCGCCCATGTACATCTGCAACATCAGGAGTTACAGCTGCGCTGCCGCCCTTAAAGGAAGAGGTATGCTCTTTTCTTGAAGATTTGGGGGTCGTAACGGTCCGGAAATACCGCTGGCGACAAAGCATTCCATTGCTTAGTTGTGCGCGTCAGAAAATTGCGACAGAAGCGCACAGTTGAGGACTGGCAAATGTCGAGATGGTATGGATGGAGAGTTTGGCGCGAAGAACGATGTCGGAAGGCAGCGGCAGGAATTATTCCGAACAATCCTCGGAACACTCCCCGTGGTATATGCGATAGAAGATGCAGAGTGATGCTACATCTCGACGCAGCGCCAAGGGATCAAGCCGCTCGGTAAGTTCCTGGTTATTGACGATTCGAGTCGCTCCACGTTGCATGCGGTCAAGAGGGAGAAGCTGGTACTGGGGTGCCCCCGCTCACAGATGAGAGCAGTACTCCACGTGCGGCCGAACCTGAGCTTTATAAAGCTGAAGGCGATGAGCCGACGTGAAATATCTGCTCGATCTGTTGAGCACACCAAGCTTCTTACACAATGAGTTATGGAGGAGGCGCCTCTCGGTGGGGACGATGATGATGATGAACTGGTGATGCACGTTCAGACTCCGGAAGCGACGCGTCACATAGGCGCCAACCTCTTGGTGGGGACCTACATGAGCAGATGATGATGATGTGCTGATGATGATGACGTTACCTGCTGCATGGCGGGCGCTACCAGCTGCTGCTCCAGCACTTCTATGGAGGAGGTGGCGGAGGGCGGACCTCTCGCGCTCTGGGGGTGCTTGAACCGCCAGTCCCTGCAAGAAACGCGTCACATACATTAATATCAGACAACCTGTTTCTGCCGGTGAGTATGGTTTGCGCTCGTGGCAACAGACAGATAACTGACCGGTTACTTGCCCGTTGTCTCAGCGACTTTGGCTTCTCTTTCGCATTTCATTGGGCGTAGAAACAAATAGAAAAATAGGCTGATGATGATGATGGGATGAAAGGGAGCGACCTATCATCTCGCTCCAAGCCAACCTAACCTGCCCGTGGTGCATCCTGCCGAACAACAAACGAGGCGCTGGCAACCGACTGGTAGCGGTATAACCGTCACAATTGAAGGCTTAGCTAAATACAGACCGATGACGGGCAGCAGCGTCACCGGAGCGAGAAGCTACGCCCTGCGATCGCCAACCCGCCTGCCCGGCGAGCCCCAGCGTGGCGATTATGGGTATATCCTCCAGATGTTTGCCCTAAGTAATAAAAGTAATAACCCTGCTGGGCGACACAGCGCCATCTAGCCCCAAACTAAGCCGAAGCTTGTACTATGTGTACTAGACAACTGATCAACTTAGTAATTTGATACTTCTTTTTTTGTAAATAAATACATATTAAACTCCCAGACCAATACAAACAGACATGTTTATGAACAAATGTTTGTACTGTGCGCGAATTGAACCCACGACCCTCGGCTCAGAAGGGAGAGGCCACCGAGCCAGTCGTAAGTGGCGAACAACTCGAGAGGCCCATGTCCAGCAGTGGACTGCAATAGGCTGATGATGATGATGCAAAGTAAGGAAGATATTAAAACTGAAGTCCTTCTTCGTTAATATGAGGTCAAGCATAGCATATAAACAAGATATCTACTCACTTGGGGGGTAGCTGGTCGGGTCTACTGCTCCACTCCCACACCCAGTCGTTGGAGTCATCCTGAAAAAAGAGAAAACACAATAGAGTAACGATTATTTAAAAAAGATTAAGAGAGATAGTGCATGCATAGCGAATCTTCGCTCGAATTGAGCCGCCTCCGACCTCCACCCTATAGAATACCGCAGCCAAATGACCTCCGGGTCGTTTTTCTGCCGGTGAGTAGGGTTTCCGGAGCTCATGGGGGGTTAGGGTTGGGCCGGCATGGCGGTGGCTACTGACAGGTAACTGACCGGTTACTTGCCCGTTGTCACAACTTGGGCTTCTCTTTCGCTTTCCATCAGGCGTAGGGAAGCCATTATGTCGAGCTACTATAAAAACTACTACTAAATTAAGATCTTTGCTCTTGTAAGTGGAGCAACTTCCACTCTTCCCTGGACTCCGCCAGCGCCTTCAACTCCCTGTACGTCATGACATTAACTTTCTCCTTTAGCTGTTGTGTAAATGTTCGTCTTGGCCTCCCTCTTCCTCTCCTGACTTCTATTTTACCTTATAGTATAGCTTTCGTAAATGTGTCATGGCGGACAAGGTGTCCCATCATTCTCCCTCTTCTGTTCTCAATCGCCTGCATTAAGCATCTCTTTTCCTTCCTAATTCGTCTTCCTTTCTATCCATCTACACTAATATTATAAAGAGGAAAGATTTGTACCTATTTTTGTATGTTTGTAATGAATAGGCTCAAAAGTACTGGGCCGATTTAAAAAATTCTTTCACAATGTTACATTCTTCCAATTTGACATAGGCTACATTTCATTTTGAAAAAAATTAGGGATCCTTGGTAAAATTTGAACAATGTAACCGAAGGTGTAGAAAAATGAGTCTCCCGTGCGAAGCCGGGACGGGCTGCTAGTCCATTATAAAAAAGTAAGATTATAACAATGTAAGGGCTTACCCTCCAGCAGTTGATGTAGACGCCTTTGAGCTCATCCTCCGTGGAGGGCTCAAGGTTCGGACTGTTCGGGGGTGACTTTGGGCTGAAACAAACATACACATATAGTTAGTACAGTTGTATGAAAGCCTCGTTAGCATCGACTCATACTTCATCATCATGATCATCAGCCTATTGCAGTCCACTGCTGGACATAGGCCTCTCCAGTTGTTCGCCACTTAGGGCGAACATCTGGAGGATATACCCATAATCGCCACGCTGGGCAGGCGGGCTGGCGATCGCAAGGCGTAGCTCCTCGCTCCGGTGACGCTGCTGCCCGTCATCGGTGTGGTATTTAGCTCCGCCTTCAATCGTGACGGTTATACCGCCACCAGTCGGTTGCCAGCGCCTCGTTTGTTATTCGGCAGGATGCACCACGGGCAGGTGAGGCTGGCTTGGAGCGAAAAGACAAAGCACACTTCACTTTATTAGCATTAGAAGGAATAGAAAATACAGGTCTAAATAAATTTATAAATATAAGACAACATCACATACATTGCTCCGATCCCAAAGTAAGTAGCTTAAAAACTTGTGTTATGGGGTATCAGAACAACGAAGGTACCACAAATAAATATGTACTTAAATACAAATATAAACACCCAGACACGGAACAAACACAAAATGCTTGTCCCGGGTGGGGATCGAACCCACGACCCTTGAGAAGTTCAGAAGGCAGGAGTCACCAATTGAGCCAGTGAGCCAGTCAGATTAACTACGTTTTGTTTACTTTCGCCCTGCCAATGCTGTCCTATCTCAAATACGAGTCTGCAACAGCCCATTAGGAACACAAAAGACCCGCTGAGAAGGCCGGAACGCATTCAAAACAGTAGCGTGTATGTGCGTATCTAATATTAATGACAATCAGTCTGTCCGTCGCGCCGCAACCCCGCCAAGTGCGGCGCCCGGCCGACCGCACGCAACCCGACACTGATACCACACATATAGATATATACAGTAGAACCTCGATAACTTAAACCTCGGTAACTTAAAAACCTCTATAACAAAGTTGTGGCTCAGTTCGGGATACATGAGAGTACATTGTCAATCATCTT
Source organism: Conogethes punctiferalis (assembly GCA_031163375.1). Lineage (NCBI taxonomy): Eukaryota > Metazoa > Arthropoda > Insecta > Lepidoptera > Crambidae > Conogethes > Conogethes punctiferalis. Next base: position 1,129,939 of record CM062106.1, on the reverse strand, counting down.
TAAAAAAAGAAGCTAGAATCTTGAAGAAACAAGAACCAGGAGAAAGCCATTATCGTAAAAGATGAAAAATTGCCTAATTTTACGTACCTACCTCTATATTAACCTATCCCTAACATAGACCCTTGATAACTTAAAACCTCGATAACTTAAAAAAATATGTGTTTCCCTTGGACTTTAACTTATCGAGGTTCTACTGTACTTAGAATTGTGTTATTATTCTAAGGATATATATGTATGTACAGATACACGCATCTAAATATTATAAAAGGAGAAACTGAATGACTGACTGATCAGTCAGTCAATTTCTGCTTTTATAGACTGGAAGTATCCTGTCTCTACAGTATAGGTATGTAGTATCATTATACTAAGATTCCCGTCAATAAGCTATTATGGCTAAAAATTGTAATGAGTCAGTCTTTTAGCTTACTCAGAAATACAAGACACGTATTTTTCCTTTTTTCATTCAAATAAACAATGGCAAAGATACAAGGCATAAAAGTTAGGAGTGGGAGCCTTTGACGTCACTCGCTCCCGTAAAAATGCCTCACCGAGTGACGTCACGCGTAAATACAACGGGCTATAATTGTTGTAATTTTTAATTTTTAGTCTAATTAAAGAATAAAAAAATACGTGTCTTTTATTTTTGAATAAGCTAAAAGACGGACTAATTACAATTTTTAGCCATAATAGCCTATTGTTCTATATTTCAAGTTGACCATAATATGTTTTAGTCATTTACGATCTGATAACCTCTACGAGATTACAAAGAGAGGATGCTATTATATTGAATGACTCATGTGGGGAATTTCCGCTATATTTCGTTGCACGAGGTCCGCCTGGGGAGCACTTTATCGTCCCCCAGAGCCGGGGGTAGGCGTATAATACGGACCAGGAGTGCCGGCCGCTTGTCATCTGCGGCTGGCCAGGGCAGGCAGGGATGCGGCGGTATGCTTCGGCGCTACCAGAGGCCCTGCAAGTTGCTGGCCACTGGCGACATAGGGGTTTATATAGTGGCTCGATATAATGGCTTTCCTACGCATGATGGAAAGCGAAAGAGAAGCCTAAGTCGCTGTGACAACGGGCAAGTAACTACATAGTCAGTTAGCTGTCAGTTGCCACCGCCATGCCAGCCAAACCCTAACGAGCTCCGGAAACCCTACTCACCGATAGAAACACGACCCAGAGGTCATTTGGCTGCGGTATTCTATAGGGTGAAGAGGAGCTCGGTGGCGCCGCGGTGTTGTTCGCTTAACAATGATCGCAACGTTGTGCAACCATTGGCGCGGTCAATCCGATGATGGGTGACCAAAATTTGACACCGATTTCCTCCGTGCTTCGGAAGGCACGTTAAGCTGTTGGTCCCGGGTGCTATCTTTACCAACTCAGATAGCAGTCGTCACATCATATCAGAGATTATGAAAACTCTGACGCCTAAACTGGGAATGGGTATAGCTTACCCTAAGTGTTGCGGAGGTCTGATGGCAGTCGCTCTGTGTAAAAGCTTAGCCCTCGCCAAATCTCTCAGTTTGGGAAGCCGACCCTGAGACAATCGGGAAAAAGGCTAGGATGATGATTCTATAGGGTGGAGTTCCTTCCCCGGACTGGCGGCTCAATTCGAGCGAAGATTCGCTATGCCCTACCGCTCGTTCGTGCCAAGTCCGTGCCTCACCTGCCCTTGACGCTGGACGCCCGGGAGTGCCTCACGGAGGAGTCCCGGCTTTCCCGCTGCGCCTCCCGCAGGAGGCGGATGTACTCGTTCTCGACGGCCGCCAGACCGCCGCCGGAATTCAACTCAACCCATGATTCTGGAACAACGGGAAGAAGGAATTGAGAAACAAGAAGACACGGAAGTAAATGTAAAGTTTCATTAACCGTTCTCCTGTCCACCGATCAAACACAGCAGAATTTTAATTCATCATCACTCAATTGCAGTCCACATTTTTTTTTTATCGTGGCTAGACATAATGTCTTCCCTACGCCTGATGGAAAGCGAAAGGAAAGCCCAAGTCGCTGTGACAACTGGCAAGTAACTGGTCAGTTACCTGTCAGTTGCCACTCACTGCCATGCCGGCCCAACCCTAGCCCCCCACGAGATCCGGAAACCCTACTCACCGGCAGAAACACGACCCGGAGGTCATTTGGCTGCGGTATTCTATAGGGTGGAGGTCCTTTCCCGGACGGGCAGCTCAACCTCTCTTTCTTCTGGACAAAGGCCTCTCCAGTTGTTCGCCACTTAGGGTAAACATCTAGAGGATATACCCATGATCGCCACCATACTTTCTCACTCCGATGACGCTGCTGCCCGTCATCGGCCTGTGGTATTTAGCTACACCTTCAATTGTGATGGTTATATAATGATGATGATGATTGATTACATACATACATTATGTATAACATGCTAAATCAAACGTAGTCAAATACCCTATTGTACAATGAGGTCCTGAGACCTGACAACGCCAAGGTCTAGTTATCTAGCACCCTATCTACAGTTTAACGCACTCTCGCGACCTTTGCACCGCCTGTGCCAACGGACGAGAGGGTACTTATTGTGACCTTAACGAGGGGACAATAACAAAGTCACCGGTCTTGTTATGATAACGAACTTCGCGAACTTTGTCGTGGATAGTGAAACGGTTATTACACCAGCCGGTATTCAGGGCACTGCACGCCGGGTACCCAAGTTAGTGCGGCGCATTATTACACTACACTGAAAATCGGTCCCTAAATCAGTTGATGTAAGGGATGTTTGTCAAGGGGGATGTAAGGGAGCGACCCATCTTCTTTCGCTCCAAGCCAACCTCACCTGCCCGTGGTGCATCCTGCCGAATATCAAACGAGGCGCTGGCAACCGATTGGTGGCGGTATAACCATCACGATTGAAGGCGTAGCTATAAATACCACAGGCCGATGACGGGCAGCAGCGTCACCGGAGCGAGAAGCTACGCCCTGCGATCGCCAACCCGCCTGCCCCAAGTGGCGATTATCGGTATATCCTCCAGATGATTGCCCTAAGTGGCGAACTGGAGAGGCCTATGTCCAGCAGTGGACTGCGATAGGCTGATGATGATGATGATCGCAATGATACAAACTGTCAAATAAATACTTATGAAAATGTTGAAGTACGAAATCCTAAAGAGGTAGTATGATCTGTTGTATCTGTTGACCGTAAGGTAAACATAACAAGTGTCATCTTTTATACGCAGCAAAACGTAGACAATAAACGCACAGCGGATACTGACAGCGTAATTGTTCGCAACACGCGCTCGCCAGGATGTACGCTAATCGCTGTACTAGATGACGAGATTAGATCTGGTTACCATTCAACTGCTTTTTTTCCCAAGTGGATGCGACCTTGTCAATGATGACCAGTCCAGTCCAGTGATGACACTGGACTGGCGAGCGGAAGGCTCTCACATCAAGACTAAATCAAATCAAATCGTTTATTGCCTTTCATGAATGTTTACAAGGTGTGAATTACAATTATTCCAGTCCATTATGTTGCCCAATTGGGCATAGCCTATGAACGTGAAATTGATATTACATTTTATTGTAGGTATGTTATATACTTAGTCAATTACATTAATATTACTTTTGTTAATTCTTTAATTTAATCATTTTGTCAATTACACAAACATTAGTCATCTAAAAATACTTAGATAAATCTACATCTTAAAAGATGTTGCCGTGCCCTTGCAGGGTTTATGTGAGGACTATACCTATATGTAATATCTTTTTGTAACAACATAATGCAATAAACGATTATGATTATGACCATTTAACTAGCACACGTGATTTATTTACGTTAAACCACTGTGGTCGATAGATATAAATAAATAACCCAAAACATTCCAATCGAAAAGTTACATAATACAGACGCATTAAACTGTTCACATCAAACACAGACCCAGCTAATGCGTTCGACAGAGTGGCTTATGTAAAAAAAAAACTGTATCGGCTTAGTCATCTAACATTGTAAACAGTACCCTTTCCAACGAACTGATTGTAAAAACATTGCGCGTAATACATATCATCGCATTTTTGTCAAGGCCGGTTTAGAGAACGGGAGTGCCTCAAGGTTGTATGGTGGGCCGCGCTCTTTATCATTTTTTATCTAATCAAAACTGTTGAATATGCGCACACTTTCGATAACTAACCGTAACGGGAAGTTATGTTAGTTCAATAGGAATAAGAAGTAAAGTTATCTCTTAGGGTCAATTTAAACTAGTCTTGCCGAAACGCACCGAAGCGTCTAACCAAAACCATCATCATCAGCCCGTGTCAGTCCACTGCTGGACATAGGCCTCTCCCAATGTTCGCCACTTAGGTCGATTTTGGGCTTCTAACTTTAACCAAAACCGAACATTACAAATTCAACTTTAACTCTACAGTGTAACGCACAAATTACTTCTGGGATTGGTCTTTTTAAAATCTCTAAAATTTAAAAAGCATAATTGACCCTAAGACATTTTGAATTGTAGATTATTCTTCTTCTTCTAGATTATTCTAGTCTTTATTAATATTTATGAAAACGGATGTAAAAACTAAGAACCTTTGACACTTTGAAGGTCCTAGGGTCAATCTCTCTAAGCTTTACAAAAAATCAATTACTTATTTGCATACCACTACATTACAAATACTTTAAGTTACACGTGCGAATGTTAATGAATTGTCAGTAGTTTTTTTTATATTACTGGTTAATTACGTTTTTTATATATCAGACAACATCACATACATTGCTCCGATCCCAAAGTAAGAAGCTTGAGCACTTGTGATATTGCTATCGGACCACGATAGTGCCACAAATATTATATTTAAACACATACAAACACCCAGACACGGAACAAACACAAATGTTCATCACACGAATGTTTGTCCCGGATGCGAGTCGAACTCACATCACGTCAGTATTTGCATAAACTATTTATTAAACGTATTTAATCAGCTGAAAGTAGCCATTGTATACAACGAAATTCAATATTGTTACACTATAGAAGAAATTGCTAACAACACAGATAATATGTACTATAAAGACGTCTACAAAATTCCAAGAAAGTAAACAGACTTCAATAACAACGTGAAGGATATACCCACACAGCTATAGATAGATAAAATTGCAAAATATTTACTATAAAATGCATTGAATGCTTAGGGGCAGCGCAGACGACAGACTATCCGTGACGCACTTTTTTGCAATTATGCAAAATTATTGTAGTACGCATACGCACACGACGATCAAAAATCTGTCGCGGATATTTCACAGACTCGACGCACACGACGCACATCTTCGATCATTCTGTCGGCAAACCTTGTTGTTATGTTTTTTGTTTGTGTTGCTACTTTATATTTCATGTTAACCAATGCTGTGTACACCTTTAATTGGTACTATGTCCAAGCCATATTTTCTGTATAATTTACAACTACAATGTTTATGTTCATAATACTGTTGGTGTACCTTATTTAAATAAATAAATAAACCTAGACGCTCTTTTTAAATGTCTCAGACGCAGACTCTATCGCACAAAAAGTGTGCCGTCTGCGCTGCACCTTATGCATAATAATTTATTTTCTTGATCTTCACAGAGGGCATATTATTATTATTATCTAAAACTACTGTCTAGTCAATTGATAAACTTATAAATAGCTGTCAAAACATGATCGCTTATTTTCGCAAGGTATTTTTTTCCTCTTTAACAATTTTATAGTTCTTACGAAAGCTTCGATGCTCATATTCATTAAGCAATCGTGAACACACGAAGAGTTTAGATCCGTAACTAAAGAAAAGACTTTAGCATAAAATCCTTGTAAAGTTATAAAAAATACAGCACTATATTTATCAATTCGTTACGTGTCTCACAATAACTATAAATCAACATTACGTTATTAGAAGTTGAGCAACGACGCAGGCGCACGGATCGGTCACGAAAACATGTTTTCAAATAAATAGTTTCCTGCTGCATCACTTACAAATATTGTGTTTGTAATCCACTATCATCATCAGTCTACTGCTGGACATAGGCCTCTCTCTATGCCCTACCTCTCTTTATAGTATACTAGCTGCTGCCCGCGGCTTTGCCCGCGTGTATATTTGTATAAAACATAGCCTATGTGTTATTCCAATGTATAAGCTATATTACTGTAAAGTTTCATTAAAATCCGTTCAGTAATTAATGCGTGAAAGAGGAACAAACATCCATCCATCTATCCATCCAAACAAACTTTCGCATTTATAATATTAGTAAGATGGGTGCTTGCTACGGGCAGATTCATATTTACATGTCAACAAACAAGTTGTTTTCTTACTTTTAAGCTTAATCCATTGTTATTGTAAGTTATTATCAGTTTAGGTTTTTACTGAGAACATTTTGTTATTGTTTACGTTTTGATAAATGCATATATCGAAGTAGTCGAGGCAAATCTCACTAATAATTATTATACATAAAAAAGTTTCTTTGGATGTTGTGCATAGGAAAGAACAGAAAATATAATTTATTCAGAACACATTATTCTTTGCTTTCAATCTAAACTTAAGTTAACAAGAGTTTCATAAAAAATAAGATTGAAAGTGAACCGCACAGTACAAACATTTGTGTGTATGAACATGTCTGTTTGTCATGGTCTGGGTGTTTACTATGTTTATTAATATGTATTCATTTACACAGACCATGACTCATCTCTTGGACTGCCCTGCCTGCCCGGACAGTTGTACGCGTGAGGATCTTTTGCTTGCTACTGATAGCGCTGTCCGTGTGGCGAAGTTTTGGTCTCGGAAAGTGTGAATAATTTTTTGCTATCGACACGATAAGAAGAAGATTTACACATACAGCCGACATAGCCCGAAGGATTAGTACGCTGAAGTGGCAGTGGGCTGGTCACGTCTGCCGCAGAGCCGACGATAGGTGGAGCAGACGAATCTTGGAGTGGACACCGCGTTTAGGAAAACGTAGTGTAGGACTCCGCTGGGCGGATGACCTTAGAAGAACTGGCAGTTGCTGGATGGGGGAAGCCCGGGATAGAAAAGTGTGGCGCGAATTAAAGGAGACCTACGTTCAGCAGTGGACGGACCAAGGCTGCTGATTGATTGATTCATTCATTTACAAAAAAAAGTATCTAAGTAAGCTTATCAGTTGTCTTAGACCCATAGTACAGGCTTTAGCTTAAGTGGCGATGTGTGGCCCAGCGTGGCATGTCTTGGGTTATTTTGACGCTGATTTTCAGTGGCACTCACCAGTGTCGAAATAATAGAGGGAACCTGTTTAAAACAGAGACGAGACACTATGCCACAATAAAAAATAGTGTAATTAAAATGTTAAATCATTTGTTCAAACGTAATCCTAAACTTCCATGAACAGACAAACAACATCTTTTAGACGACCTGGCCGTGACATTGACATGACATAACACAAAGTGACATAAAGACAAGACAATAACTAGGTATAATTCTTGTAGACAAAGTCCGCGTGTGTCTCCAATTTTACTTAAGAACAAAGCTGGAATAACCAAGAACAAAAAAGGTGATGCTATTTTCTTTATACCACGCAAAATAGCTGCCGGCCCTACCACCTCAACCTACTACTGAACCCTACCATCAGCTGAGAAGACGGAACCCTGCTAGTAGACTCTTACCGAAACCCACGTAGTATAATAATAAATGAGGCTATGTATTCTTTTCTGTAACCACACGAACAAAGTATTTTCTTTTATGGCAAGCGGGCCTGCCGACCATCATCACTAGCCTATTGCAGTCCACTGCTGGACATAGGCCTCTCCAGTCGCTCGCCACTTATGGCAAACATCTGGAGGATATACCCATAATCGCCACGCTTTATCGCAGGGCGTAGCTCCTCGCTCCGGTGACGCTGCTGCCCGTCATCGGCCTGTGGTATTTAGCTACGGCTTCAATCGTGATGGTTATACCGCCACCAGTCGGTCGCCAGCGCCTCGATGGTCGTTCGGCAGGATGCACCACGGGCAGGTGAGGATGGCTTGGAGCGAAACGGTGATAGGTCGCTCCATTACACCCTCAGTGTAGTTATATAAACACGTGGCTCAACCGCATTCCGATACAAAACGTTCTAACTAGCACATTCGTAATTGCTCAATAGAATTAACGATTTCACTATAATTAGGAGCAGACGCTAATTATAATTAACAATGGAAATGATAGTTACAAAATACATTTATTTGCAAACGTTACGTAAGGTATCATCAGCAAATAGAATGCAGTTACTGTGTAACATAGACTTTAGAGGCACAAATGTAGACATATTCGATAAGCCAGGTGTTTTTAGGGTTCCGTAGCCAAAATGGCAAAAACGGGACCCTTATAGATTCGTCATGACTGTCTGTCTGTCCGTCCGTATGTCACAGCCAGTTTATTCCGAAACTATAAGAGCTACATTATTATGAGATGCCTATCATCTTTTCGCTCCAAGCAAACCTCACCTGCCCGTAGTGCATCCTGTCAAAATAAAGCTATGTGCGCCTATGATCCCGAACCCTTCAAGGCCTTACAAGGCTGTTACTTATTAAACAAACTGTGAAATCGGGCCCAAGAATTCTTCTTGTGTGCTAAAGATTTTCTGCATACTAGTAACTGGTTAGTTAATCCGGTTATAAACACGGTTACGCCTCGGTAATCTCTAAAGTCTGTTCAAATAAGGACCTGATCTAGGCTATAATATTCATACGACATTGTTATTAGGTAGATGTGAAATACTAAATGTTAGTGTAATAGGCCTGTTGCCGAGAAAAAAAGTAATTAGTCCGTCTTTTAGATTGTTAAACTGCAGCCTGTCAGAGGCTGGCCAGGATAATAATCAGGTACACCAGTTTTTGTCAACTATTTTGAGATCGCGACTCATTTCCAAATTAAAAAATTCTTCACTATCCCTACATAGAATTAAAAAAAAAAGCTTAAGCGTGTGTTATGATGGTCATATGTGTATCGGAACGACGAAGGTGTCATTAATATAAATAAACAAACATTCATCAAACAAATGTTTTCCTTGGGTGGAAAAAGAACCCATGACCCTTGGCTCAGAAGGCAGATGTCACTAGCAAATGAGCCATCAGGCCAGTCACCTATCTATGTACGTATTTATTCCGTCGGCCACCGTACAGTACACTGTATAAACTCACACAATAAATTCCCAAAATTCCACAAAAATAACTATACCTGTATCATCCGCATCAACAATCAAAGTCTTTGGCTCACTCATTGTTAAATCACTCAACACAAACTCTATAAATAAAAAAAAAACACACCACACCACTCGCTAAATACAACTGCGTAAAAAAAACTCGCGACAAACGTGTCTATCTTTTTTTTATTAACGTCCGTTCACAAAGCGCACCGCCCGCGCGTCTTCACGCGCCGAGCGTCGGAACAAGACTGACTGGTTTTCGAAATTCAAATTTAAATTTAGAACGCTAGTAAACAAAGCGTGCGTGGCGCGATGGTGGCGGCGTGGGCGGCGGATGCGGTCGGCACAATCGGATTTGACGCGGTGAGACAAATGTGTATGACTGTATGTGCGATACGACAAAGGAAGGGATTATGTTACGATTGCGAGTGATACTCGGTTCACGGTGGATAATATTACGTTGAGTATTGAAAAGTTTGGCAACTCCTATGTATACTCTAGGCTTTGTATAATGAGTTCTTAACTTAGCTAAATACCACAGACCGATGACGGGCAGCAGCGTCACCGGAGCGAGAAGCTGCGCCCTGCGATCGCCAAGCCGCCTTTTTTTTGTATTGCCGGGGAATATGCGTTTAGGCATTCCCGCTGCTTGGGGGAGCAGCGGGGTATGTGGGACTCACCCCGCCTCGAAGATGGAAGTGAGGCAGGAAATACCCACTAAAAACCCCGGCCCCTTCGTCATGCGCCTTAAAGGTGGTGTCGAGGGTCCTATGTATTATGTCCACCAAGACATCACCGACGCGGCCTGGTCAGGACAGGCCCCAACAGGCTCCCCCTCCTGGGGGGGAGTCATGGGAGTGGTCCGAAGGGTGAGCCCACTCCCATCCGACGAAGACGGAGGTCCGTGTAATGCAGGCGGCGGTGCCCCCGCACCACCTACTCGCTGGACCCCGTCAGGCGGCCGCCTGCGCAGCGTGGCGATTATGGGTTGTATCGGATTTTTTGATGCAGTAAGACAATGTGTCTGTACGATACGACAAAAGGAAGGCATTATGTTACGATTGCGTGCGATACTCGGTTCCCGGTGGATAATATTACGTTGAGTATTGAAAAGTTTGGCAACTCCTATGTATACTCTTTGACGGCTCATATGTTTCCGGCTTCGTATAATGAGTTTTTAAACAAAGTGTGAGAAAGCATCTTGCAGGCTTGATACGAGCTTTGAACTTACGGACCACTCGTAGGTAAATGTCCACGTTTCGGCTCCGTATATCATCATCATCATCCTCTTAGCGTTGTCCGGTTTGTGCCTCTAGGCCCAGGGTCCGCTTTGCTCGGCTCCGTATATCATGACGACTGAAACGCGAATTGGGCTGCCCTCTATAGAATACCGCAGCCAAATGACCTTCGGGTCATGTTTCTACGGGTGAATTGGGTCTCCGAAGCTCGTGGGGAGTTAGGGTTGGGCCAGCATGGCGGTGACAACTGACAGGCAACCGACCAGTTACTTGCCCGTTGACACAGCGACTTGAGTTTCTTTTTCGCCTTTCAACAAGAGAAGCCATTTTAGAGAAGCCATTATGTCGAGCTACTATATAAAAAAAAAGAAACGAATTAGGGAAACTTTAATAGGTACCTACCTATCTAGTAGCTGACGTTGTATCTTAGTCATAAACGAAGACTGTCTTTTATCGACTTGTCACACAAATCCTGCGTAGTTTGTCGTCTTACGACGCAGTCGATGGCGCGATAAGTAAGAAGAAAGACTTCTTTTAGCAGATATAAAACAAAAAGAATAAAAACAAACAATAATGTATACCGGAGAATAGCACATACATATACATTCAAGATCGTGGGTTCGATCCCCGCACAGTACAAACATTTATGTGAATTAACATGTCTGTTTGTATTGGTCTGGGTGTTTTCTATGTATAATATGTAATTATTTACAAAAAAAAACAGTATCGTCAGTAAGTTTATCAGTTGTCTAGTACCCATAGTACAAGCTTCGGCTTAGTTTGGGGCTAGATGATGCTGTGTGGCCCAGCGTGGCACGTCTTGGGTTGTTATTTTTTTTCTATCTCCTGTTGGGATAGGTGGCCGATGTTTTTGCCTTGTGCAATGTGCATCGCTGGTTCCGCCTTCACTGTGCCCGTCCGTAGGCGCATCCACTCTCGACCAGCAGTCAGCAGTACAACACTCCCACGTGTTTACGATCAGATTCGCACCTAGCGGATGGCATCCGAGAGATATCACGATGCACATATGTGGAGAGAAATCTGTGCATCGGTATTGGGCTTTTTTCTTTTTTTTTTTCTAAATGACTACGATGATGGCCAGGGCGGCCTTGTCATCATCACCGGACTGTACGGTATTGGGTAATTCAGCTAAGACTTGTGTTTGTTTAAGCGTGGTTTGAGGAGGAAACCTTATGGTTCAGTGGTGATGAACGCTGCTTGTGACAGCGGGTTCGATCCTTGCACAGTACAAACGTGTGTGCATGAACATGTCTATTTGTATTGGTCTGGGTGTATACTATGATATGTATTTATTTACAAAAAAAAAGCTATCGTCAGTAAGTTTATCAGTTGTCTAGTACCCATAGTACAAGCTTCGGCTTAGTTTGGGGCTAGATGAAACGAGGCTCTGGCAAACCGACTGGTGGTGGTATAACTGTCGCAGTCATCTGGTTGAATCTCCTATTCAATTGAATCGCTAGCGCGTTCATTGAATAACGACATTCAATTGAATGACTAGACCGAACGTTGACTAAACACGCGTCACTTAACGTCCAACTAGGTAGCGGATTGAAACATAGCCCTTTGAAAAGAGCGGACGTAAAAGCAGTCAAGTGATTGTAATTTAGTTCATTTTTTTCCCGCGCGGCGTTAGTAGTCACTAAAACAAATATGGCGTCGAACATGATCACCTGAGTGTTGATATTTTTTTGATTAGATTTACTTTAAACTGACTTATACGTAATAAAATAGTGTGACAGCGTGGATTTACCTATTAATACGCCGCCTCCGGATACTTTTAAAGAAAAATTAAAACTAAACATTAAACAGTCGGCTTTTACCCATTCAACGACTATGCTAAAATGACGTTCAGTCAAGACGTTAAACGTTTCATTCAATAACTTGACGAGTTGTCCTTTAGGCATTCAATTAAATGTCGTCATTCAATGAACGCGCTAGTCATTCAATTGAATAGCAGATTCAACCAGATGACTGCGACATAACCATCACGATAGAAGGCGTAGCTAAATACCACAGACCGATGACGGGCAGCAGCGTCACCGGAGACACCGGAACAAGAAGCTACGCCCTGCGATCGCCAACCCGCCTGGCCAGCGTGGCGATTATGGGTATATCCTCCAGAGGTTTGCCCTAGGTGGCGAGCAGCTGGAGAGGCCTATGTCCAGCAGTGGACTGCAATAGGCTGATGATGATGATTTGTGGTTTCCCATTGTGTTCGTGTTTTGATGTCCACACCCCTAGACGCCCCCGCTCCAGCCGTCACACCATAACTTTTCCGTTGGAGGTAACAACTTGTTTACCAGACTGGGTACACAATTGTACGACTCCGAAGACAATTCCCAGACAATGCACAAAGAGTAGTGCATCGTAACACAATGTGGGCACCAGGGCAGGGTTGCCAGATCTTCCGATTTTAATCAATATCTACCGATGTCCCGGATTCCGTCCAAAACTCCCGATTCTTATAGGACCAAACCATCAATGGTTTCCTTAGAAGGATGATCTTTTTTTTTATCATTACTAAGCAAAAAGGACATCTCCCGTTTTCTCCACTAGGTAAAACTATAATCAAATGACCTCTAGGTCGTGTTTCTGCCGGTGAGTAGGGTGTAGAGTAGTACTATATATAAAGATGATTTTATCAATAAATAACCCAGTGTTAATCGAGCATTCACTGGTTTCATTTCTAAACCTAATCCGCACCTCACAAGGGTTTCCGGAGCTCGTGGGGGGTTAGGGTTGGGCCGGCATGGCGGTGGCAACTGACAAGTAACTGACCAGTTACTTGCCCGTTGTCACAGCGACTTGGGCTTCTCTTTCGCTTTCCATCAGGCGTAGGGAAGCCATTATGTCGAGCCACTATAAAAAAATAATCATTCTCCACAACTTCTGCGCATTTCTCGAAACAGTTGCATATCATCTTGGAGATTACGTACCTTTGTTGCGCGTTCCTTTCAAAAATCCCACACATGTTTCCTGCTGATAAGTGCCAATTACCAGTCGTGATATGAATGATAAAAATTATCACTTCAATGTCAGCGTTTATCGAACGTTCAACTGCGGTGAATCGTTCCGCGAATTCATTGTTGGTTTGTTTTTTATAGTAGCTCGACATAATGGCTTCCCTATGCCTGATGGAAAGCGAAAGAGAAGCCTAAGTCGCTGTGACAACCTAGCCCGTTGTCACAGCGACTTGGGCTTCTCTTAACTGGTCAATTATCTGTCAGTTGCCACCACCATGCCGGTCCAACTAAACCCCCACGAGCACCGGAAACCCTACTCACCGGCAGAAACACGACCCGGAGGTCATTTCGCTGCGGTATTCAATTCGAGCGAAGATTCGATTAGCTATGCCCTAACTCTCTTATTTGCATAGTCTGGGTGTTTTTTTTTATGTAAAATGGGAATTTATTTAAAAAAAAATATGTACCTAAGTAAGTTTACCAGTTGTCAAGTACCCATAGTACAAGCTTCGGCTTGGTTTTGGTAACCCATAATAATCACCTATACTTATAATAAATCTGTAGAGAAGTCAATTCTGTACATGACATATATTTTCAAAATAACTATCAGCGGATGATTAGTGATCGATACTGACGCCAAAAATGCAATCAGTAAAATTTTTGTTTTTCTGTCTGTCTGTATGTTCGTTATAGAAAAAAAAACTACGGGACGGATGTTGACGAAACTTGGTGCAATAATTCTTTATACTCCTGGGCAGGTTATAGTATACTTTTCATCACGCTACAATCAAGAGGAGCAGAGCAGTGTTGGGAAAACGGGAGAAATTTTTATCTGTATGTTTGTTGGCGCATCACATGAAAACTACTGCATGGAATTAAATGCGGTTTTCACCAATGTATTGCTAGAAGTCTAACTTAAAATGTAGGTACCAATTTATGGAAGTCCGTTATTTTAGAAACCCGATATACACGCGTGCGACGCCGCCGGCACAGCTAGTACGTAATAATATTAATGAATTTAGACTAACCAGTCTCCTGACATTCAGTTCAGCATTCACAATCAAATCTACATAATTCGTGGGCCGACATGATCATGACATTTGCATACAAACAAACAAATCGGACGAGTTTGAACACGGGCGGTATTTGAACATAACGAGTGGGGGGCTTCACGTGACATTGGGGGGGGGGGACCTCCAGTGACCCGTCACTAATTAAACGTGTCTTTGAATGCGTAATTTTTGCTAATGTTCAAGTGTTATGCCATACTGGATGAATTTAAATGTCGAAGGTCATATGAAAGTGCGGAAGTTGATCGGCAGTCTAGATATATAAAATACTGGGCCGTAGGTATTTATAACTAGCTGAGCCAGCGGCGTCGCACGCGTAGATATCGGTTTTCAAAAATAATGGACTTCATCTTAGGCTTCAACATCGCTTAACATCAGGCTAGTTGAATTAATAAAATTAAAAAAAAAACTTGCCTAAAATGGTGCCTAAATTTTAAGTTAGACCTCTAGCAATACATTGGTGAAAACCGCATTCAATTCCATGCAGTAGTTTTCGTGTGATGCGCGATAAAACTCAAACTTCTCCCGTTTTCCCAATATTTCCGTTCACTGCTCTGCTCCTATTGTTCCTAGCGTGATGACAAGTATACTATAACATGCGCAGGAGTATGAAGAAGAGTTATACCAAGATTCGTTAAAATCCGTCGAGTAGTTTTTGTTCCTATAAGGAACATACAAAAATTTAACTGATTGCATTTTGGGCATCAGTATCGATCACACGCTGATAGTTATTTTGAAAATATATTTCATGTACAGAATTGACCTCTCTACAGATTTATTATAAGTAAAGATATAGATATGACCACTCTATCGCAACCCGTGGGTGTCGTAGAAAACGACTAAGGAAGTACCGGAATAAGAGTACGTACCCCTACCCCCGGCTCCGAGTGCTCCCCGGGCGGAAATCGTGAAACGGTGTGGCTGCAACCATCACACCGTTAAGACCCCCTCTAGCGGGAGTGGGGGAGTTATGGGATGAGCCCACTCCCATAGCCTAAATAACAAGCACAACACCGTCCAAGATTAACACAATACACCAACATAACCACCAACCTATAAGCGACAATAGGGAATATGCATGACTTTTTTTTATGGATTTATTGAGATCTTTTGTCTTCCAGATACATAAATATCGAAGAATTTTTAAACTATCTTTTCTATTAAGCGAGTTATAAAGCGTTAAAGTTATTGATTAGACAAGAAAGGAGCCTCCCCGCGGCGCACCCTGGAAACAGCTAGACCCGGTAACGCAGGATCTAGGCTGGCCAATCCTATCAACATAAAACCTCAACTCAAGAGTTCCCCGAACCAATAAAAAGGGCTCTTCTCAGAGCCACAATGGTTCCTCTAAGAACCAAAACCAACATCAGCGAAACTTTATGAATCAATGTGTTCTTCACATTATTTCAGTTAACATAGAGGGTTTCTCGAAGGACAAGTCTCTCCTTCTGGCTGATTTGTGCAACACGACACGTTGTGACATTCTTTGTGTTCAAGAGACACACAGAGATAAACATCAAGAAAGGCCTAAGGTCGATGGAATGTTACTTGTCGCAGAGCTTCCACACCCTAAGCATGGTAGTGCCGTATTTATAAAACCATCCATAACGGTTAAATCAGTTTGTTCCAACAACGACAGTGGCATAGAGCTGATTACAGTCGATGTGGGAAATTGCACCGTCACATCGGTCTACAAACCTCCACCTTGCCCGTTTAAATTTACTCCCACCCCTAATTTCCACAATCACCCAGTCAGAATCATCATTGGCGATTTCAACAGCCACAGTACGTCATGGGGGTATGCAGAAATCAATTCAGATGGTGACGCAGTGGAACAATGGGCTGACTCGCAAAACCTAGCATTGCTTCATGACTCAAAGCTGCCTGCCTCATTCAATAGTCGGCGGTGGCGGCGAGGCTACAACCCGGACTTGATATTTGTCAGTGACAACATCATATCACTATGCAGGAAATCCGTATGCCTGCCCATACCTGGCACACAACATCGACCTATTGCCTGCCGGGTGGTGTCAGCGATTCGACCGCAGATTGTCCCATTCAAACGCCGCTTTAACTTCACCAAGGCCAACTGGGACGATTATGCCGAGAAAATTGACTTACGTTTGCAAGATCTTGAGCCCATCCCCGAAAACTACGATAGTTTTGTTGATGTGGTGCGGAGCGTCTCTCGCCAGTGCATTCCCAGAGGATGCCGTCCCTCGTATATCCCTGGCCTCAATGAGGATTCCGCAAAACTTTTGGGTCGATACCAGTCTCTATACGCGGATGACCCTTTCTCGGAGGAAACATTAGCGGTTAGCGAGAGTCGGAGGGAAAAATGGATGGAGCTTGTGTCCAGCGTCGATATGACTAGAAATAGCAAAAAAGCTTGGGCCACCATTAAGAGACTTACCGACGACTCTCCTGAAGCTACCCAACCCGGTCTGGTATCGGCAAATCAAGTTGCCCATCAGTTGCTGCTCAATGGAAAACCTCCGCGCCGTCTAGGGAGACTTGTACAACCACCAGCACAAGAGACCTCTAATACTGCTGTCAGTAGCCCATTCGTTATAACTGATGTGACTGATGGTATAAAGTCTCTTAAAAACGGAAAAGCCCCCGGAGTGGACGACTTGAAAACGGAGCAATTGAAACAGCTAGGCCTGGGAGCAGTGAATTGGCTACTGGAGCTCTTTAACAATTGCCTGAAAACAAGTAAGCTCCCAAAACTTTGGAGAAAAACCAAAGTTGTGGCGCTCCTGAAGCCTGGTAAATGCCCTGGCGATCCGAAGAGCTACCGACCTATATCACTTCTGTGTCACACTTTCAAACTCTTTGAAAGGTTGCTGCTGAACCGGCTTACCCCAATTCTCGAGCCTAAGCTCATCCCTGATCAGGCGGGTTTCAGGCCTGGTAAGTCTTGTACTAACCAGGCCTTGAGGCTAACGCAGTACATAGAGGATGGCTATGAAACCCATAAAGTGACTGGTGTCGTCTTTGTGGACTTGTCTTGTGCATATGACACGGTTAATATTAAAAGGTTACTGGTCAAAGTTGCAAACATCACAAACGATATGGGTTTTGTAGGCATCCTTAGGGAAATGCTAAATAATCGCCGGTTTCAGGTTCACCTCAACCAGAGCAGAAGTCGCTGGAGGTGTCAAAAAAATGGTCTCCCTCAGGGAAGTGTACTGGCACCTGCATTATTCAATGTTTACACAAACGACCAACCTACAACGGGGTCTACCAGTCACTTCCTATATGCTGACGATCTCGCCATGGCGGCCCAAGCGGCGACTTTCGAAGAGGTGGAAGAAATGCTGAAGATGGGTTTGGAAAGCCTGGATGCTTATTATGATGATAATGCGCTAAGACCTAACCCATCTAAAACACAGTCCTGTGCCTTCCACCTCCGAAACAGAGAAGCTGATCGTACTCTAAGGTTGACTTGGCGAGGAGTCGATGTGGAGCATTGCCAGCACCCGCGTTACCTTGGCTTGACACTGGACAGATCCCTTACATTTAAGGCTCATTGCGCCGGTGTTAAGCGGAAGGTCGGCTCTCGCAATAATCTTCTCCGTCGACTTATTACCACCTCGTGGGGCGCAACTCCATATGTTGTACGTACGACAGGTCTCGCACTGTGCTTCTCGGCAGGTGAGTTCGCATGCCCTGTGTGGCACAGATCGGCGCACTCGAAAGAAGTGGATGTGGCACTGAACGAGACCTGTCGTATTATTACGGGATGTTTGAAGCCTACTCCGCTAAACAAGCTCTACCCTCTGGCCGGAATCGCGCCCCCTGACGTGCGCCGAGAGGTAGCTTGCGGCATCGAAAAGCGGAAGCAAGAGACCGACCACAGACATCCTCTGTTTAACCACTGTCTGCCAAAAGGAAGGTTGAAAAGCCGGAACAGCTTCGTGAGGCGGACCAAAACTGCTACAGCTCAGCCTCCGGATGCAAGGATTGACCTTTGGATGGACAGAGCACCCCCGCCGCCCCATTACATATTACCGGCTGAAGGTCTGCCTCCTGGTCAGGAGGAGCCTTGGCCTGTGTGGAGAACCCTTAACCGACTTCGATCCGGGGTTGGTCGATGTAGATCCAATTTGGTTAAGTGGGGGCTAAACGGGAATTTGCATGCTGGATGCGACTGTGGTGCACCACTGCAGACCATGGCACATTTGCGCACCTGCCAGCTGTGTCCCACTACGTGTACAATGGTCGACCTTTGTAAGGCGACCAATAACGGCCTCCAAGTCGCCAGGTTTTGGGCGGGTTCCGTTTGAGGTGAAGTACCATTGACTCGAGAAGAAGAAGATTGATTAGACAGAGAGATCCGACGCGGTAGATGACGTCACGTACCGTGAGCGCCGTACTAACTCCATAGAAAAATCTGTTTCGCGAGAGAGAGACGGATATTCACTTTCAACGACTGTATCTCGCCCATTTTTCAACCAATTTTGATTTTGTTTTCACTGTTCGTAGTAGATTTTGATCTATTTTACGATAAATTAGTAAATACCTGAAACTATTTTTCATGCATATTCCCAATTCGTCGAATCGCCGTCCTCGTGTCAAACCAATTGCCTTACGCTATTTCGGGTGACCGCGCATCAATTGACGCCGATCAAAGATAATCGTGCGCACCGAAACGAGTTGCGGGTCACGTAGGCTCGGCCGTCTTTGTTTGGAGGCGTGTGGGCGTGGCCTGGTTCCAAATTAATGCCAGAAGGTCCAAGAATGCACGTTCTCAACGCAAATCGTTATCATTCCACCAAAATGATTTATACCATTAAGAATAAGCTAGCACAGCTGCACAGTGGCAAACAAACAAGAGAGGTAGGGCATAGCCAATTTTCGCTCGAATTGGGGACTTCCACCCTACAGAATACCGCAGTCAAATGACCTCCGGGTCGTGTTTCTGCCCCGGTGAGTAGGGTTTCCGCAGCTCGTTGGGGGTTTAAGGTTGGCGGTGGCAACTGACCAGTTCCTTGCCCTCATCATCCTTTGATGATGTACCTACCTCAAAGGCAAAATCTTCCAGGCCCTCATCATCATCATCAGCCTATTGCAGTCCACTGCTGGACATAGGCCTCTCTAGTTGTTCGCCACTTAGGCCAAAATCTGGAGGATATACCCATAATCGCCACGCTAGGCAGGTGGGTTGTGTATCTTGGCCGTAGCTCCTTGCTCCGGTGACGCTGCTGCCCGTCATCGGCCTGTGGTATATAGCTACGACTTCAATCGTGACGGTTATACCGCCACCAGTCGGTTGCCAGAGCCTCGTTTGTCGATCAGGATACACCCTGGGCAGGTGAGGGGTGGTTTAAAGCGAAAAGACGATAGGTTACAACATCCCACAACCGAGTGAAATGTGATTTCAATAGTGCACCCGACAATAACACCGGTACACACGTGCTTCAGAGAAAGCGCTGGCGCGTCTCCAAACCTCCATAAAATGCGAACAGACGATTATTGCGTAGATTTATAGACGCTACAAAATTGAAGCGGTAAATCTTTGTCAAAATTACATTTTAAGAGAGGTAGGGCATAGCGAATGGATGGAAAAGAAGACAAATGAGGAGGTATTGGAGATGGTAAAGGAAAAGAGATGCTTAATGCAGGCGATCGAGAACAGGAGAGGGAAAATGGTGGGACACCTTGTGCGTCATGACACACTTATGAAAATTATATTAGAAGGTAAAATAGAAGGCGGGAGAGGAAGAGGGGAGGCCAAGACGAACATTTACACAACAGCTAAAGGAGAAAGTTAATGTCATGACGTACAAGGAGTTGAAGGCGCTGGCGGAGTCCAGGGAGGAGTTGAAGTTGCTCCACCGACAAGAGCAAAGCTCTTAAATTTAGTAATAGTAGTAGGGCATAGCGAAATTTCGCTCGAATTGAGCCGTCCGTCCGGGGAAGGACCTCCACCCTATAGAATACTGCAGCCAAATGACCTCCGGGTCGTGTTTCTGCCGGTGAGTAGGGATAGGTAAGTACCGGCAGAAACACGAACCGGAGGCTGTAGTAAGAACCCTTGTTTTTTTCTAGAGGGGAATGCATTAGGCACCTTCATGCCACCTCCGGGGGGATGTGACATGGTGTGCGGGACTCACACCTCCCGAAATGGGAGGGTATACCCATTAAACCCCCCTGTGTCGCCAGTGGGCAGCAAGTTGCAGGGACACGGGCAACACCGGAGCATACGGCCGCATCCCTGCCTGCCCTGGCCAGGTAGTAAGAAACCAGCCTCGAGCATTCATCATCATCATCAGCCTATCACAATCCACTGCTGGATACAGGCCTCTCCAGTTGTTTGCCACAGG
This sequence comes from Conogethes punctiferalis, assembly GCA_031163375.1. NCBI lineage: Eukaryota > Metazoa > Arthropoda > Insecta > Lepidoptera > Crambidae > Conogethes > Conogethes punctiferalis. The sequence goes on along the minus strand of CM062106.1, from coordinate 1,109,175 downwards.
ACAAACATCTGGAGGATATACCCATAATCGCCACGCTGGGCAGGCGGGTTGGCGATCGCAGGGCGTAGCTTCTCGCTCCGGTGACGCTGCTGCCCGTGATCGGTCTGTGGTATTTAGCTACGCCGTCAATTGTGATGGTTATACCGCCACCAGTCGGTTGCCAGCGCCTCGTTTGTTGTTCGGCAGGATGCACCACGGGCAGGTGAGGTTGGCTTGGAGCGAAAAGATGATAGGCGGCTCTATTACATGCCTCGAGCATTACAAAGCACATATCATGTCATCTATTGCGTATAAACAATTTCTTAGTATCAATATTCAGTGAGCTGGCAAGTAGCCAACACTTTCGCGACACGTGTCCGTATCCCCCCCACCCTCCACCGGTGAAGCTGGCGCATCCGATGACGTAGAACCATGATAAATATATCATCATCATCATCATAATCAGGAGTTGGACTCCAATTTAACCGACTTGCAAAAAAGAAGGCCTCAATTCAACTGTTATCTCACCGAGAATAGACCATATGGATATGGAAAATATGGGATGTAAGGGAGCGGCATATCATCATTTCGCTCCGAGCCAACCTCACCTGCCCGTGGTGCATCCTGCCGATGCCTATGTATAATATGTATTTATTTACAAAAAAAATGTATCTAAGTAAGTTTATCAGTTGTCTAGTACCCATAGTACAAGCTTCGGGTTAGTTTGGGGCTAGGTGGCGCTGTTTGGCCCAGCGTGGCATGTTGTTTGAGCTGAAGAGTTTGTTTGTTTGAACGCGCTAATCTCAGGAACTACCGGTCCGAATTGAAAAATTGTTTTTGTGTTGAATAGACCATTTATCGAGGAAGGCTTTAGGCTATATAACATCACGCTGCAACTATTAGGAGAGAAGAAATAATGGAAAATGAAAAAAAAACGGGGAAAAATATAACTATTCCACGCGGACGAAGTCGCGAGCACAGCTAGTGTATAATATGTATTTTGTACACGAAAAAAAGTACCCTAACCAGTTGTCTAGTACCAAAATACTCTAAGTTATTGTTTACTAAAGACTAATTAAATAATGAGGTCACCCAATTGTTTCAAAACATCAGACCCAAATCACAGTCAAGTAATACTCCAGACCTTGAACCCAATCCATTGTTTTGTCCAAGGGTAATCCGATAAACGATTTACCAATCATGTGCGACCTTAATTGATGTACAGACAAACACACCTACCTATTGACAGATGCAGTTTCATCATCATCATCAGCCTATTGCAGTCCACTGCTGGACATAAGCCACTCCAGTTGTTGGCCACCTAGGCAAACTCCTGGAGGATATACCCATAGTCGCCACGCTGGGCAGGGGAGTTGGCGAACTCTAGAAGATTTATGCATTACATAATAGGGAGGGACAGACAGAAAAAAAAGCGACATTGTTTTATATACGAGTATTATAAAGAGTAAAGATTTATACCTATTTTTGTACGTTTGTAATGAATAGGCTCAAAAAGTACTGGGCCGATTTAAAAAATTCTTTCACCAATAGAATGCTACATTCTTCCAATTTGACATAGGCTACATTTCATTTTGAAAAAAATTAGGGATGCTTGGTAAAATTTGAAATAATAGGCTTTTATGGCTAAAAATTGTAATTAGTCCGTCTTTTAGCTTATTCAAAAATGAAAGACACGTATTTTTTCTTTTTCATTCAAATAAACAATAGCAAAGATACAAGGCATCAAAAGTTAGGAGTGGAAGTATTTGTCGTCACTCGCTCCCGTAAAAATGCCTCACCGAGTGACGTCACGAGTAATTTGAAGAGGCTATAAATTTGTAATTCTTAGTCTAATTTACAAATAAAAAAATACGTATCTTTTATTTTTGAATAAGCTAAAAGACGGACTAATTACAATTTTTACCCATAATAGCCTAATGTCTACCCCGTGCGAAGCCGGGACGGGCTGCTAGTATACTATATAGTGATACTAAACTTCCCGTATTTTCCCACGACATCAACCCGGGCGTATTGCTATTTCATTCATAAAATTGGCAATGACGCTTGGACCAGTTCCAATATCTGAAAAAATAAGTATTTCCGAGTGTGGGTCAGCGTGTGTTGTTTTTGTTGTGCGACACACCCGCTATACATCAAGGTCTTTTGACCTCAAAGGAAAGCGAAATAGGCAGTGCGATTGATAAGCCAACTTAATGTACGGTTTAATGACCGGTTTGGTTTTTTTTACCACTAAAGTGGCAAACAAACCTGCGGCCCGCCTGATGTTGAGATTCAACATCAGCCTATTGCAGTCCACTGCTGCACAAGTTGTTCGCCACTTAGGGCAAACACAGGCGGGTTGGCGATCGCAGGGCGTAGCTTTTCGCTCCGGTGACGCTGCTGCCCGTCATCGGCCTGTGGTATTTAGCTACGCCTTCAATTGTGATGGTTATACCGCCACCAGTCGGTTGCCCGCGCCTCGTTTGTTATTCGGCAGGATGCACCACGGGCAGGTGAGGTTGGCTTGGAGCGAAAAGCCAGGTCGCTCCCTTACATCCCAAAAATGACATGTATAATATGTGTTTATTTACAAAAAACATATCTAAGTAAGTTTATCAGTTGTTTAGTACCCATAGTACAAGCCTCGGCTTAGTTTGGGGCTTGATGGCTCTTTGGCATGTTTCGGGGATTTTTTATCAATAAGCTGCATGTTATTGCAACATAAAACTTACAGTCTGCATGCACGGCATGCGCCAGACATATATTCCATGTAGGATGAATTATAAAGTTGGCGTGGAAGGAATGACTCAAGATATTATCAGTATTCGTAATATCTTTTGTACAAGAAAATGCTACATTTTTAGATATAGGTATCTCTGCTGCTGCTTCGTAGTAAACTTTGCATTATATGTATAGACTCAACTTTTATTTTGCATCGTATAACATTAAAATATTTATAAATATTGTAATTCTAAAACATGTAACAATAAATTGGCGATTTAAAAAGAGTAACTACCGAGTTTCTTGCCGTTTCTTCTCGGTAGAAATCTACTTTTCGAAATACGGCGGTAGCTTCTTTTACATTGATTTTATTCACATTTTTGGGCTGGGAAAGACGACGACACGTGTCTTCGGACACACGTGGTCAGTGACGTCGTACCGGGAGGGCACCACTACGTCCTCCCGAGGTGTGCCGCCAGTCTTTCAGGCGGCGCAGCGCTACTGAGCTGAGGAGGGGTTGAGACGAATCCCGACCCTCCTCAGACGAGCGCTCGTAGCCGACCACCGTCAGGTTTGGTGGGTATTCTCCGTTTTAGGAGTGAGTCCCACATAACCCAGGTGTCCCGTACCCAGGGTCCTGGTTTACGTGTAAAGGCATTCCCGAAGAAAATAAAAATCCTAAATTGCAAAACAATGTCTTAATACCTAGTTTTAAGAATACAAATAATACCTATCTACCATAATTATATTATCTACGTATATTTAGTTTAACAATAAACATGTTTACGTATCTCGGACCATTTTCTACGCAGAAAGTATGTTTGTATGTTTGACATTGTATATCATGTGTCTGTTTGACACCTATACATCATAATTTATCATATTATTATCGTAACACCTCTAAGTTATTGGACAAATAACCTCTTGAAGCATAGATTCAGGTTTTTTAACCGACTTCGAAAAAAGGAGGAGGTTCTCAATTCGTCTGTATGTATATTTTTTTTTTGTATGTTCACCGATATTTTTTTATTTAGTAGCACGACATAATGGCTTCCCTACGCTATGGACAGCGAAAGAGAAGCCCAAGTCGCTGTGGCTACTGGCAAGTAACTGGTCAGTTAAATGTCAGTTGCCACCGCCACGCCGGCCCAACCCTGACCCCCCACGAGCTCCGGAAACCCTACTCACCGGCAGAAACACGACCCGAAGGCATCTACTATATAAAAATAAGTCGGGTTTTCCTCCCTGGCGCTATAACTCCAGAACGCACGAACTGATTTCCACAGTTTTGCATTCGTTGGAAAGGTCTCGGGCTCCGTAAGGTTTATAGCAAAGAAAAGTCAGGAAAAAAAAATTCAACAGCCAACTGGTGGCGAAACGGAGTTCGCCGGGTTTGCTAGTTTGTTATATGTTTCGATTCCCACACGGGACAAACATTCGTGTGATGAACATTTATGTACCTAGGTGTTTATAAGTGTGTACTCGTATACATTTAGGTATAGTACCTTCGTGGTTCTGATACCCATAAAACAAGTGCTTAAGCTACTTTAGATAAGAACAAAGCATGAGATGTTGTATGATATAAAAAAATACCTAAACAAATTCGTGCTCCACCAATCTTCCTACTACGTCAACAGAACACGTGCTAATTTCCTTCCTGCAACCCAAACAAAGCGAGCGAGAGCAAACACCTCGTCATTTATCGCGAGACTATTATTAGAAGAGTTCAGCGGACGTCCGCACGCGTCGAAGGTCAGGCGCGGAGTGAGATGGGCGAGGTCAACGCCCTACCATTAAAGGTTACTGATGTACAAGATGCAAGGAAGCGACTCATCATCTTTTCGCTCACCTACCCGTGGTGCATCCTGCCGAATAACAAACGAAGCTCTAGCAACCGACTGGTGGCGGTAACCATCACGATTGAAGGCGCAGCTAAGTACAACAGACCGATTACAGGCAGCAGCGTCACCGGAGCGAGGAGCTACGCCCTGCGTTCGCCAACCCGCCTGCCCAGCGTGACGATTATGGCTAAAGCCTCCAGATGTTTGCCCAAAGTGGCGATTACTGGAAAGGCCTATGTCCAGCAGTGGACTGCGATAGGCTGATGATACAAGTTGACTAAGATTTAGGAAAATATAAATTGGTATAACTCTGACGCCTAAACTGGGAATGGGTATAGCTTACCCTAAGTGTTGCGGAGGTCTGATGGCAGTCGCTCTGTGTAAAAGCTTTGCCCTCGCCAAATCTCTCAGTTTGGGAAGCCGACCCTGAGACAATCGGGAAAAAGGCTAGGATGATGAGATGATGAGATCCTTTAAACGAAGCTTGAAGAAGCATCTTGTTGGCCGGCTGTGGTGACTGACTGGCAACTGAGTTTACCCACCCGTGGCCAGAGCGACTTGGGCTTCCTTTTCAGCTTCCCATCAGGCGAGAGGAAGCCACTATGCCGAGTCAATATAAAAAAAAAGTCTGTGGACAAAATACCCTCAAAATTGGGCAATGTGTTTTCATCTGGAGGGCGGATGACCTCGTCAGAGGTCGCCAGACGTCTGCCCCTGAGGGTCGGTGACTCGTCAGGCTGTAACTTCGATTTGCGACCCTTACGCCTTTAAATGTCCCGGCGGAGATTGAAAATCAATGTTTGGAATATATATATATAATATATATACTTATTATTGTATAATATATTGTATAAAAAAAATAAAATAAAATAAAATAGTTTATTTCTGCAAATAGATTCACTAGTAATACTTTTGCACGTCAAACTTTTTTCCTACCTATATATGTATATATATATATGTATGTGTATTACTTGTATATTTGTGCTTATATTTCTAGCAGTTGTTTGAACGTCTATTACCGCACCACATTATAGTTTTCTGGCTCGCCCAATGATTGACTGGTAGAGAATGCCACACGGCATTAAGTCCGCCATTTGTACTTTCCTTGTGCAATAAAGAATAAATAAATAAATAAATATAATTTCCACGCTGGGCAGGCGGGTTTGCGATATAAGCATTCGCAGGGCGCAGGTTCTTGTTCAACGAGACATTGCTGCCTGTCATCAGCCTGTGGTTACATTTTTTTTTAAAAAAAGACTTGCCACGCTGTGCCACTCATCGCCATCTAGCCCCAAACTAAGCCGAAGCTTGTACTATGGGTACTAGACAACTGATAAACTTACTGACGATACTTTTTTTTTGTAAATAAATACATATTATACATAGAAAACACCCAGACCAATACAAACAGACATGTTCATGAACACAAATGTTTGTAATGTGTCTGTCTGCTCCAATTTTAGGTTCTTGTTCAACGAGACGTTGCTGCCTGTCATCAGCCTGTGGTAAAATTTTTTTTTCGAAAAACTCACCCATCAAAAACCGATGGTATTTACGATTACGTACTGGCTCGGTGGCTCAATTGGTAGTGACCTCTGCCTTCTGAGCCAAGGGTCGTGGGTTCGATTTCCGCACAGTACAAACGTTTATGTTCAGAAACATGCCTGTTTGTATTGATCTGGGTGTTTTCAATGTATAATATGTATTTATTTACAAAAAAAATGTATTTAAGTAAGTTTATCAGTTGGTCTAGTACCCATAGTACAAGCTTCGGCTTAGTCTGGGGCTAGATAACGATGTGTGGCCCAGCGTGGCATGTCTTGGGTTATTTATTTATCTGATCTACTATATAAAAATAAGTCGGGTTTTCCTCCCTGACGCTATAACTCCAGAACGCACGAACCGATTTCCACGGTTTTGCATTCGTTAGAAAGGTCTCGGGCTGCGTGAGGTTTATAGCAAAGAAGCCATCACACAGCCATCTGGTGGCGAAACGGAGTTCGCTGGGTTTGCTAGTTATTAATATTAATTGATTCTTGCCGTCTAAAATAAATTCACCTAATTTACACCAGTCGCGACGGTCTAATTGAGTAGACACACAATGATAATACTTCAAATAGCCGATAAACCGCAGCCAGCAGCCGTCACGTACAGATACATGAGAGATATACGAGTGTTGACCCCGATACAGCGTTGTATATCTACATTGTATATGTCTGATATGCATCCGTATGCGATTTTGAACATGTGCCTAGGTTGCGTGGAACGGTTTTTAGGGTTCCGTAGCTTAAATGGCAAAAACGGGACCCTTATAGATTCGTCATGTCTGTCTGTCTGTCCGTCCGTATGTCACAGCCAGTTTATTCCGAAACTATAAGAGCTACAGTATTGAAATTTGGTGCGTAGGTATTTGAAAATGATGTTGAGGTTTCTAACATCATTAGGGTTCCGTAGCCAAAATGGCAAAAACGGGACCCTTATAGATTCGTCATGTCTGTCTGTCTGTCTGTCCGTCCGTATGTCACAGCCAGTTTATTCCGAAACTATAAGAGCTACATTATTGAAATTTGGTACGTAGATGTATTCTGTTAACCGCATTAAGATTTTAAAGTAAAATTAGAAAAAAAATCCAAAATTTTTGGGGTTCCTCATACATGGAACTGAAACTCAAAATTTTTTTTTTCATCAAACCCATACGTGTGGGGTATCTATGAATAGGTATTTGAAAATGATGTTGAGGTTTCTAACATCATTTTTTTCTCAGATGAATAGTTTGCGCGAGAGACTCTTCCAAAGTGGTAAAATGTGTGTCCCCCCCCCGTAACTTCTAAAATATGGGCATTATAAAACTGAAAAAAATATATGATGTGTATTACTATGTAAACTACTAACGAAATTTGGTTTGAATGAAATCTAGACAGTAGTTTTTTATTAAACATCATAAATCCTAATTTTTAGGGTTCCGTAGTTTTCATTCGATCAGTGGTACGGAACCCTACGTGCGCGAGTCCGACTCGCACTTGGCCGGTTTTTTTTTCTAAACTGAATAGTTTGCGCGAGAGACTCTTCCAAAGTGGTAAAATGTGTCCCCCCCCCCCCCCCCCCCCCCCCGTAACTTCTAAAATATGGGCATGATAAAACTGAAAAAAATTTATGATGTGTATTAACTATGAAAACTACTAACGAAATTTGGTTTCAATGAAATCTAGACAGTAGTTTTTTTTTAAACATCTTAAATCAAATTACCTAAGTTTTTTCAATCAATCAGTGGTACGGAACCCTACGTGCGCGAGTCCGACTCGCACTTGGCCGGTTTTTTTATAGTAGCTCGACATAATGGCTTCCCTGCGTCTGATGCCAGCGTATATAGTGATTCAGATCATGACGAATGGTGATCAAAGGTTTATGAAGATAAAAAGCGGAAAGTATGCATCACATATGGTAAAAATGCAATGTGCTCCTGTGTATGTAATATGCATTCACATACACAGTGGTAAACGACTTTAAAATCCGACAAGACCGACACAAATGTTTGGCAATCGGCCAACTTGTGGTATCTGATCTCTTTAAATAATGCTGACACATATCCGCAGTGGATTTTAGGTGGAGTTTAGGTTTCTTAGGTTTTTTTAATAGTAGCTCGACATAATGGCTTCCCTACGCCTGATGGAAAGCGAAAGAGAAGCCCAAGTCGAGAAATACGTGTCTTTTATTTTTGAATAAGCTAAAAGACGGACTAATTAATTTTTTTTGCCAAACAAGCCTTTAGTTAACCACCTTGCTTCTATCTTGTGCTTCTCGCGTCCAGCACTTGCCAGCCATCCTGATCTGAGGACGTCATACACTACGTTTGCCGATACAATTCATATATGCATAATGTATGTATGTATGTATGTACGTATAATTATGTAGGTATTAAAGTTGATCATACGGATTTATTCCGATAGCGTACCGTGCAAGGTCGTATAATACCATTAAACAACGTTATCAGTTGGAATACGGAATTCTAACTGAAAAAAATAGGCACTTTACATTTGAAATTAAAACGGCTACAGTCATTATTACAAACATTATTAAAAAATAATCATTAAATTTCAGAAAAGCGCTTTTAGTGTGTGCTTCAAGCTGGAATCCTCATCTCTGAAACCTGCATGAAAACGAATTTTGACTATGCCAAAAAATAGTCATGAAATAGTCATAAATAGTCGCCAAGTAAAAAAAATAGTCGCATTATAGTTTCGGAGTTATAGCTATAGGTTGGTGAGGATTCTGGCTTGACGTTCAAGCTGTAATCCTCACCTCTGATGCAAGCAAACGGCAAAGTCTATCGAATTGGTTTATGTTCCAAAAAATAGTCATGAAATAGTCGCAACGGCATACCAAATTTCAGAATTAGTCGTTAAGAGATTCCAGAGATATAAGGGTAGGTTGGTGAGGATTCTAGCTTGAACATTTGAAAACTTCAAATATCTCCGAAACGGCTACGATTTTCGATTTGAGTTTTTGCCAAAAAATAGTCATGAAATAGTCGTCTCCAACGGAAATAAATTTGAGCTGATTTAATTTGAAATTAAAAAGTGTTAGTTTTGCCCTACATTTCTATGGAGGTACAGTCGTGTACAAAATGTTTACTTCATTTTATACTATTGTAAAATATTTCGCTTGAACTATAATATTTCGTCAAATTAGGTGTTTTCCAAGACTAGTGACTAGACCGAGTGCTATTATGATTAAACAAATAAAAACAAACATTTATAATTTTTGTAGCTATTTTTATTAAGTACAATTTAAAGCTTGAAAATGCGTACATAACATGTTTAAATTAAAAATAACTAAATATAATGTTTATATCACAGCAATTAGTTTTGATCACAATTATCATAGTTAGTTCAATATGAGTTGGATTACGTTCACAGGTTTGTTTCTACAAAAATCAATGTAATACAGTGCTGGTAGGAAGGGTGCTTTTTAAAGTCGCAAATTCAATAAACGAATCAGACACCAACAATCCAAGCAGTAGTTTTCGCGTGAGGCGCGATCAAACATACAGATAAAAATTTCTCCCGTTTCCCCAACACTTCCCGCCATTGCTCTGCTCCTATTAATTGTAGCGTGATGAAAGTATACTATAACCTGCCCAGAAATATGAAGAATAATCGTACCAAGTTTCGTTAAAATCCGTCTAGTAGTTTTTTTTTCTATAACGAACATACAGACAGACAACAATTTTACTGATTGCATTTTTGGCATCAATATCGATCACTAATGACTCCCTTATAGTTATTTTGAAAATATATTTAATGTACAGAATTGACTTCTCTACATATTTATTATAAGTATGGATAGAAGATAAATTGTTATAAAATGTTTACTCAGTTATGAAACATTTTCTAACATGAAATAATTTTTAACACAATGACATGTGATTAAATGTCTGCTAACGTTGCTAAACATTTTCTAACAGCGCGGCAGTGTGGGAGCACCATTAGTGTCTTCCCACAATCATCGTCGCGGACATTTCATTGACTTGAGTATTTTGCTTGACAGTCACGTCATCTAGTAAGTGTTGTGGAACTAGCTCTAACCATTTTAAAAAGCATTGCTGTGACATTAACATTAAAGGTAAATGTGAAATATATGTAAAGATCAATAATTAAAGCTCATAGTTATTCTTTTTGCTGGGTGGGAACAGGTCGGTAATTGTGTATTATATGTACTGATTTCAGATTTAAACAAGTTTTGTACTAATATGCAAGCTTTATATTATAATAAATAAAAATAGCTACATAAAAATGTTTGTTTTTTTTTTGTTTAATCATAACAGCTGCCATGGAAAATACCTAATTGAACGAAATATTATATTTTAAGCAGAACATTTCACAATAATATCAAATGAAGTAAAACATTTTGTATACAACTGTACCTCCAAAATTGTAGGGAAAATTATAACTTTTTAATTTCAAATTAAATCAGCTCAAATTTATTTCCGTTGGAGACGACTATTTCACGACTATTTTTTGGCAAAAACTCAAATCGAAAATCGTAGCCGTTTCGGAGATATTTGAAGTTTTCAAATGTTCAAGCTAGAATCCTCACCAACCTACCCTTATATCTCTGGAATCTCTTAACGACTAATTCTGAAATTTGGTATGCCGTTGCGACTATTTCATGACTATTTTTTGGAACATAAACCAATTCGATAGACTTTGCCGTTTGCTTGCATCAGAGGTGAGGATTACAGCTTGAACGTCAAGCTAGAATCCTCACCAACCTATAGCTATAACTCCGTAACTATAATGCGACTATTTTTTTTACTTGGCGACTATTTATGACTATTTCATGACTATTTTTTGGCATAGTCAAAATTCGTTTTCATGCAGGTTTTAGAGATGAGGATTCCAGCTTGAAGCACACCTTTTAGTTTACATTTTTATCATCCTATCGCAGTCCACTGCTGGACATAGGCCTCTCCAGTTGTTCGCCACTCAGAGCAAACATCTGGAGGATATACCCATATCCGCCACACTTTGACCAAGCGCGTTGGCGATCGCAGGGCGTAGCTCCTCGCTCCGGTGACGCTGCTGTCCCGTCATCGGCCTGTGGTATTTAGCTACGCCTTCTATCGTGATGGTTATACCGCCAGTCGGTTGCCAGAACCTCGTCTGTTGTTCAGCAGGATGCACCACGGGCAGGTGAGGATGGCTTAGAGCGAAAAGATGATGGGTCGCTCCCTTATAAGTGATGTGCAAAGTCACATGGCACTCGGACATTGCGTCATGGTACCAAACCGTGCCCGATTACCGCCAATCAACGCTGTATGCAGTCATAGGCCATGTATTTCGCTGCTGTTATTCAATTGAGATCTATTTCGGATGCATTGCCTGCCTAGAATGGATATGCTGGATATGCTAATATCTATACATATGTAGATGTATATACAACTAGCTGGGCCAGCGGCGTCCCACGCGTGGATATCAGGTTACAAAAATAACGGACTTCCATAAAATGGTGCCTAAATTTTAAGTTAGACCTCTAACAATACATTGGTGAAAACCGCATTCAATTCCATGCAGTAGTTTCCGCGTGATGCGCGATCAAACATACAGATTAAAAATTTATTCCGTTTTCCCAACACTTCCCGTCACTGCTCTGCTCCTATTGATCGTAGCGTGATGAAAAGTATAGGTAACTATAACCTGCCCAGGAGTATGAAGAATAATCGTACCAAGTTTCGTCAAAATCCGTCCAGTAGTTTTTTTTCTATAACGAACATACAGACAGACAAAAATTTACTGATTGCATTTTTGGCATCAGTATCAATCACTTATCACCCTGATAATTATTTTGAAAATATATTTCATGTACAGAATTGACTTCTCTACAGATTTATTATAAGTATAGATATGTGCCCTTCCAGCTCATGTGTTCCCTTCCTTTTACCATCGTGGGTTCTTCAGGCGGGGCGTGAAACGGCATCTCAGTGAGCCTTCAGGGTGAGGGCGACAGGCGCAATGGGTTTGTTCTATTGTGCCTGTCGACCTAACTTTTGGAGCTCACGACCGCTTACCATCAGGTGGAGTGAGGTCATCCTGAAAGCTCTTGTTAAAAAAAAAATGCAGTAGTAGATATCATTACACATCATCAAACAGCTTGCTAAGGTCCACTGTTGGACATAGGCTTCCCCCAATGACACAGGCATGTCGACCGATTTGTTTTGTGTTGTTTTTTTTTTATATTAGCTCGACACACAGCTCGACATAATGGCTTCCCTACGCCTGATAAAAAGCGAAAGAGAAGCCCAAGTCGCTGTGACATCGGCCAGGTAACTGATCAGTGACCTGTCAGTTGCCACCGTCATGCCGGCCCAACCCCAACCCCCCACGAGCTCCGGAAACCCTACTCACCGACAGGAACACGACCCGGAGGTCAGGTGGAGGTCCTTCCCCAGACGGGCAGCTCAATTCGAGCGAAGATTCGCTATGCCCTGCCTCTCTTACATACTTTGGCTTTATGTTATTATGATGACTTATCTCTGAGATGTTACTATGGCTGAAATTCGGTATTAATAGTCATATAATGACGGTTATCGCGTGTTAATTCGCCACCAGAGGTGCTAGTGTAGCGTGAGGTATCCGAAATGTCAAATTATGTTGGTTATGTGGGTTAAACGAGTTTATTTCGGAAAATTAAATAATTTTGTATAATTTTGGCATAGCTGGCATTAATTTTGGAAATATAAGACACGGCTCAATAATAGGGAATATGCATGAAAAATAGTTTCAGGTATTTACTAATTTATCGTAAAATAGATCAAAATCTACTACGAACAGTGAAAACAAAATCAAAATTGGTTGAAAAATGGGCGAGATACAGTCATTGAAAGTGAATATATCCGTCTCTCTCTCGCGAAACAGATTTTTCTATGGAGTTAGTACGGCGCTCACGGTACGTGACGTCAACTACCGCATCGGATCTCTCTGTCTAATCAATAACTTTAACGCTTTATAACTCGCTTAATAGAAAAGATAGTTTAAAAATTCTTCGATATTTATGTATCTGGAAGACAAAAGATCTCAATAAATCCATAAAAAAAAGTCATGCATATTCCCTATTGTCTGCGCTTTAAAAGCGGAGCCGAGAAAATGAGGTGTAAAAATTAGCGGTCTGAAAGAAAAGCTAGTTCACTGGTTTGTTTATTAACCGTTAACAAATAGTTTTGCCTTTCGGAAACTTATGTCCTCCTTCTTATAACGAACAAACAGTCATCACATGCATAAAACAAACCTATGCCCGAAGACCTCACTATACAGTGGCGCCCTCTGGTGATTACAAAAACGGCAGCCCTCATTAGCAGTAATTAGCAAAATATTCTTAATCACTTTGGCGCCCGCCAGCTTGTTTTTTGACTTATCATCCCTATTGCTAATTATCTTTGGATGGCATCCAGAACTGGTAAATGTAACATCTCATTAGCAATATTCATCATCTCATTAGGACATGAACAATAAAATCAGATCTAAATAAAGTTTCATGCGTAGATAGATGGAGCTCCCTTACATTCAGTGGTTGCCTCGGATTGGATATTTGGATTGGCGGGCGGTGTTTTATATTTGTCACCGGAAAATAGTAAGAATCGTAAGTTGATCAATTTCCTAGGCAGTTGATTAACTTTCGGAATATAACAAACGGTAGTTGAAAAAAAAACGGTAGTCGTCGCGGCCTTATACTGAGCGGGGACCATTTTGGTACTTTAGTTTTAATAAGTTCCTAAATGTTGTATATTTTGTGTGTACCAAATAAAGATATTCTATTCTATTCTAAATGTATTATTTAACGTATGTATTTTAGTAAATTAATCATTTTACGGGGTCTTGCCGTAAAATCATCCGACGAAGGTGAGGAGAACGTTGATTGGTTCAATGGCTCACGAGGCGTTATCCCGGCAACCAATCAGGGAACAGTGTATTAAGTTACGGGTAATAGTGCACCGTTAAATAGTACATTGAGCAACGATTGGCCCATTTGAGGACGATTTTACTTGTGTCAAAATCGTAAATTATTAAATGACTGTCAGGCTACCGTAAATTGATCAACTTACTGAAATCCATTGCGTTAAATAATACATTTCAACTGCCGTTTGTTATATTCCGAAAGTTAATCAACTACCTAGGAAATTGATCAACTTACTATTCTTGCTATTTTCCGGTGACATATTAATTTTCGTTACAGCACGCGTTTAGAGCCCTTAGCTACAATCAAAGCTGAATGAACGCAGTCATAGACCCTTGTTATCCAATTGGGGACTATGCTATTTCGAGCTGTGTGCGAATATGTAACAATAGATGGTTAGAAGGTTCAGTATTCTCGTTGTGATTTTCAATGGGGCATAGCGATTCTTCACTCGAATTGAACCGCGGTCCTGGGAAGCTCCTCCACCCTATAGAATACCGTAGCCAACTGACCTCCGGGTCGTGTTTCTGCCGGCGAATAGGGTTTCTGAAGCTCGAGGGGGGTGGGGTTGGGTTGGGGCGGTGGCAACTGACAGGTCACTGACCAGTCACTTGCCCATTGTCGCAGCGACTTGGGCTTCTCTTTCGATTTCCATCAGGCGTAGGGAAGCCATTATGTCAAGCTACTTATATATAAAAAAAGCCTCCAGGTGTTTGCCCAAAGTGGCGAACAACTGGAGAGGCCTATGTCCAGCAGTGGACTGCGATAGGCTGATGATGATGGGGGCCTGGAAGACCTGGGAGACGCCCCCCAGTTATCTAGTACTTAAAGTAACAAGGCAAAACCAGGTATGCGCATTTTAAAAGAAAGTACCAGGCGCCCATACTTGTAATGTAGGTCGTTTGAAAACACTTGAAAGTTAATCGTTCTATTTACCTAAGTGTTTCGCTAAGACTCACTGTGACGTCACTTTGTATTTACAATCGTCTGTTTATCGCCACGTGTTTATCACTCACGTAATACCTAATACACATTATCTGTTCTCTACGCAGTTGGTGCTGTGACATCAATACTAGGAAATAAAATATCGGAATACGATAACAAAATAACACTAATCCTAATAATAAATAATGATTTCATGACCTCATTACGTTCGTGCAATCGTAGAAATTACCATAAGTAGGTACGCAGGAGATATTTGTAATAAGAGATGTCATCTTTTCGCTCCAAGCCAACCTCACCTGCCCGTGGTGCATCCTGCTTAATAACTGACGAGGCGCTGGCAACCGACTGGTGGCGGTATAACCATCACGATTGAAGGCGTAGCTAAATATCACAGGCCGATGACGGGCAGCAGCGTCACCGGAGCGAGCAGCTACGCCCTGCGTTCGTCAACTTGCCTGCCCAGTTTGGCGATTGTGGGTATCCTCCAGATGTTTGCCCTAAGTGGCGAACAACTGGAGAGTCCAGTGGACTGCCTGCAGCTAACGATTTATTATAATGAAGAACTCAAAATAAGCAGGTATGCAAAATAGCTATTGAATACGGAATATTCACTTACTTAAGTGATTCCTAAGAGAAACTTTCTAGACTTAGCAAAGATTGTGCTAACTATTAAGTATGTACATATATTATGATATCTTTTATGACGGGCAGCAGCGTCACCGGAGCGAGGAGCTATGCCCTGCGATCGCCAACCCGCCTACCCCAAGGGGCAATTATAGGCACGGCCTCCAGGCGTTTACCCAAAGTGGTGGACTACTTTGACCTATGTCCAGCAGTGGACAAAGACAGGATGATGAACTATTGTAATAATAACTATGGAACTAGGCCGACTAAAGGCATCGTGTCTAGATTATGAAAAAAAATTGTCTTTCATTTATCAAAGACAAGTGTCTTATGAATAACTTACGCAGACAAAAGACAGTAAAATATTATTGTAAAAACATTCTAGAAATATGAAACAATGGATGACTCAGGAAAAGGCCCTTTCTTTGTCCTTGTGAATTATTTGTGTCTTCTATTATTGTAATAAATAAGTATTTGTACCTATTATGTACCAGTTGATTGCGGAAGTAAATTCTAAGCCTCTACAAGTGCTTTGTTTATAAAACAATGTTTACAAACAAAGATTTGTAAACAAAATGTCTTCCAATCAATAGGTGAAGGTACCAGGCGGGCAGAGAAGCGAGAAGGTCGTTTCACTACAGGTGTAACCCGTCCGAATGGGGGAGTACAACACACGTACGTATTCAAGGCGAATGCAACGCTTCCTCGTTTGCCGGTTAATCTCTAGAGAATCACGTACGCACATCACATCTTATTAATTCTAATGACGCAATTATATTATGGAATTTCTAGATTACCCGATCAGACACTTTCTAGTAATGTTATTATTTCGTCATTTCCGTGCAATCGGAGAGATTAATTGACGCATTTTCAAATGTAAACAAAGACGTATTGCGAAATTGTATGAACGAAACTGCGTAATTTCTTCCCGCAATGAGCATACGATACACGTTGACACGCCATTTCCACATTGTGAAGGCGTTATCCTTGATAAAAACTAGAATACACAGTTTCGTCACACATTGTTTTGCTCTCATTGTTTATAAATATTTAACTCGACTCACCGCTTAGATCCTCGATCGTATTCAGCTTTCGAGCAGCCATCGTAGCGCCGGACACACACTAGACACTAGAAAACTTAGTTTTTTCGATTCCCAGCACTTTTGAGAGTATAATTGGAGAACTTTTTCGCTAGCTTTGCGGATTTCGCAAAAAATACGACAAGCCCGTTTTGTACACAGTTCGTCTTTGTTTTGCTGTTTTGATTTTGATCCGCCACGTCAAGTAGCGGCGTGCAAATCGCTATCAAAATCACGCCAGTTTTAAATATTCGGAATAATAATCTTTAATTCAATGCAATAGAGTTTACTTTGTAGCACATGAATAACTTAGATTATTTGTTTACGAGATGTTCGATTGGTTTATCAAGCAAGCTGTTTGACCAATGGTGAAATGCAAGAAATGAAACAGCGTTATCATTGGTCAGTATGTCCAAAAAAGTTACGAAGTGTTGCCACAAGTAAAATAGTTGTCTATGAGTGGTCAATGCACTGTTGAAAGAAGAAAAGTTCGATGACCCTTGATTTGGTAATATGATTTTTGACTGTTCTTGTTTTAATATCCCTAGAAATCCTAGGCTAGAATCTATGCATTTAATACCTAATAATCTGTATTTTATTATCTGGTGGTGGTAAAAAAACACATCAATGATTATAAGGGGAGTTGATATTTGTAATACGATGTATGAATACGCGAAATATAGTTCAGGTGAATTGGTTTTGATGGGATCCAAATTTACCATAAACAATAGGTCATTTACCATATCAATCCATAATAGTATAATGTTTTAAATATATGGCGCATGGTGTAATCTGTGTGGATTTATAAGATTTATGAAAGTTTTATTCCAAATACATCAGAACAACACATCGACAACACACATGATACAAATACAAAAATACACAGAAAAAAACAATTAAAAAATAAAAGTAGTACCTACTCAAAACATGGCGTTGTTGTGGGTGGGTGATATAGTAAAAGGGCCTCATTCTGTTGATACAGATCAAAGGGCCTCAGCAAATAACCCGTGGCCCACACTGGAGCGACGGTGCTGGTTGAATAATAAGATTAAGAATGGGAAATTCCATAGTATTTACTCACTTCTCCATTTCATAGCATGGTGCTTTTCATATTATTGAGGGGCAGCGCAGACGGCAGAGTATTCGTGACGCACTTTTTTGCAATGGGGATGTTTCCAGGGTCAAAATAATTACTTACTAGACACGTATTTTTCCTTTTTTCATTTAAACAAAAAATAACTAAGATACAAGGCATCAAAATTTAGGAGTGGGGGTATTTGACGTTACTTAGTGGCGAAAATACTCCCACTCTGTGACGTCACGCGTAATTTTAACGGGCTATATCTTTGTCATTTTTGGTCTAATTTACAAATGAAAAAATACGTGTCTTTTATTTTTGAACAATCTAAAAGATGAATGAATTACATTTTTACGGAAACAGGCCTATTATATGCGGTAACGCACACGACGCGCAAAAATCTGTCGCTATTTCATAGACTCAACGCACACAAATTACATCTTCGATCATTCTGTCGGCAGACCTATGTAGACGCTCTTTTTAAATGTCTCAGACGTAAACTCTATCGCACAAAAAGTGTGCCGTCTGCGCTCCACCTGAGGGGTACCGTTACTGTTAAGTACCAAGACGTTACAAAGATTTATTACTAGACATGTAAATTGTTTTCAATTTTAATATTGTGATGTGTTATTGACAATGATAGAAAAAGGCGTGCTTTACTAATAAGGAAATTGTATTTTTGAGCTCTTTGGACTCGATATTATTATTAATATAAAAATATCGATACTACTAAATTTAAGAGCTTTGCTCTAGTCGGTGGAGCAACTTCCACTCCTCCCTGGACTCCGCCCAGCGCCTTCAACTCCTTGTACGTCATGACATTAAAAAAATGTCGATAGGAATGAAAAATTATATTAGCAGAATTAACTAAATATTGTGGCAACACAACTGTCGTCTACAATTGTCTATTCGCAATTTTGCAAAATTACGTCAATGACGTTCTCAGCCGAGCGGTTCGGATTTGGGATTTCTTTCAAAATTATTAATCAATAAATAATTATGAGTGCCCGTGTTATCGACGATAATATCCCTCCATCGGGCCTTCTGGAGGTGTCAGAGAGTCCCAGGTTTGTCGAATATTTAATTCAGAAAGCTCCTTCTAAAACACCTGTTCGCCTTGACAGCTGATTTTAAGCGGCAAAGTTGAAGTGGCGCCAAACGGATCTCGGTTCACCTAACGCTTATATTGTGTATTTTATCTTCAAAATCGTGAAAAAAGGGTTGAAAATTGCAGAAAACGGCCTCGCAGCGAGAACAGTTCGCGTATGAGCTGGAGTCTCATGGACAGGAGGACTGATCAAGAGGTAACGTCACATTACATTCCCGCTTTTTTCGACGTTACATTTTTGGTTATGACGTGAATAATTTCTGTGCATAACATTAATTTACCTTTCTAGTATCTCTAACAGTCTAAATACTTGCCTAAAGACCTCTTATTTATAGGTAAATACGTTTGAAACTGCTTTAAGCGATACATTTGCTACATAATCTTAACTCCCCCTTGAAGGCATGTTTTCATACATTTGAAGACTAAAATTGCCAAATACTGTTATGATGGCATTTCTAGAGGATTATTATGACCACTCGCATTCGTATAAGAAATTCCCTACCAATTTGAAAAAGAATTAGGTATTCATTTACTGCTCAAATTACCAATGTTAGTACTTAGCTTACAATGTTCAGTAAAATTATTGAATTTACACTATAAATCGTTGCGAGGGAATGCTAGAGGCTTCTAGGGGGAAACCTGTACCTTGCCTTAACTATTTTTGTGTCTATTTTGATTAATTATACGCAATTTTACAATATTTTATAATAGTAACTGCATTTTCAATATGCAGAGGTCAGTTTGCCACATATTCTTGTTACATTACGATTCATAAGTGCTCGTCATGAGCCTACTTGAATAAAGATATTTTTCATTTCATTTTTCATTTCACTGATACTGTTGCATATTGCTTAAATGGACTTTTGGCCCCCTTTTGGAGGCAAAGATCCAGGTTCAATTCCTAGTCGGATCAATTGATATGAACTTTCCTGATGACAAGGGAAAACCTTACTTTAAAAAATAAGGTTGGTGTGAATAGTCTGACATTTATTTATTTTTTCAACAGAAATACCAACATATTGCATGTCCAAAAGCTTGATTCAATAAAAATATTACTTTATGATAATTACCTGGTTTATAATAATAATTTATTTGTCTTAAATATGATAGAACAGAATACCATTAAGTAGGGATGTAAGGGAGCGACCTATCACCTTATCGTTCCAAGCCATCCTCACCTGCCCGTGGTGCATCCTGCCGAACAACAAACGAGGCTCTGGCAAACCGACTGGTGGCGGTTAAACCATCACGATAGAAGGCGTAGCTAAAAACCACAGGCCGATGACGGGCAGCAGCGTCACCGGAGCAAGAAGCTACGCCCTGCGATCGCCAACCCTCCTGCCCAGCGTGGCGATTATGGGTATGTCCTCCAGAAGTTTGCTTTAGATGGCGAACAACTGGAGAGGCCTATGTCCAGCAGTGGACTGCAATAGGCTGATGATGATGATGATGAAGGTATACAAAAGCTACATTATGGGTTGACCGACCTGATTTCCTAGCTAGGGTTTTTAAAACCTGTGTTAGGATAATCAGCCCATTCCCTATTAATAAGATCCATTTGTTTACATTTAGGTCCTACAAGAAATGGGAGTCAGTCTTTTAGAACCCGATGACAATGATTTGCAGTTTGAAGCCAACATCAGTAGTGGGGTAAGTAAACACAATACAGGACCAAGGTATTAGTGAACAAGCTCTCTAAATAAAGAGAAAATAAATAGGACCAAAGTAATTTATATTAGGGCAGGCTATTCCATCATTTGTAATGGGATGTAAGGGAGCGGCCTATCACCATTTCGCTCCAAGCCAACCTCACCTGCCCGTGGTGCATCCTGCCGAATAACAAACGAGGCGCTGGCAACCGACTGGTGGCGGTATTACCTTCACAATCGACGGCGTAGCTAAATACCACAGACCGATGATGGGCAGCAGCGTCACCGGAGCGAGAAGCTACGCCCTGCGATCGCCAACCCGCCTGCCCAGCGTGGCGATTATGGGTATATCCTTCAGTTGTTTGCCCTGTGGTGAACAACTGGAGAAGCCTATGTCCATCAGTGGACTGTGATAGGCTGACGATGAATTCCATCATTTAGCCTATTTTTTTTTATTCAAATTGAGATTGCGCTTGACTGCGATTCGCCTGATAGTAATTGATATCGTAGTCTACGATAACCCGCACACCCAGCAAAAACCAGTTCACTCTCGCCTTGAACATTGGAAGATTATAATCTGATATTTTAAAAAAGAAAGTAACCGAAGGAACATTATACTATTGACCAATGTTTTTTTTTTTTTTTTATAGTGGCTCGACATAATGACTTCCCTACGCCTGATGGAAAGCGAAAGAGAAGCCCAAGTAGGGCAAGTAACTGGTCAGTTACCTGTCAGTTGCCACCGCCATGCCGGCCCAACCCTAACCCCCCACGAGCTCCGGAAACCCTACTCACCGGCAGAAACACAACCCACAGGTCATTTGACTGCGGTATTCTGTAGGGTGGAGGTCCTTCCCCAGACGAGCGGCTCAATTCGAGCGAAGATTCGCTATGCCCTACCTCTCTTAAAATATAGTTAAGTTGCTCCTGGAATAGTAGGTACTTTAACTTTTGGTGAATCACTAAATAGTACATATTAAAATGTCTGTCTGTCCTTATGTATGCTTAAGATGTCTAGAACTATGCAATGGATTTTGATTAAATATTTCTGTCTCACACTCTCTAAAATGTAACAAAGGAGTATTATACTATTGACCAATTTCAGCATCCGCACAAATCCCTGAAGAGAAAACGGGACATAGAGAATGTGAATCCCAATGTGAACTGCATCACGTCCCCGCGCAAGCACAGCCCCAAGAGTCCCCGCGGCAAGGCCAGCCCCGGCGCCGGGAGCTCCAAGCTCAGGAGCCCGAGGAGCACCGACAAAAGTAAGTCGTAGGATTTTTTTTTTATAGTGGCTCGGTATAATGGCTTCCTTACGCCTGATGGAAAGCGAAAGAGAAGGCGAAGTCGCTGTGACAACGGGCAAGTAACTGGTCAGTTACCTGTCAGTTGCCACCGCCATGCCGGCCCAACCCTAACCCCCCACGAGCTGCGGAGACCCTACTCACCGACAGGAACACGACCCAGAGGTCATTTGGCTGCGGTATTCTATAGGGTGGAGGTCCTTCTCCGGACGGGCAGCTCAATAGGAGCGAAGATTCGCTATGCCCTACCTCTCTTAATTGTATATCAGCTTTCTTCAAGCCTTTAGGCCCATAGTACACGGCGTATTTTAAACGCGCCGACGACGCGCGTTTCAGGAACGCACGTCTTCGGCGCCGTGGACGCTGCTTGTTGCGTTTACATTGATGAAACAAGCGCGCGCATGAAGCGCGTATACTCGCGTTCGAAGCGATACAAACGCGCGTACAAAGGAGCAGAGTAGGAGCAGGGGGTGGAGCGCGTGGGGTTAAAAGAAGTACTAAAGCCAACGTAAGCAGTGTTGTCTCAACCGAGGCCGTTGTGCAACTGAAGAAGAGGAATCTGATCAAAACGCAAAAGCTACGCGCATCTACTGCGCTTCTGCGCGCAGATACAGCGCGTATAAGCGCAGTAGAGGCGCGTTTCATCGCGATCGCCCCGTGTGCTTAGGTTACTAGGTTGCGTTCGAATTGCGTTTGAAGCGCGTATATGCGCGTCATCTGCGCGTCGTCGGCGCGTTTAAAATACGCCGTGTACTATGGGCCTTAGGAAGGTGTGTTGGTGATACCTAAACCTGGTCCGCAGCCCGTGCCCCGCCGAGCACGGACGCCCCGTCGGACTCGCTGTGGTCGGAGCACCCGCAGGACGAGGAGACGCCCGTCGCGCAGCTCAGCGCCGCGCCGCCCGGCTTCGGCTGCGCACGCGACGCGCAGCCGGACTACTCGCGTGAGTACATCACACACACACATAAACACACACGCACGCAATTAGTATACACAAACATACACCTCACACATAAACGGCGACGGAGAGCCTTTCAAATTATAGTTCATTCGCGTTAAGAAAATAGTGACTCATCACCGACTGCCGGCCAAGCCACACCCCCTAGCCAATTAAAACGCTAGAAATTATAATTTCTAGCGTTAGCCACACCCCCTAGCCAATTAATACGCTAGCCACACCCCCTAGCCAATTAATACGCTAGAAATTATAATTTCTAGCGTTTTAATTGGCTAGGGGGTGTGGCTTGGCCGGCAGTCGGTGATGAGTCACTATTTTCTTAACGCGAATGAACTATAGG
>CM062106.1:1043517-1085996 GCA_031163375.1 Conogethes punctiferalis | reverse complement strand
TCCTCCATTGTCGCGAGCTCAAAGACAACTGAACTCGTGACGAGAGTGTAAACACCAAGTTCGTTTCGGGGGGCGTGGCGCGAGTCACGAGGCGAGGTAGGAGGCGAATCGCGAGGCGAGAGTGTAAATGGGGTATAAATAGAACGATTACCTTTCAAGTGTTTTCAAACGACCTACATTACAAGTATGGGCGCCTGGTACTTTCTTTTAAAATGCATACCTGGTTTTGCCTTGTTACTTTGAGTACTAGATAACTGGGGGGCGTCTCCCAGGTCTTCCAGGCCCCCATCATCATCAGCCTATCGCAGTCCACTGCTGGACATAGGCCTCTCCAGTTGTTCGCCACTTTGGGCAAACACCTGGAGGCTTTTTTTATATATAGTAGCTTGACATAATGGCTTTCCTACGCCTGATGGAAATCGAAAGAGAAGCCCAAGTCGCTGTGACAACGGGCAAGTAACTGGTCAGTGAGCTGTCAGTTGCCACCGCCATGCCGGCCCAACCCCAACCCCCCATGAGCTCCGGAAACTCTACTCACCGACAGGAACACGACCCGGAGGTCATTTGGCCGCGGTATTCTATAAGGTGGAGGTCCTTCCCCGGACGGGCAGCTCAATTCGAGCGAAGATTCGCTATGCCCTACCTCTCTTACCTACTTTGACTTTATGTTATTATGATGATCTCTGAGATGTTACTATGGCCGAAATTCGGTATTATCAGTCATCTAATGAGGGCTATCGCGTGTGAATTCGCCACCAGGGGTGCTAGTGTAGCGTGAGGTATCCGAAATGTCAAATTACATTGGTTCTGTGGGTTAAACGAGTTTATTTCGGAAAATTTAATAATTTTGTGTAATTTTGGCATAGCTGGCATTTTGGACACAGACAAAGACACGCCTCAATGATTGCCTGCGCTTTAAAAGCGGAGCCGAGAAAATGAGATGTAAAAATTAGCGGTCTGCAAGAAAAGCTAGTTCACTCGTTTGTTTATTAACCGTTAACAAATAGTTTTGCCTTTCGGAAACTTATGTCCTCCTTCTTATAACGAACAAACAGTCATCACATGCATAAAACAAATGTTAACAGTTATGCCCGAAGACCTCACTATACAGTGGCGCCCTGGTGATTACAAAACGGTAGCCCTCATTAGCAGTAATTAGCAAAATATTCTTAATAACTTTGGCGCCCGCCAGCTTGTTTTTCGACTTATCATCCCTATTGCTAATTATCTTTGGATGGCATCCAGAACTGGTGGATGGAAAATCTCATTAGCAATATTCATCATCTCATTAGGACATGAACAATAAAATCAGATCTAAATAATGTTTAATGCGTAGATAGATGGAGCTCCCTTACATTCAGTGGTTCATGGTTGCCTCGGATTAGATATTTTGATTGGCCGGCGGTGTTTTATATTTGTCACCGGAAAATAGCAAGAATCGTAAGTTGATCAATTTCCTAGGTAGTTGATTAACTTTCGGAATATAACAAACGGTAGTTGAAATGTATTTTTTAACGTATGTATTTTAGTAAATTAATCATTTTACGGGGTCTTGCCGTAAAATCATCCGACGAAGGTGAGGTGAACGTTGATTGGCCCATTTGAGGACGATTTTACTTGTGTCAAAATCGTAAATTATTAAATGACTGGTCAGGCTACCGTAAATTGATCAACTAACTGAAATCCATTGCGTTAAATAATACATTTCAACTACCGTTTGTTATATTCCGAAAGTTAATCAACTACTTAGGAAATTGATCAACTTACGATTCTTGCTATTTTCCGGTGACATATTAATTTCCGTTACAGCACGCGTTTAGAGCCCTTAGCTACAATCAAAGCTGAATGAACGCAGTCATAGACCCTTGTTATCCAATTGGGGACTATGCTATTTCGAGCTGTGAACGAATATGTAACAATAGATGGTTAGAAGGTTTAGGATTCTCTTTGTGATTTGCAATGGGGCATAGCGATTCTTCACTCGAATTGAGCCGACGGTCCGGAGAAGGTCTATAGGTAGAATACCGCAGCCAACTGACCTCCGGGTCGTGTGTCTGCCGGCGAGTAGGGTTTCTGAAGCTTGTGGGGGGTGGGGTTGGATTGGAGCGGTGGCAACTGACAGGTCACTGATCAGTTACATGGCCGATGTCACAGCGACTTGGGCTTCTCTTTCGCTTTTTATCAGGCGTAGGGAAGCCATTATGTCGAGCTAATATAAAAAAAAAACAACCCAAAACATAAATCGGTCGACATGCCTGTGTCATTGGGGAAGCCTATGTCCAACAGTGGACCTTAGCAAGCTGTTTGATGATGTGCAATGATGTCTACTACTGCATTTTTTTTTATAACAAGAGCTTTCAGGATGACCTCACTCTACCTGATGGTAAGCGGTCGTGAGCTCCAAAAGTTAGGTCGACAGGCATAATAGAACGAACCCATTGCGCCTGTCGCCCTCACCCCGAAGGCCCACTGAGATGCCGTTTCACGCCCCGCCTAAAGAACCCAGGATTGTAAGAAGAAGGAAACACATGAGCTGGTAGGGCACATATTGTAAATACATCTATAGATATTATAGCACATGCATCCTAGGCAGCCAATGCATTCGAAATAGATCTCAATTGAATAACAGCAGCGAAATACATGGTCTATGACTGCATACAGCGTTGATTGGCGGTAATCGGGCACGGTTTGGTACCATGACGCAATGACCGAGTGCCCTGTGACTCTGCACATCACTTATAAGGGAGCGACCCATCATCTTTTCGCTCCAAGCCATCCTCACCTGCCCGTGGTGCATCCTGCTGAACAACAGACGAGGTTCTGGCAACCGACTGGCGGTATAACCATCACGATTGAAGGCGTAGCTAAATACCACAGGCCGATGACGGGCAGCAGTGTCACCGGAGCGAGGAGCTACGCCCTGCGATCGCCAACGCGCTTGGTCAAAGTGTGGCGGATATGGGTATATCCTCCAGATGTTTGCTCTGAGTGGCGAACAACAGGAGGGGCCTATGTCCAGCAGTGGACTGCGATAGGATGATGAAAATGTAAACTAAAAGCGCTTTTCTGAAATTTAATGATTATTTTTTTATTATGTTTGTAATAATGGCTGTAGCCGTTTTAATTTCAAATGTAAAGTGCCTATTTTTTTCAGTTAGAATTCCGTATTCCAACTGATAACGTTGTTTAATGGTTGCATGACCTTGCACGGTACGCTATCGGAATAAATCCGTATGATCAACTTTAATTCCTACATAATTCTACGTACATACATATGCATATATGAAAGAAAGAAAGAAAGAAAAATGTTTATTAGTTTCACTTTACAATGTAACAGTTTTTAAGTTTCAAATATACAATAAAAATAAATTGTGACACTAAAGGGTGTCCACTCAGTATAAGCCGAGGTATCCTGTAAGAAACCTCGACACTGGTCTTCCGTAGACACCAAGAGGTCTGCTGGGCGCAGCGACAACATTAACAAAAGTAGCTGACTTCTTAAAACTTAATTAAAATAAACACAAAATAATCAATTAAATAACAAAAATGAACTTCTACTACTTAGGTATTTATATATATATTATGTATATCATCAGAAATTAACTAATCCATTACGAGTATTACGGCTATATGTGTGTGTGTGTGTGTGTGCGTGTATATAAGTATTTATTGCAGAAAAAGACAGTACATCTAATACATACATAAAAATAAATAAATAAATAAATTGAATTGTATCGGCAAACGTATGACGTCCTCAGATCAGGATGGCTGGCAAGTGCTGGACGCGAGAAGCACAAGATAGAAGCAAGGTGGTTAACTAAAGGCTTGTTTGGCTAAAAAATGTAATTAGTCCGTCTTTTAGCTTATTCAAAAATAAAAGACACGTATTTTTCGACTTGGGCTTCTCTTTCGCTTTCCATCAGGCGTAGGGAAGCCATTATGTCGAGCTACTATTAAAAAAACCTAAGAAACCCACTACCAAATATCCACAAACTCTTCAGATCGCGTCTCCACTGCGGATATGTGTCAGCATTATTTAAAGAGATCAGATGCCACAAGTTGGCCGAATGCCAAACATTTGTGTCGGTCTTGTCGAGTTTTAAAGTCGTTTACCACTGTGTATGGGAATGCATATTACATACACAATTAGCACATTGCATTTTTACCATATGTGATGCATACTTTCCGCTTTTTGTCTTCATAAACCTTTGATCACCATTCGTCATGATCTGAATCTACGCGCTGGCATCAGACGTAGGGAAGCCATTATGTCGAGCTACTATAAAAAAACCGGCCAAGTGCGAGTCGGACTCTCGCACGTAGGGTTCCGTAACCGTACCACTATACAGCTAAATAAATGTTTTCCTTTACGTTTTATTACATTGGAGTTAATTAAATGAAAAAATAAGTAATTTGATTTATGACGTTTAAAAAAAACTACTGGCTAGATTTGATTCAAACCAAATTTCGTTAGTAGTTTGCATAGTGATACACATGATAATCAGTTTTATCATGCCCATATTTTAGAAGTTACGGGGGGGGGGGGGGGGGGGGGGCACTCATTTTACCACTTTGGAAGAGTCTCTCGCGCAAACTATTCAGTTTAGAAAAAAATGATGTTATGATAGTAACCTCAACATCATTTTCAAATACCTATCCATATGGGGAACCCCAAAAATTTTGGACTTTTTTCTGATTTTATTTTATAATCTTAATGCGGTTCACAGAATACATATACGTACCAAATTTCAATAATGTAGCTCTTATAGTTTCGGAATAAACTGGCTGTGACATACGGACGGACAGACAGACAGACATGACGAATCTATAAGGGTCCCGTTTTCGCCATTTTGGCTACGGAACCCTAAAAAATCGTTCCACGCATCCCAGGCACATGTTCAAAATCGCATACGGATGCATATCAGACATATACAATGTAGATATACAACGCTGTATCGGGGTCAACACTCGTGTATCTCTCTTATATCTGTACGTGACGGCTGCTGGCTGCGGTTTATCGGCTATTTGAAGTATTATCATTGTGTCTACTCAATTAGACCGTCGCGGCTGGTGTAAATTAGGTGAATTTATTTTAGACAGCAAGAATAAAATGATATCTATACTTATAATAAATCTGTAGAGAAGTCAATTCTGTACATGAAATATTTTTGCAAAATAACTATCAGGGGGTGATTAGTGATCGATACTGATGCCAAAACTGCAATCAGTAAAATTTTTGTCTGTCTGTCTGTCTGTCTGTATGTTCGTTATAGAAACAAAAACTACTGAACGGATTTTAACGAAACTTGGTACAATTATTCTTCATACTCCTGGGCAGGTTATAGTATACTTTTCATCACGCTACAATCAATAGGAGCAGAGCAGTGACGGGAAAACGGGAGAACTTTTTACCTGTATGTTTGAACTACTGCATAGAGTTGAATGCGGTTTTCACCAATGTATTGCTAGAGGTTTAACTTGAAACTTAGGCACTAGGCATAGATATGTATTTTATGGAAGTCCGTTATTTTTGAAACCCGATATCCACGCGTGCGACGCCGCTGGCACAGCTAGTTAATAATAAATAAATAACCCAAGACATGCCACGCTGGGCCACTCGTCGTTATCTAGCCCCAAACTAAGCTTGTACTATAGGTAGACAACTGATTTTACTTAGATACTGTTACAATACATAGGAAACACCCCGACCAATACAAACAGACATGTTCATGTACACAAATGTTTGTACTGTGCGCGAATCGAACTCTCGACCCATAGCTCAGGAGGCAGAGGTCACTACCAAATGGGCCATTGAGTTCAATTACCTGTCAGTTGCCACCGTCATTCCGGCCCAAGCTTGACGAGCTCCGGAAACCCTACTCACCGGCAGAAATACGACCCGGAGGTCATTTGGCTGCGGTATTCTATAGGTCGGAGGTCTTTCCCCGGGTGGGCGACTCAATAGGCCTGATGCCTTAAAAAATGTAATTAGTCCGTCTTTTAGATTGTTCAAAAATAAAAGACACGTATTTTTTTCATTTGTAAATCAGACTAATAATGACTAAGATATAGCCCGTTTAAATTACGCGTTACTTCAATGAATGGGAGTTTTTTTGCCACCGAGTGACGTCAAAAACCCCCACTCCTACATTTTGATGCCTTGTATCTTTGTTATTTTTTGTTTAAATGAGAAAAGGAAAAATACGTGTCCAATATATTTTTATAATCTCAAAATTGATTGATTGATTTATGTTGATGAATGTGGACGAAGCAAAAGCTGTATGCCAGGATCGTCACAAATGGAAGGACGTGGACTCTGCCTACCCCTCTGGGAGAAAGGCGTGACGGTATGTATGTATGTAAATATTTTGACCCTGGAAACATTCCTATTCGAGCGAAGATTCGCTATACCCTACCTCTCTTAATAATGTGAAATTTCAACGTGTAATGGCTGCCGATCGTTAATCAAGAGTCGACATTTAGTGCCGGACTGAATACAGTGATCCATAGCGATCGCGGACCATTTAATCTTCATTAAATTTGATTACGAAATTGAGTACATTGTATTTAGATAGATAGGTATCGTCTTTAGTAAGAGAGGTAGGGCATAGCGAATCTTCGCTCGAATTGAGCCGCCAGTCCGGGGAAGGACCTCCACCCTATAGAATACCGCAGTCAAATGACCTCTGGGTCGTGTTTCTGCCGGTGAGTAGGGTTTCCGGAGCTCGTGGGGGGGTTAGGGTTGGGCCGGCATGGCGGTGGCAACTGACAGGTAACTGACCAGTTACTTGCCCGTTGTCACAGCGACTTGGGCTTCTCTTTCGCTTTCCATCAGGTGTAGGGAAGCCATTATGTCGAGCCACTATAAAAAAAAAAGTCTTTACGCTCCAAGCCACTCTCGAACAACACGTGCTGAATTGCGTTGTCATCCGCATACCATCCAGACGGTGGTGGCGCGCACCAAGAGGCTCAGTTCCTCGTTCTTGTCCCGTGCCATTAAGTAATGCAATGCCCTTCCAGCTCATGTGTTTCCTTCCTCTTACAATCCTGGGTTCTTTAGGCGGGGCGTGAAACGGCATCTCAGTGAGCTTTCGAGGTGAGGGCGACAGGCGCAATGGGTTTGTTCTATTGTGCCTGTCGACCTAACTTTTGGAGCTCACGACCGCTTACCATCAGGTAGAGTGAGGTCATCTAGAAAGCTCTTCTTATAAAAAAAAGCCACTCTCACCTGCCCGTGGCGCATCCTGCTGACTGACAGACTGGCAACCGACTGGTGGTGGTATAACCGTCACGATTGAAGGCGTAGCTGAATACCACAGGCCGATGACGGGCAGCAGCGGCACCGGAGCGAGGAGCTGCGCCCTGCGATACACAACCCGCCTGCCACAAGGGACGATTATGGGTATATCCTGCAGATGTTTGCCCCAAATAGCGAACAACTAGAGAGGCCTATGTCCAGCAGTGGACTGCGATAAGCTTTTGATTATAATGACCGTAGTTA
Source organism: Conogethes punctiferalis (assembly GCA_031163375.1). Lineage (NCBI taxonomy): Eukaryota > Metazoa > Arthropoda > Insecta > Lepidoptera > Crambidae > Conogethes > Conogethes punctiferalis. The sequence goes on along the minus strand of CM062106.1, from coordinate 1,078,495 downwards.
ACGATGAAGCGCGCTCACCCATCAAAAACCGGTGGTATTTACGATTACGTATGTACGGTAGTGACCTCTGCCTCCTGAGCCAAGGGTCGTGGGTTCGATTCTCGCACTGTACAAACATTTGTGTTCAGGAACATGCCTGTTTGTATTAGTCTGGGTGTTTTCTATATATATGTATTTATTTACAAAAAAAAAAGTATCGTCAGTTAGTTTATCAGTTGTCTAGTACCCATAGTACAAGCTTCGGCTTAGTTTGGGGCTAGATGGCGATGAGTGACACAGCGTGGCAAGTCTTTTAAAAAAAAAATTAACCACAGGCTGATGACGGGCAGCAACGTCTCGTTGAACAAGAACCTGCGCCCTGCAAATGCCATGATCGCAAACCCGCCTGCCCAGAGTGGAGATTGTAATTTCAAACATTGATTTTCAATCTCCGCCTTGACATTTCAAGGCGTAAGGGTCGCAAATCGAAGTTACAGCCTGACGAGTCACCGACCCTCAGGGGCAGACGTCTGGCGACCTCTGACGGGGTCATCCGCCCTCCAGATGAAAACACATCGCCTAATTTTAGGGTATTTTGTCCACAGACATTTTTTTATATTGACTCGGCATAGTGGCTTCCTCTCGCCTGATGGGAAGCTAAAAGGAAGCCAAGCACAAGTCGCTCTGGCCACGGGCGGGTAACCTCAGTTTCCAGTCGAGTCACCACAGCCGGCCCACAAGATGCTTCTTCACGCTTCGTTTAAAGGATCTCATCATTTCCCGATTGTCTCAGGGTCGGCTTCCCAAACTGAGAGATGTGGCGAGGGCTAAGCTTTTACACAGAGCGACTGCCATCAGACCTCCGCAACACTTAGGGTAAGCTATACCCATTCCCAGTTGGGCGTCAGAGTTATCATAATCTCTGATATGATGTGACGACTGCTATCTGAGTTGGTAAAGATAGCACCCGGGACCAACAGCTTAACGTGCCTTCCGAAGCACGGAGGAAATCGGTGTCAAATTTTGGTCACCCATCATCGGGTTGACCGCGCCAATGGTTGCACAACGTTGCGATCATTGTTAAGCGAACAAGATCGCGGCGCCACCGAGCGTTTAAAGGATCCCACACTATAAAATAAGAAAGCGGAAACACATGAGCTGGCAGGGAATTCCACTTTTAGACGCTTACCTGTCTGCCCTTTCTATCTTGCTGTCGTCTGGAAGAGATTACTCATATCGATAAGACCCGTCTAAATTGTGCTACCAATTTATATTTTCCTAAATCTTAGTCAACTTGTATCATCAGCCTATCGCAGTCCACTGCTGGACATAGGCCTTTCCAGTTATTCGCCACTTTGGGCAAACATCTGGAGGCTTTAGCCATAATCGTCACGCTGGGCAGGCGGGTTGGCGAACGCAGGGCGTAGCTCCTCGCTCCGGTGACGCTGCTGCCCGTCATCGGTCTGTGGTATTTAGCTACGCCTTCAATCGTGATGGTTACCGCCACCAGTCGGTTGCCAGAGCTTCGTTTGTTATTCGGCAGGATGCACCACGGGCAGGTGAGCGAAAAGATGATGAGTCGCTTCCTTGCATCTTGTACATCAATAACCTTTAATGGTAGGGCGTTGACCTCGCCCATCTCACTCCGCGCCTGACCTTCGACGCGTGCGGACGTCCGCTGAACTCTTCTAATAATAGTCTCGCGATAAATGACGAGGTGTTTGCTCTCGCTCGCTTTGTTTGGGGTGCAGGAAGGAAATTAGCACGTGTTCTGTTGACGTATTAGGAAGATTGGTGGAGCACGATGTTGTTTAGGTATTTTTTTTAATATCATACAACGTCTCATGCATTGCATATATCCAAAGTAAGTAGCTTAAGCACTTGTGTTATGGGTATCAGAACAACGAAGGTACTATACCTAAATGTATACGAGTACACACTTATAAACACCTAGGTACATAAATGTTCATCACACGAATGTTTGTCCCGTGTGGGAATCGAAACAAATAACAAATGACCTTCGGGTCGGCTCGCTCCAAGCCACTCTTACCTGCCCGTGTTGCATACTACTGAATAACAGGAGTAAAAGAGGTAGGGCACAGCGAATCTTCGCTCAAATTGAGGCGCCCGTCCGAGGAAGGACCTTCACCCTATAGAATACCGCAGCCAAATGACCTCCGGGTCGTGTTTCTGCCGGTGAGTAGGGTTTCCGGAGCTCGTGGGGGGTCAGGGTTGGGCCGGCGTGGCGGTGGCAACTGACATGTAACTGACCAGTTACTTGCCAGTAGCCACAGCGACTTGGGCTTCTCTTTCGCTGTCCATAGCGTAGGGAAGCCATTATGTCGTGCTACTAAATAAAAAAAACCTAAATCTATTGCCTCAAGGGGTTATTTGTCCAATAACTTAGAGGTGTTACGATAATAATATGATATATTATGATGTATAGGTGTCAAATAGACACATGATATACAATGTCAAACATACAAACATACTTTCTGCGTAGAAAATGGTCTGAGGTACGTAAACATGTTTATTGTTAAACTAAATATACGTAGATAATAATAATGAAATTATGGTAGATAGGTATTCTTTGTTTTTTTTATAGTGGCTCGACATAATGGCTTCCCTACGCCTGATGGAAAGCGAAAGAGAAGCCCAAGTCGCTGTGACAATGGGCAAGTAACTGGTCAGTTGCCACCGCCATGCCGGCCCAACCCTAACCCCCCACGAGCTCCGGAAACTCTACTCACCGGCAGAAACACGACCCAGAGGTCATTTGACTGCAGTATTTTATAGGGTGGAGGTCCTTCCCCGGACGGGCGGCTCAATTCGAGCGAAGATTCGCTATGCCCTACCTCTCTAAATCTGTATTCTTAAAACTAGGTATTAAGACATTGTTTTGCAATTTAGGATTTTTATTTTCTTCGGGAATGCCTTTACACGTAGGTACACCAGGCCAGGGCCTAAGCATAGTACCCCCAGCAGAGATACCTATATCTAAAATGTATTTTCTTTACAGCATAGCATTTTCTTGTACAAAAGATATTACGAATACTGATAATATCTTGAGTCATTCCTTCCACGCCAACTTTATAATTCATCCTACATCTATCTATACATCTTCTTCTATCTTCTATACATCTATACATATAATAAAAATGTAACGAATCGCTGTCTGTACATGGAAGATATATGTGAAAAAATATTATGAGAGGCCTTTATTTATGCAATAGTACCCAAAACAATGATTTTTGGAATTTTTGTCTGTTTGTCGGTTTATCTGTTTGTCTGTATGTTTGTGCACGCTAATCTCAGAAACCGCGTATCCGATTAAGATGCGGTTTTCATTAATATATTGCTGGAAGCTTCCCTTAACATTTAGTGTTTGTTTCATGTTAATCGGTCCATAAATAAAAAACCGCCGCTGCCAGCTGCCAGGCACTGGGGGTCATTAAAATCACTACCCAAGAAACTATTTCACGCGGACGAAGTCGCTGGCACAGCTAGTGGAATATATGTCTGGCGCATGCCGTGCCGTGCATGCAGACTGTAAGTTTTATGTTGCAGTAACATGCAGCTTATTGATAAAAAATCCCCAAGACATGCTAAAGAGCCACCTAGCCCCAAACTAAGCCGAGGCTTGTACTATGGGTACTAGACAACTGATAAACTTACTTAGATATGTTTTTTGTAAATAAACACATATTATACATGTCATTTTTGGGATGTAACGGAGCGACCTATCATCTTTTCGCTCCAAGCCAACCTCACCTGCCCGTGGTGCATCCTGCCGAACAACAAACGAGGCGCTGGCAACCGACGGGTGGCGGTATAACTATCACAATTGAAGGCGTAGCTAAATACCACAGGCCGATGACGGGCAGCAGCGTCACCGGAGCGAAAAGCTACGCCCTGCGATCGCCAACCCGCCTGTGTTTGCCCTAAGTGGCGAACAACTGGAGAGGCCTATGTCCAGCAGTGGACTGCAATAGGCTGATGTTGAATCTCAACATCAAGCGGGCCGTAGGTTTGTTTGCCACTTTAGTGGTAAAAAAAACCAAACCGGTCTTTAAACCGTACATTAAGTTGGCTTATCAATCGCACTGCCTATTTCGCTTTCCTTTGAGGTCAAAAGACCTTGAGGTATAGCGGGTGTGTCGCACAACAAAAACAAACAACACACGCTGACCCACACTCGGAAATACTTATTTTTTCAGATATTGGAAATGGTCCAAGCGTCATTGCCAATTTTATGAATGAAATAGCAATACGCCCGGGTTGATGTCGTGGGAAAATACGGGAAGTTTAGTATCACTACATAGTATACTAGCAGCCCGTCCCGGCTTCGCACGGGGTAGACATTAGGCTATTATGGCTAAAAATTGTAATTAGTCCGTCTTTTAGCTTATTCAAAAATAAAAGACACGTATTTTTTTATTTTTAAATTAGACTAATAATTACAAAGTTATAGCCTCTTCAAATTTTTACGGGAGCGAGTGACGTCAAATACTCCCACTCCTAACTTTTGATGCCTTGTATATTTGCTATTGTTTATTTGAATGAAAAAAGAAAAAATACGTGTCTTTCATTTTTGAATAAGCTAAAAGACGGACTAATTACAATTTTTAGCCATAATAGCCTATTATATCAAATTTTACCAAGCATCCCTAATTTTTTTCAAAATGAAACGTAGCCTATTTCAAATTGGAAGAATGTAGCATTCTATTGGTGAAAGAATTTTTCAAATCGGCCCAGTATTTATTGAGCCTATTCATTACAAACATACAAAAATAGGTACAAATCTTTCCTCTTTATAATACTCGTATTTATAACAAAGTCGCTTTTTTTTCTGTCTGTCCCTCCCTATTATGTAATGCATAAATCTTCTAGAGTTCGCCAACTCCCCTGCCCAGCGTGGCGATTATGGGTATATCCTCCAGAAGTTTGCCCTAAGTGGCCAACAACTGGAGTGGCTTATGTCCAGCAGTGGACTGCGATAGGCTGATGATGATGATGAACCTGCATCTGTCAATAGGTAGGTGTGTTTGTCTGTACATCAATTAAGGTCGCGCATGATTGGTTAATCGTTTATCGGATTACCCTTGGACAAAACAATGGATCGGGATCAAGGTCTGGAGTGTTACTTGACTGTGATTTGGGTCTGAGCATGTTTTGAAACAATTGGGTGACCTCATTATTTAATTAGTCTTTAGTAAACAATAACTTAAACTATGTTGGTACTAGACAACTGATAAGGGTACTTTTTTCGTGTACAAAATACATTTTATACATAAACCAGTGGTTGACTGGTAGAGAATGCCTATGCGGCATTAAGTCCGCCTTTTGTACACTGTCATAACTGTACAATAAAGATTAAATAAATAAATAGTCCCAGCGTGGCATGTATTGGGTCCTTTATTATATTTTTTAAATAAATAAATAAACATAACCCAAGACATGACATGCCACGCCGGGCCACACAGCGGACAGCGCCACCTAGCCCCAAACTAAGCCGAAGCTTGTACTTATGGGTACTATACAACTGATAAACTTACTGATGATACTTTTTTTTTGTAAATAAATACATATTAAACACCCAGACCAATACAAACAGAATGTTTATGAACACAAATATTTGTACTGTGCGGGAATCGAACCACGACATATAGTCCGGTTATACCGCCATCAGTCGGCTGCCAGCGCCTCATTTTTCATTCGGCAGGGGTGCACCACGGGCAGGTGAGGTTGGCTTGGAGCGAAATGATGATATGCCGCTCCCTTACATCCCATATTTTCCATATCCATATGGTCTATTCTCGGTGAGATAACAGTTGAATTGAGGCCTTCTTTTTTGCAAGTCGGTTAAATTGGAGTCCAAATCCTGATTATGATGATGATGATATATTTATCATGGTTCTACGTCATCGGATGCGCCAGCTTCACCCGTGGGGGGTGGGGGGGATACGGACACGTGTCGCGAAAGCGTTGGCTACTTGCCAGCTCGCTGAATATTGATACTAAGAAATTGTTTGTACGCAATAGATGCCATGATATCTGCTTTGTAATGTTCGAGGCATGTAAGGAGCCTCCTATCATCTTTCCGCTCCAAGCCAACCTCACCTGCCCGTGGTGCATCCTGCCGAACAACAAACGAGGCGCTGGCAACCGACTGGTGGCGGTATAACCATCACAATTGACGGCGTAGCTAAATACCACAGACCGATCACGGGCAGCAGCGTCACCGGAGCGAGAAGCTACGCCCTGCGATCGCCAACCCGCCTGCCCAGCGTGGCGATTATGGGTATATCCTCCAGATGTTTGTGCTGTGGCAAACAACTGGAGAGGCCTGTATCCAGCAGTGGATTGTGATAGGCTAATGATGATGATGAATGTTCGAGTCTGGTTTCTTACTACCTGGCCACGGCAGGCAGGGATGCGGCCGTATGCTTCGGCGTTACCCGTGTCCCTGCAACTTGCTGCCCACTGGCGACACAGGGGGGTTTAGTGGGTATACCCTCCCATTTCGGGAGGTGTGAGTCCCACACACCATGTCACATCCCCCCGGAGGTGGCATGACGGTGCCTAATGCATTCCCCTCTATAAAAAACGGGTTCTTACTACAGCCTCCGGTTCGTGTTTCTGCCGGTACTTACCTATCCCTACTCACCGGCAGAAACACGACCCGGAGGACATTTGGCTGCGGTATTCTATGGAGTGGAGAGGCTATTATGGTCAAAAATTGTAATTAGTCCGTCTTTTAGCTTATTCAAAAATAAAAGACACGTATTTTTTTATTTGTAAATTAGATTAAAAATTACAAAGTTGTAGCCCGTTGAAATTACGCGTGACGTCACTCGGTGAGGCATTTTTACGGGAGCGAGTGACGTCAAAGACTCCCACTCCTAACTTGTGATGCCTTGTATCTTTGCTATTGTTTATTTGAATGAAAAAAGGAAAAATGCGTGTTTTTTATTTTTGAATAAGCTAATAGACGGACTAATAAATTTTTTTGACCATAAAAGCCTATTCGAGCGAAGATTCGCTATGCCCTACCACTCTTAGAATGTAATTTCCACAAAGATTTAACGCTTCAATTTTGTAGCGTCTATAAATCTACTCAATCATCGTCTGTTCGCATTTTATGGAGGTTTGGAGACGCGCCAGCGCTTTCTCTGAAGCACGTGTGTTCGGTGTTATTGTCCGGTGCACTATTGAATTCACATTTCACTCGGTTGTGGGATGTTGTAACCTATCGACGACATGGGAGCCTTCAAGAAACGAGCGTACTCCTATTTAAAAGGCCGGCAGCGACCCTAAACTCGATTTGAGTTGCGGGTGTCCATGGGCGGTGTCGACTGCTTACCATCAGGCATCACATTTGCTCGTCTGCCGCCTCTTGCATAAAAAAAAAATATATCGTCTTTTCGCTTTAAACCACCCCTCACCTGCCCAGGGTGTATCCTGTTCGACATACGAGGCTCTGGCAACCGACTGGTGGCGGTATAAACCATCACGATTGAAGGCGTAGCTAAATACCACAGGCTGATGACGGGCAGCAGCGTCACCGGAGCGAGGAGCTACGCCCAAGATACACAACCCACCTGCCCAGCGTGGTGATTATGGGTATGTTATCCTCTAGGTGTTTGCCGAAAGTGGCGAACAACTGGTTAGGCCTATGTCCAGCAGTGGACTGCGATAGGCTGATGATGATGATGAGGGCCTGGAAAATCTGCGAGACGCCCCCCCAGTAATCTCGTACCGGATGATTGGTATGCATTTTGAAAGAAAGTACCAGGCGTCCATACTTGTGATGTAGGTTTTTGTTGGTAGGGGATTTTTATTACGAAGATCCTATTAACCAACATCAGATAAGGTAACGAAACGTAGAGACTTCCTGCATATCTATGCGCTCCTGGTGGTTTTCACTCAATCGGTCGCTAATCTGAAGGACAAAACGGACCACATCATGAGCCTTTCGCCGTCCACTGCTGGACATAGGTCCTTTTGGTCTACGTTAATTTTGTTTTTTATAGTAGCTTGACATAATGGCTTCCCTACGCCTGATGGAAAGTTAAAGAGAATCCCATGTCGCTGTTACAACGGCAAGTAACTGGTCAGTTGCCACCCGCCACCTTAGGGTTGCGAACTCCTTCTCCCCCCCCCCCCCCCCACGCGCTCCGGAAACCCTACGAGGCAGAAACACGACCCGGAGGTCATTTGACTGCGGTATTCTGTAGGCTGGCGAAAATTGGCTATGCCCTACCTCTCTTGTTTGTTTGCCACTGTGCAGCTGTGCTAGCTTATTCTTAATGGTATAAATCATTTTGGTGGAATGATAACGATTTGCGTTGAGAACGTGCATTCTTGGACCTTCTGGCATTAAATTGGAACCAGGCCACGCCCACACGCCTCCAAACAAAGACGGCCGAGCCTACGTGACCCGCAACTCGTTTCGGAGCGCACGATTATCTTTGATCGGCGTCAATTGAAGCGCGGTCACCCGAAATAGCGTAAGGCAATTGGTTTGGGCGATTCGACGAATTGTTGCTTATAGGTTGGTGGTTATGTTGGTGTATTGTGTTAATCTTGAACCGCTCATCCTGATAATCCCTTAGTCGTTTTCTACGACACCCACGGGTTGCGATAGATAATAATAAATAAATAATGAATAACCCAAGACATGCCATCCTGGGCCACACAGCGCCATCTAGCCCAAACTAATATGTATGTATTGTATGTTCCTTATAGAAACAAAAACTACTCGTCGGATTTTAACGAATCTTGGTACAATTCTTCTTCATACTCCTGGGGAGGTTATAGTATACTTTTCATCACGCTACAATCAACAGGAGCAGAGCAGTGTTGGGAAAACGGGAGAAATTTTTATCTGTATGTTTGATCGCGCATCACGCGAAAACTACTGCATGGAATTGAATGCGGTTTTTATTGTTAGAGGTCTAACTTAAAATTTAGGCACCATTTTAATGGAAGTCCTTTATTTTTGAAAACCGATATCCACACGTGCGACGCTGACACAGCTAGTTAATAAATATGGCCCAGTATTTTATATATCTAGCTAGACTGCCGATCAAAAGTGCGGAACTTTCATATGACCTTCGACATTTAAATTCATCCAGTATGGCATAACACTTGAACATTAGCAAAAATTACGCATTCAAAGACACGTTTAATTAGTGACGGGTCACTGGAGCCCCCCCCCCCCCCCCCCCCCCCCCCAGTCACGTGACGCCCCCCACTCGTTATGTTCAAATACCGCCCGTGTTCAAACTCGTCCGATTTGTTTGTATGCAAATGTCATGATCATGTCGGCCCACGAATTATGTATATTTGATTGTGAATGCTAAACTGAATGTCAGGAGACTGGTTAGTCTAAATTCATTAATATTATTACGTACTAGCTGTGCCGGCGGCGTCGCACGCGTGGATATCGGGGTTTCTGAAATAACGGACTTCCATAAATTGGTACCTACATTTTAAGTTAGACTTCTAGCAATACTTTGGTGAAAACCGCATTTAATTCCATGCAGTAGTTTTCATGTGATGCGCGATCAAACATACAGATAAAAATTTCTCCCGTTTTCCCAACACTGCTCTGCTCCTATTGATTGTAGCGTGATGAAAAGTATACTATAACCTGCCCAGGAGTATGAAGAATAATTGTACCAAGTTTCGTTAACATCCGTCCCGTAGTTTTTTTTTTCTATAACGAACATACAGACAGACAAACAAAAATTTTACTGATTGCATTTTTGGCATCAGTATCGATCGACTAATCATCCCTGATAGTTATTTTGAAATATATTTAATGTACAGAATTGACTTCTCTACAGATTTTTATAAGTATAGATGATTATGGTATGGGTTACCAAAACTAAGCCGAAGCTTGTACTATGGGTACTTGACAACTGGTAAACTTACTTAGGTACATTTTTTTTTTTTTAAATAAATTCCCATTTTACATAAAAAAAAACACCCAGACTATGCAAATAAGAGAGTTAGGGCCATAGCTAATCGAATCTTCGCTCGAATTGAATACCGCAGCGAAATGACCTCCGGGTCGTGTTTCTGCCGGTGAGTAGGGTTTCCGGAGCTCGTGGGGGGTTTATTTGGGCCGGGCATAGCGGTGGCAACTGACAGGTAACTAACCAGTTACTAGCCGTTGTCACAGCGACTTAGGCTTCTCTTTCGCTTTCCATCAGGCGTAGGGAAGCCATTATGTCGAGCTACTATAAAAATAAAACCAACAATGAATTCGCGGAACGATTCACCGCAGTTGAACGTTCGATAAACGCTGACATTGAAGTGATAATTTTTATCATTCATATCACGACTGGTAATTGGGCACTTAAATTGGCACTTATCAGCAGGAACATGTGTGGGATTTTTGAAAGGAACGCGCAACAAAGGTATATAATCTCCAAGCTGATATGGCAACTGTTTCGAGAAATGCGCAGAAGTTGTGGAGAATGATTTTTTTTTTATAGTTGCTCGACATAATGGCTTCCCTACGCCTGATGGGAAACGAAAGAGCAGCAAGCAAGTGACTGGTCAGTTCCTTGTCAGTTGCCACCGCCATGCCGGTCCAACCCTAACCCCACGAGCTCCGGAAACCTACTCACGGCAGAAACACGACCCGGAGGTCATTGATTATATAGTTATAGGCTTGTTGCCTTAAAAAATAAAAGACACGTATTTTTTAATTTGTAAATTAGACAAAAAATTACAAAGTTATAACCCGTTGAAATTACGCGTGACGTCACTCGGTGAGCCTTTTTACGGGAGCGTGTGACGTCACTGACGTTAAAGACTCCCACTCCTAACTTTTGATGCCTTGTATCTTTGCTATTGTTTATTTGAATGAAAAGAGAAAAATACGCGTCCAATACATTTTTATGATCTAGAATACGTACTAAATATAATGTAATTATTTTGACTCCCAAAACATACCTATTGTGCCCAGAAACACGGGTATCTGGTGGCCGAAGGATACATTGTGGCTAGGAGACATTTACACTGACACCCGTCATCGTCAGCCATTGCTGGACATAGGCCTCTCCAGTTGCTCAAAAAAACGCCTGGAGGCTCAACCCATAATCGCCACTTGGGGCAGTCGGGTTGTGTATCTTGCTTGGGCTAGGCTCCTCGCTCCGGTGATGCTGCTGCCCGTCATCGGCCTGTGGTGGTTAGCTACGTCTTCAATTGTGATGACGACACACCGCCACCAGTCAGTACCAGAGCCTTTGTTTTTCGGCAGGTGAGGCTGGAGCGAAAAGATGGTGATAGGTCGCTCCCTTACATCCCGCTCAAAAAGACCATATTTCACAATCTCTCCGACCGGAACGTATTAACACTGCCTGGCTAGAATCGTACAGCACACCACTTTATTACTGTAAAAACAGCAACTGGCTCATAAAATATTTAACCTTATATGTGCCCACCAGGGTTGCCAGATCAAAAATTTGACTTTCACGAGGTGTATTTTCAAAAGTCCGGGAAATATATGACTATATCTTGTGGAGAAATCAGGGGATGTCCATTTTGCTTAGGAATGATGAATAAAAAATCATCCTTATAAGGAAACCATTGATGATTTGCTCCGTTTGGTCCTATAAGAATCGGGAGTTTTGGATGGAATCCGGGACATCGGTAGATATTGATTAAAATCGGGAGATCTCCCGGAAAATCGGGAAAACTGGCAACCCTGCCCTGATGCCCACATACAGATGCACTACTATTTGTGCATTGTCTGGGGATTGTCTTCGGCGTCGTACAATTGTGTACCCAGTCTGGTAAACATGTTGATGAGTTGTTGTTACCTCCAACGGAAAAGTTATGGTGTAACGGCATGAGCGGGCGTCTAGGGGTGTGGGCATCAAAACACGAACACAATGGGAAACCACAAATCATCATCATCAGCCTATTGCAGTCCACTGCTGAACATAGGCCTCTCCAGCTGCTCGCCACCTAGGGCAAACCTCTGGAGGATATACCCATAATCGCCACGCTGGCCAGGCGGGTTGGCGATCGCAGGGCGTAGCTTCTTGTTCCGGTGACGCTGCTGCCCGTCATCGGTCTGTGGTATTTAGCTACGCCTTCTATCGTGATAGTTATACCACCACCAGTCGGTTTGCCAGAGCCTCGTTTCATCTAGTCCCAAAGAGAGGTAGGGCATAGCGAATCTTCGCTCGAATTGAGCCGCCCGTCCGGGGAAGGACCTCCACCCTATAGAATACCGCAGTCAAATGACCTCTGGGTCGTGTTTCTGCCGGTGAGTAGGGTTTCCGGAGCTCGTGGGGGGTTAGGGTTGGGCCGGCATGGCGGTGGCAACTGACAGGTAACTGACCAGTTACTTGCCCGTTGTCACAGCGACTTGGGCTTCTCTTTCGCTTTCCATCAGGTGTAGGGAAGCCATTATGTCGAGCCACTATAAAAAAAAAAAAAAAAACTAAGCCGAAGCTTGTACTATGGGTACTAGACAACTGATAAACTTACTGACGATAGTTTTTAGGGTTCCGTAGCCAAAATGGCAAAAACGGGACCCTTATAGATTCGTCATGTCTGTCTGTCTGTCTGTCTGTCGGTCTGTCGGTCTGTCTGTCTGTCTGTCTGTCTGTCTGTCTGTCCGTCCGTATGTCACAGCCAGTTTATTCCGAAACTATAAGAGCTACATTATTGAAATTTGGTACGTAGATGTATTCTGTGAACCGCATTAAGATTTTAAAATAAAATCAGAAAAAAAATCAAAATTTTTGGGGTTCCCCATACATAGAACTGAAACTGAAAAATTTTTTTTTCATCGAACCTATACGTGTGGGGTATCTATGGATAGGTATTTGAAAATAATATTGAGGTTCCTAACATCATTTTTTCCTAAACTGAATAGTTTGCGCGAGAGACTCTTCCAAAGTGGTAAAATGAGTGTCCCCCCCCCGTAACTTCTAAAATATGGGCATGATAAAACTGAAAAAATATATCATGTGTATCACTATGCAAACTACTAACGAAATTCAGTTTGAACTAAATCGAGCCAGTAGTTTTTTTTTTAAACGTCATAAATCAAATTACCTAATTTTTTCATTTAATTAACTCCAATATAATAAAACGTAAAGAAAAACATTTATTTAGCTGTATAGTGGTACGGAACCCTACGTACGAGAGTCCGACTCGCACTTGGCCGGTTTTTTTTTGTAAATATAAACATATCATAGTATACACCCAGACCAATACAAACAGACATGTTCATGCACACATAATGTTCGTACTGTGCGGGGATCGAACCCGCTGTCACAAGCAGCGTTCATCACCACTGAACCATAAGGTTTCCTCCTCAAACCACGCTTAAACAAACACAAGTCTTAGCTGAATTGACAGGCTCGGTGGCTCATTTGGTAGTGACCTCTGCCCTCTGAGCCAAGGGTCGTGGGTTCGATTCCCGCACAGTACATACATTTGTGTTCATGAACATGTCTGTTTGTATTGGTCTGGGTGTTTTCTATGTATAATATGTATTTATTTACAAAAAAAAATGTATCTAAGTAAGTTTATCAGTTGTCTAGTACCCATAGTACAAGCTTTGGCTTAGTTTGGGGCTAGGTGGCGCTGTGTGGCCCAGCGTGGCATGTCTGGGTTATTTATTTATAATTACCCAATACCGATGCACAGATTTCTCTCCACATATGTGCATCGTGATATCTCTCGGATGCCATCCGCTAGGTGCGAATCTGATCGTAAACACGTGGGAGTGTTGTGCTGACTGCTGTTCGAGAGTGGATGCGCCTACGGACGGGCACAGTGGAGGCGGAACCAGCGATGCACATTGCACAAGGCAAAAACATCGGCCGTCTATCCCAACAGGAGATAAAAAAAAACCGGCCAAGTGCGAGTCGGACTCTCGCACGTAGGGTTCCGTACCACTATACAGCTAAATAAATGTTTTTCTTTACGTTTTATTATATTGGAGTAAATTAAATGATAAAATTAGGTAATTTGATTTATGACGTTTAAAAAAAAACTACTAGCTAGATTTCATTCAAACCAAATTTCGTTAGTAGTTTTTATAGTGATACACATGATATATTTTTTTTTTCAGTTTTATCATGCCCATATTTTAGAAGTTACGGGGGGGGGGACACTCATTTTACCACTTTGGAAGAGTCTCTTGCGCAAACTATTCAGTTTAGAAAAAAATGATGTTAGTAACCTCATTATCATTTTCAAATACCTATCCATAGATACCCCACACGTATAGGTTCGATGAAAAAAAAAAATTCAGTTTCAGTTCTATGTATGGGGATCCCCAAAAATTTTGGATTTTTTTCTGATTTTATTTTAAAATCTTAATGCGGTTTACAGAATACATCTACGTACCAAATTTCAATAATGTAGCTCTTATAGTTTCGGAATAAACTGGCTGTGACATACGGACGGACAGACAGACAGACAGACAGACAGACATGACGAATCTATAAGGGTCCCGTTTTTGCCATTTTGGCTACGGAACCCTAAAAAATCCTGGATTGTGATTGTGGAGCTCTGGATCAGACCACTATACACATCGTAGAGGAATGTCCTCTGCGTTGTATCCCTGGAGGTATGCAGGAGCTCCATGAGCTCACTCCGGCCGCGTGAAATTGGCTTCGCCAACTGGATACCGACCTTTGAGGACTCGAGCAGAAGTAAGCCATACGACATGATGATGATAGAAAAAAATATAAAAAAAAATATCAACCCAAGATATGCCACGCTGGGCCACACAGCATCATCTAGCCTAAGCCTAAGGTTGCCTGGAAGAGATCGCTTATAGCGATAAGGCCGCTTATATTGTACAACAAAATGTCTACTGTAACTAGATTTAAGTCAATTGTTTGGTGTGCAATAAAGAATGTATCTATCTATCTTTATAGCCCCAAACTAAGCCGAAGCTTGTACTATGGGTAGGTACTAGACAACTGATAAACTTACTTAGATACTTTTTTTTTGTAAATAAATACATAATATTATACATAGAAAACACCCAGACCAATACAAACAGAAATGTTAATTCACATAAAAGTTTGTACTGTGTGGGGTTCGAATCCACGACCTTGAATGTATGTGCTATTCTCCGGTATACATTATTGTTTGTTTTTATTCTTTTTGTCTTTTATCTGCTAAAAGAAGTCTTTCTTCTTACTTATCGCGCCATTAAATGCGTCGTAAGACGACAAACTACGCAGGATTTGTGTGACAAGTCGACAAAAGACAGACGTTTATGATTAAGATACAACGTCAGCTACTAGATAGGTACCTATTGAAGTTTCCCTAATACGTTTCTTTTTTTTTATATAGTAGCTCGACATAATGGCTTCTCTAAAATGGTTTCTCTATAAAAAATCTTTTGTTGAAAAGCGAAAAAAAACTGAAGTCGCTGTGACAACGGGCAAGTAACTGGTCGGTTGCCTGTCAGTTGTCACCGCCATGCCGGCCCAACCCTAACCCCCCACTAGCTCCTGAAACCCGCACGTTTACCGCTTGAAGCCGCTTTAGCCAAATGACCTTCGGGTTGTGTTTCTGCCGGTGTACTCACCGGCAGAAACACGACTTGTACCTTGAACTATGGGTACTAGACAACTGATAAACTTACTTAGATATTTTTTTTGTAAATAAATACATATTATACATAGAAAACACCCAGATCAATACAAACAGACATGTTCATCCACACAAATGTTTGTAATGTGTGGGGATCGAACCCACGACCCTTGGCTCAGAAGGCACTACCAATTGAGCCACCGAGCCAGTACCACATGAGCCGACAAAGAGTATACATAGGAGTTGCCAAACTTTTCAATACTCAACGTAATATTATCCACCGTGAACAGAGTATCGCTCGCAATCGTAACATAATCCCTTCCTTTTGTCGTATCGCACAGACAGTCATACACATTGTTTCACTGCGTCAAATCCGATTGTGCCGACCGCATCCGCCGCCCACGCCGCCACCATCGCGCCACGCACGCTTTGTTTACTAGCGTTCTAAATTTAAATTTCGAAAACCAGTCAGTCTTGTTCCGACGCTCGGCGCGTGAGGACGCGCGGGCGGTGCGCTCAGTGAACGGACGTTAATAAAAAAAATATAGACACGTTTTTCGCGAGTTTTTTTACGCAGTTGTGTTTAGCGAGTGGTGTGGTGTGTTTTTTTTTTTATTTGTAGAGTTTGTGTTGAGTGATTTAACAATGAGTGAGCCAAAGACTTTGATTGTTGATGCGGATGATACAGGTATAGTTATTTTTGTGGAATTTTGGGAATTTATAGTGCGATGTTTATACAGTACTGTACGGTGGCCGACGGAATAAATATGTACATAGATAGGTGACTGGCCTGATGGCTCATTTGCTAGTGACATCTGCCTTCTGAGCCAAGGGTCATGGGTTCTTTTTCCACCCAAGGAAAACATTTGTTTGATGAATGTTTGTTTATTTATATTAATGACGCCTTAGTCGTTCTGATACACATATGACCATCATAACACACGCTCAAGCTTTATTTTTAAATTCTATGTAGGGATAGTGAAGAATTTTTTAATTTGGAAATGAGTCGCGATCTCAAAATAGTTGACAAAAACTGGTGTACCTGATTATTATCCTGGTAGGCCAGCCTCTGACAGGCTGCAGTGACAAACAATAGGCCTGATGCCGAAAAAAAAGTAATTAGTCCGTCGTATACGTGACCAAACACCTGTCGTTTAGTCATTAAACTACATTAACACCAAACAGTAATTAGTTACTGATAGTAGTTACGTTAGATATTGGACACGTATTTTCCTTTTTTCATTTAAACGGTTGTTAGAGCTGCGGGTGTCCATGGGCGGTGTCGACTGCTTACCATCAGGCATCACACTTGCTCGTCTGCCGCCTCTCGCATAAAAAAGAGAAAACGAAAAATAACAAAGATACAAGGCATCAAAACGTAGGAGTGGGGGGTCATTGACGTCACTCATTTGCGAAAAAACTCCCAAATCTTTGTAATTTTTGGTCTAATTTACAAAGGAAAAAATACGTGCCTTTTATTTTTGAACAATCTAAAAGACGGACTAACATTTTATTACGACAACAGGCCTATCACACTAACATTAAGTATTTCACATCTACTTAATAAGAATGTTGCACGAATATTAATAGCCTAGATCAGATCCTTATTTGAACAGACTTTAGAGATTACCGAGGCGTAACCGTGTTTATAACCGGATTAGCTAACCAGTTACTAGTATGCAGAAAATCTTTAGCACACAAGAAGAATTCTTGGGCCCGATTTCACAGTTTGTTTAATAAGTAACAGCCCTATAAAGCCTAGGAGTTTTCGGGATTTTATGCCCACATAGCTTTATTTTGTTGTTCGACAGGATGCACCACGGGCAGGTGAGGTTTGCTTGGAGCGAAAAGGTGATAGGCCGCTCCCTTACATCCCTGCTCTGGCTACATTCTCAACTGGTGGCAGTATATAACCATCTCAATAATAATAATAATAAATAACCCAAGACATGCCACGTTGGGCCACTCATCGCCACCTAGGCCCAAACTAAGCCGAAGCTTGTACTATGGGTACTAGACAACTGATAAACTTACTGACGATACCTACGTTTTTTTTGTAAATAAATACATATTATACATAGAAAACACCCAGACCAATACAAACAGGCATGTTCATGAACACAAATGTTTGTACTGTGCGGGAATCGAACCCACGACCCTTGGCTCAGAGGGCAGTGCTCACTACCAAATGAACCATCGAGCCAGTCAATTGAATTGTTATACAGTAACTGCATTCTATTTACTGATGATACATTACGTAACGTTTGAAAATAAATGTATTTTGTAACAATAAAGTACATTGTTAATTATAATTAGCGTCTGCTCCTAATTATAGTGAAATCGTTAATTCTATTGGGCAATTACGAATGTGCTAGTTAGAACGTTTAGTATCGGAATGCGGTTGAGCCACGTGTTTATAAATATAACTATACTGATGATGTAAGGGAGCGACCTATCACCTTTTTATTTATTTATTTATTTTAGGTACATCAACAGAATACTATCAATAAGTAGCATATTATTATACATGGTTACAAAAATAGTTCTAGACAGTACTCCATAATAAACGTACACAGCATGATTAAAATTATACATAAAAACATATAAAACAAAAATAAACATACAAGGATTAAATTTAATTAGATTTAGATAATACATATTAAACATATTTAGTTTTTAGTTTCAATTTGGGAAAGAAGAACAATCACTCACAATGTAATCGGTGATTAGCCTTTTATATTTATTAAATTTATAATCAAAAACATCCATGTCCCTTCCACCCCTCACCAGCTCGTTATAGGTGCGACACATTCTGACCAGAGGACTGTAGAAGGATGTGTTGTTTTTGTATACCTTGTGTGTGTTATGTCTTTTCGCTCCAAGCCACTCTCACCTGCCCGTGGTGCATTCTGCCGGACGACAAACGAGGCTCTGGCAATCCGACTGGTGGCGGTAAAACCATCACGATAGAAGGCGTAGCTTGATATTACAGGCCGATGACGGGCAGCAGCGTCACCGGAGCGAGGAGCTACGCCCAAGATACACAAGCCGCCTGCCCAGCGTGGCGATTACGGGCCAGGCCCGCTTGCCATAAAAAGAAAATACTTTGTTCGTGTGGTTACAGAAAATAATACATAGGCCCATTTGTACCCGTAGGTTTCGTTAATAGTCTACTACTAGCAGGGACTATGAGACTCCGTCTTCTCAGCTGGTGGTAGGGTTTAGTAGTAGGTGGGTTGGTAGGGCCGGCAGCCATTTTGCGTGGTATAAAGAAAATAGCATCACCTTTTTTGTTCTTTGTTATTCCAGCTTTGTCTTCTTATATACTTAGATATAATAAATCTGTAGAGAAGTCAATTCTGTACATGCAATATATTTTCAAAATTACTATCAGGGGGTGATTAGTGATCGATACTGATGCCAAAAATACAATCATTAAAATTTTTGTCTGTCTGTCTATTCTTTATAGAAAAAAAACTACTGGACGGATTTTAACGAAACTTGGTACGATTATTCTTCATACTCCTGGGCAGGTTATAGTATACTTTTCATCACGCTACAATCAATAGGAGCAGAGCAGTGACGGGAAGTGTTTGGAAAACGGGAGAAATTTTTATCTGTATGTTTGATCGCACATCACGCTAAAACTACTGCATGGAATTAAATGTGGTTTTACCAATGTATTGCTAGAGGTCTAAATTAAAATTTATTTATTGACGTCCGTTATTTTTGAAATCCGATAACCACGCGTGCGACCGCTGCCGGCACAGCTAGTTCTTATGCTAGGTTTACACGCGTGCCACGCAGCCCGGCAAGCAGCGCGGCGAGCAGCCCTGCCCTACACACTGCGCACGCACGTGCACATTCAAACAGACGAACAGCCCGTTCACATGCTTGTGCTTGTGTTTGTGCCCGTTGTATGTCGTATTAAACGCGAGCGTGTAAACGCGGCATTAAGTAAAATTGGAGACACACGCCTAATTTGTCTACAAGAATTATACCTAGTTATTGTCTTGTCTTTATGTCACTTTGTGTTATGTCATGTCAATGTCACGGCCAGGTCGTCTAAAGATGTTGTTTGTCTGTTCATGGAAGTTTAGAATTGGCTAGGATTATGTTTGAAAATGATTTTACATTTTAATTACACTTGTTTATAGCATTGACTGTATAACCGATGAAAAGGATGTGAGGAGGGTGTGAGGGTGAGTCCCTGCCTATCCGTCCGGGAAGAGTACAGGGATTTGCGATAAATGAAACTTACCGGCATCAGCCGTGGTGGTTTTCGAAGAGAATATATTTATAAACGATAGAAAAGACGTCGACTTCTAATTTTGACAATACATTCCAAATTTGAGTAATAAAAATAAAACTATAAAAACATCAAAGAGTTCGGTTGTCCACGGGCTGCTTGATGGCTGCAGAAGGTTTCGCGAAAGAGTGCCAAACATCCATCCACCAAAACAAACATTCCCATTTATAATATTAGTAGGATTTGCCTCAACAATATGTATATGCATTTATCAAAATTTAAACAATAACAAAACTGTTCTTAGTAAAAACCTAAACTGATAATAACTTACAATAACAATAGATTAAGCTTAAAACTAAGAAAACAACTTGTTTGTTGACATGTAAATATGAATCTGCCCGTAGCAAGCACTTAGACCCATATATTCGCTCGAATTGAGATGGATAGAAAGGAAGACGAATGAGGATGTATCGGAGATTGTAAAGGAAAAGAGATGCTTTATGCAGGTGATTGAGAACAGAAGAGAGGTCTACCTCTCTCTAGAGCATAGCGAATCTTTGCTCGAATTGAGCTGCCCGTCCGGGGAAGGACCTCCACCCTATAGAATACCGCAGCCAAATGACCTGCGGGTCGTGTTTCTGCTGGTGAGTAGAGTTCCCGGAGCTCGTGGTGGGTTGGGTTGGGCCGGCATGGCGGTGGCAACTGACAGGTAACTGACCAGTTACTTGCCCGTTGCCACAGCGACTTGGGCTTCTCTTTCGCTTTCCATCAGGCGTAGAGAAGCCATTATGTCGAGCTACTATAAAAAAAAATTATTTACGACACTCTTATACAAAAATACAAATCTTTCCTCTTTATAATATTATTAGTGTAGATGAGGAAACCACACGAACAAATATACCTATTGGATTACAAACACAACAAACGAGGCTCAGGCAACCGACTGGTGGCGGTATAACCGTCACTATTGAAGGCGTAGCTAAATACCACAGACTGATGACGGGCAGCAGCGACACCGGAGCGAGGAGCTACGCCGTGCGAGATACACAACCCGCTTGCCCCAAATGGCAATTATGGGCAAAACCTCCAGATGTTGGCCCAAACTGGCGAACAACTGGAGAGGCCTATGTCCAGCAGTGGACTGCGATAGGCTGATGATGATAGTGGATTACAAACACAATATTTGTAAGTGATGCAGCAGAAAACTATTTAGAAGAACATTTGAAAACATGTTTTCGTGACCGATCCGTGCGCCTGCGTCGTTGCTCAACTTCTAATAACGTAATGTTGATTTATTGTTATTGTGAGACACGTAACGAATCTTAACTAATATTATAAAGCTGAAGAGTTTGTTTGTTTGTTTGTATGTTTGTTTGTTTGTTTGTTTGAACGCGCTAATCTCAGGAACTACTGGTTCGAATTGAAAAATTCTTTTTGTGTTGAATAGACCATTTATCGAGGAAGGCTTTAGGCTATATAACATCACGCTGCAACTATCAGGAGCGAAGAAATAATGGAAAATGTAAAAAAACGGGGGAAAAATAACTATTCCACGCGGACGAAGTCGCGAGCACAGCTAGTTGATAAATATAGTGCTGTATTTTTTATAACTTTTAAGTATTTTATACTTAAGTCTTTGCTTTAACTACGGATCTAAACTGTTCTTGTGTTCACGATTGCTTAATGATCATCGAATTTAATTTACTAGCTTTGTGGAATTAACACGATCTTTAGTTTAGACTCAAGGATAATATTTAGTAATTAGAAAAAAAAAATGTGTAGTTATTTATTTAATCTGTATTGCACAAGAGATTACAAATGGCGGACTTGATTCAGTTCGGAATTCAATACCATTCAACCATTGGGGGTGCCAGAAAATTTTAATATGTCTTAATACGTCGACGAACAGTTCTTCGTAGACGATAGATTATAGTTATACTAGCTGTGCCCGCGGCTTCGCCCGCGTTGTCCCTCAGTTAAGGGGAAGTGGGGGGTTTGAAAGGGGCAAAAAGTAGCCTATGTTACTCTCCATCACATCAACTATCTCCACTTAAAAAATCACGTCAATTCGTCGCTCCTTTTTGCCGTGAAAGAATGACAAACATACAGACAGACAGCCACACTTTCCCATTTATAATATTAGTATGGATAGATGGATGGATATGGATCTACTTTAAATTCCAAAATAACATTTTTTTATTTCATTAAAACAGATTAATGTTCAGTCAATTGACTAGATAAATTGGTCACGTTAATGCTTTTGTAAAGCTAAACAAAATATATGTAGCGATCATGTTTTGACAGCTATTTATAAGTAACTAGCTTTTGCCCGCGACTTCGTCCGCGTGTTTAAATTTATACATACAAAAGTTTTTTCCCGCTAACTCCCGTTCCCGTGGGAATTTCTCAAAATACAGCCATAACTAAACTTTATATTTACTAAGGTACCTGCATGCCAAATTTCAAGCGTCTAACTTAAGCGGTTTAGATTTTTCATACAAAAGGATTTTCCCGCTAATTCCCGTTCCCGTGGGAATTTCGGGAATTCCTTTCTTAGTGCACCCCTACGGTACCTAAGCTACGTCCCTTCCAAATTTCAAGTGCCTACGTTTAGCCGTTTGGGCTGTGCGTTGATATGTCAGTCAGTCAGTTTCTCCTTTTATATATATAGATTTTTGATAATAATAATAATATGCCCTCTGTGAAGATCAACAAAATAAATTATATGCATTTTATAGTAAATATTTTGCAATTTTATCTTTCTATAGCTGTGTGGGTATATCCTTCATGTTGTTATTGAAGTCTGTTTACTTTCTTGGAATTTTGTAGACGTCTTTATAGTACATATTATTATTATCTATGCTGCTTGCAATTTCTTCTATAGTGTAGCAACATTGAATTTCGTAATATACAAATGGCTGTTTTTCAGCTGATTAAATACGTTTAGTTATATGTAGTTTATGCAAATACTGACGTGGTGTGGGTTCGATTCGCATCCGGGACAAACATACGTGTGATGAACATTTGTGTTTGTTCCGTGTCTGGGTGTTTGTATGTGTTTAAATATAATATTTGTGGCACTATCGTGGTCCGATAGCAATATCACAAGTGCTCAAGCTTCTTACTTTGGGATCGGAGCAATGTATGTGATGTTGTCTGATATTTAAAAAACGTAATTAACCAGTAATATAAAAAAACTACTGACATTTCATTAGCATTCGCACGTGTAACTTAAAGTATTTGTAATGTAGTGGCATGCAAATAAGTAATAGATTTTTTGTAAATCTTAAAGAGCTTGGCCCTAGGACCTTCGAAGTGTCAAAGGTTCTTAGTTTTTACATCCGGTAAAGAACACTTCTGGAGTGGAGACCGCGTCTCGGCAAACGTAGCGTAGGACGCGCTCAGGCGAGTGGAGTGACGATTTGCGCAGGACGGCTGGCAAGTGCTGGATGCGAGAGGCCCGGGACCCAGCGAAGTGGCGAGCATTGGGAGAGGCCTATGTCTAGCAGTGGACTGATGTGGGCTGATGATGATGATGATGATGAAAGAACACTTTATAATTTGCCTCTTTTCATGAATATTAATAAAGACTAGAATAATCCAGAAGAAGAAGAATAATCTACAATTCAAAATGTCTTAGGGTCAATTATGCTTTTTAAATTTTAAAGATTTTAAAAAGACCAATCCCAGAAGTAATTTGTGCGTTACACTGTAGAGTTGAATTTGTAATGTTCGGTTTTGGTTAGACGCTTCGGTGGGCTTCGGCTACACTAGTATAAATTGACCCTAAGAGATAACTTTACTTCTTATTCCTATTGAACTAACATAACTTCCCGTTACGGTTAGTTATCGAAAGTGTGCGCATATTCAACAGTTTTGATTAGATAAAAAATGATAAAGAGCGCGGCCCACCATACAACCTTGAGGCACTCCCGTTCTCTAAACCGGCCTTGATAAAAAGGCGATGATATGTATTACGCGCAATGTTTTTACAATCAGTTCGTTGGAAAGGGTACTGTTTACAATGTTAGATGACTAAGCCGATACAGTTCTTTTTTTACATAAGCCACTCTGTCGAACGCATTGGCTGGGTCTGTGTTTGATGTGAATAGTTTAATGCGTCTGTATTATGTAACTTTTCGATTGGAATATCTTGGGTTATTTATTTATATCTATCGACCACAGTGGTTTAACGTAAATAAATCACGTGTGCTAGTTAAATGGTCATAATCATAATCGTTTATTGCATTATGTTGTTACAAAAAGATATTACATATAGGTATAGTCCTCACATAAACCCTGCAAGGGCACGGCAACATCTTTTAAGATGTAGATTTATCTAAGTATTTTTAGATGACTAATGTTTGTGTAATTGACAAAATGATTAAATTAAAGAATTAACAAAAGTAATATTAATGTAATTGACTAAGTATATAACATACCTACAATAAAATGTAATATCAATTTCACGTTCATAAACGATCAAAGGCAATAAACGATTTGATTTGATTTAGTCTTGATGTGAGAGCCTTCCGCTCGCCAGTCCGGTGTCAACACTGGACTGGACTGGTCATCATTGACAAGGTCGCATCCACTTGGGGAAAAAAGCAGTTGAATGGTAACCAGATCTAATCTCGTCATCTAGTACAGTGATTAGCGTACATCCTGGCGAGCGCGTGTTTCGAACAATTACGCTTTCAGTATCCGCTGTGCGTTTATTGTCTAAGTTTTGCTGCGTATAAAAGATGACACTTGTTATGTTTACCTTACGGTCAACAGATACAACAGATCATGCTACCTCTTTAGGATTTCGTACTTCAACATTTTCATAAGTATTTATTTGACAGTTTGTATCATTGCGATCATCATCATTATCAGCCTGTCGCAGTCCACTGCTGGACATAGGCCTCTCCAGTTGTTCACCACTTAGGGCAATCATCTGGAGGATATACCGATAATTGCCACTTGGGGCAGGCGGGTTGGCGATCGCAGGGCGTAGCTTCTCGCTCCGGTGACGCTGCTGCCCGTCATCGGTCTGTGGTATTTAGCTACGCCTTCAATCGTGATGGTTATACCGCCACCAATCGGTTGCCAGCGCCTCGTTTGTTATTCGGCAGGATGTACCACGGGCAGGTGAGGTTGGCTTGGAGCGAAAAGATGATAGGCCGCTCCCTTACATGCCCCTTGACAAACATCCATTGATTTAGGGACCGATTTTCAGAGTAGTGTAATAATGCGACGCACTAACATGGGTAGCCGGCGTGCAGTGCCCTGAATACCGGCTGGTGTAATAACCGTTTCACTATCCACGACAAAGTTCGCGAAGTTCGTTATCATAACAAGACCGGTGACTTTGTTATTGTCCCCAAGTTAAGGTCACAATAAGTACCCTCTCGTCCGTTGGCACAGGCGGTGCAAAGGTCGCGAGAGTGCGTTAAACTGTAGATAGGGTGCTAGATAACTAGACCTTGGAGTTGTCAGGTCTCAGGACCTCATTGTACAATAGGGTATTTGACTACGTTTGATTTAGCATGTTATACATAATGTATGTATGTAATCAATCATCATCATCATTATATAACCATCACAATTGAAGGCGTAGCTAAATTCCACAGGCCGATGACGGGCAGCAGCGTCATCGGAGCGAGAAAGTATGGTGGCGATCATGGGTATATCCTCCAGATGTTTACCCTAAGTGGCGAACAACTGGAGAGGCCTTTGTCCAGAAGAAAGAGAGGTAGGGCATAGCGATTCTTCGCTCGAATTGAGCTGCCCGTCCGGGGAAGGTCCTCCACCCTATAGAATACCGCAGCCAAATGACCTCCGGGTCGTGTTTCTGCCGGTGAGTAAGGTTTCCGGAGCTCGTGGGGGGCTAGGGTTGGGCCGGCATGGCAGTGAGTGGCAACTGACAGGTAACTGACCAGTTACTTGCCAGTTGTCACAGCGACTTGGGCTTTCCTTTCGCTTTCCATCAGGCGTAGGGAAGACATTATGTCTAGCCACGATAAAAAAAAAATGTGGACTGCAATTGAATGATGATGAATTAAAATTCTGCTGTGTTTGATCGGTGGACAGGAGAACGGTTAATGAAACTTTACATTAACTTCCGTGGCTTCTTGTTTCTTAATTCCTTCTTCCCGTTGTTCCAGAATCATGGGTTGAGCTGAATTCCGGCGGCGGTCTGGCGGCCGTCGAGAACGAGTACATCCGCCTCCTGCGGGAGGCGCAGCGGGAGAGCCGGGACTCCTCCGTGAGGCACTCCCGGGCGTCGAGCGTCAAGGGCAGGTGAGGCACGAACTTGGCCTTCTTTAACCGTTCAATCAGTTGAAGACCTTAAGAGAGGTAGGGCGTAGCGAATCTTCGTTGGCTCGATTAGGGATGATCGATATTCAAAAAACATCGATGTTGACATCGATGTCATTATCGAAAGCTTAACATCGATGTTCGATATTTCTAGAACACCGAACATCGATGTTGGACAACATCGATGTTAACATTAATAATTGACAAAGAAATAAAACACAATGTATATGTTTAAAATTTATTAAGCAACAGATCAAATAGGCCAGTTGCCGTAAAAAATGTAATTAGTCCGTCTTTTAGTTTGTTCAAAATTAAAAGATACGTATTCTTTCATTACCCCCACTCCTACATGTTGATAACCTTGTATCTTTACTGATGCCTTGCATCTTTGTTATTTTTTGTTTAAATGAAAAAAAAATACGTGTTCAATATATTTTTATAATCTAAAATACGGACTTAATATAATGTACCTAATTATTTTGACCCTGGAAACATCCCTATTATTACACATCCCAATATTTTTTATTAATTGATTGTAAGAAAAGTAATTTTGACAAGGAAGACCCTTTCAATCGGTTTCTTTGTTGATACAGTGTAGAGCCAGCTTTTGAAAATAGTCTTTCGGACGGCGTTGATGTCGCGATGGAACTTAAATATTTGATTGCTATTTTTTTTAATTTCGGGTAAGTGGAGCCTATGACATTATGCCAAACCTGGAGGGGATCTTGTTTGAGATCAGACACCGGATTTTTCAAAAAGTAACTCAGCTCTGAAGGCATTTCTTGATCACCAGAAAAAGGGGTAGCGTTTTTGTCATTGACTAGTTTATAGTGCTCGCTCCACAAACTATATTCGTCTGTTTGATCTGGCGAACGACTAACAACTTCTTCAGTTGTTTCTGTTTCCGTCGTAGTATTTTTTAGTAATTCTTTGACATATTTAATTGCTTTGGAACATGCTATGGGGTCTTGAAAATGAATATTTTTAAATCTTGGGTCTAGCAATGTAGATACAGCAAGTATTTGAACATGTTCAGAGGGTAACAAGCGTTTACTGATTTCAGACATTATGCTCTGTTTAAGATCCTGACCCAAAGAACTGTTTGTTTTGATGTTATTCATTTTTAAGTTTAGCATTCGTATTATGGGAATGACTTTGCTGCTAGTAACATAGGCTTCTCCACATATTTCTTTAGTAGCAACTTCTATAGGGCGTAAAATTTCAAAGATTTCAGTTAACTCTTCAATACCTTTTGCAGTTATCATTGGAGGAGCACTTGTATGGCAATTAATAATTTGATTTATCGTTGGTCGCAGATCTAAAAATCTTTCCACCATATAAAAAGTGGAATTCCAGCGAGTGCTGACATCTTGTATTAATTTTAGATCAGAATGCTTTCGTAATTCATCACTCGCGACTACACTATGCTTGAACCAGGTGACAATCCTTTTAACAGATCCAATCAATTCTGGTAATTGCTTTGTATTTGCAATTGATTTTTGAGCTACTAAATTAAGTAGGTGAGCAAAACAAATAATATGGCATTTTTTTCCAAATGAGATATCTACAGCTTTAACAACATTTGCTCCTCCATCAGTTACTACAGTGAATACTTTTTCTGGATCTATACACCATTCATGACATGTCTGCAACAGCATTCTTCCAATGTATTCAGCAGTATGCGATTCGGCTAACTCATAAACTCCTAGAGTCACTGATGTCATGCGATCTTCGTCAAGAAAGTGTATAGTGACACCAAGAAAACTCCTAGTCTGCATAGTATCCGTCCATATGTCGGTTGTCAGGGTTATATTACGTAGACTTTTGATTTTATCTTTAAAAAGATTCTGTGTCACTTCATATCGGTTATCTAGCATTCTTTTGAAAGTATGCCTGGATGGGACTTTATACAGAGGAGCAGCTGTTTTCATTAAGTTTAAAAATCCTTCATTTTCAACAATCTGGAACGGCTGTGAATCTTTGCAAATCATAAACAAAATAGCATTTGTAAGGCGAACGCCTTTAGTTCCATTTTCAGAAAATTCAGTAATACTTCTAAAACTTTCATTTAGTGTTGGCTGGAATATTTTTTTGCGAAGGGAAGATGCACTAATGTCACTTGCATTAAAACTACAATCAGAATCAATTGAACTGTTTTCATATAAAGCGTCATGTGTAATTATCTCAGCAGAAGTAGAAGCAGTTGACATTAGAGGTTTTACGAATGTCTCCTTACGTAATTTCTTTGTGCCTGTTTTAAGAACTGTGTTATCATCGCTGCTATGTTTCCCTAATAACGAAGTATGCATTTTTTCAATGTGTAACTTTAGATTTGTAGTGTTGCCACAAGTTTTTATGATTTTATGGCAAGACCGACATTTGGCTTCGTTATTTTCAAGTTTTTCAAAAAATTCCCAGAAGCGACTTTTTGGCGGCATTTTTAATTCTATTCCTGTATCCCTGAAAACATACAATTAAGTGGAATTAAAATTCATTCATGAACTCGAATAACGAAAAATATTAATTGAAAAGTACACAAAATAAAATGTTGTGTCACCTTATACTACTTTCTTATTATTATATTTCATGCAACCAAAACAGCAAGCATTCACGCCACAGCCGTAAAAAAAGAGATTAATTGTTTATGGCTCATTGAAATTTTGCGCGAAAGAACGAATATGCTGAATGCTCTGCTGTGCTTTCCTTGTCTCATAAACAGCATTCATAACCTTAAAAAAATAATTTCTTTTAGCATGCGCAGAAAGCAAACAGATGATTTTAATATTTAGTTAAATTTCAATCATCAAACACTTACATATTGTTGTATTCCATGTACTTATAATATATATGCACAACAACAGTAGAATACTATCCAATCAATTAATTAAAAGATACGCACGACACAACTTTTTAACAACAAACAAAACAAAATCTATTTGTTTAACAAATAGAATAGAGTGTGAGTGAGTGAACGAATTAAGGGAACGACCGGTGCGCCGTGAACGACGCGTTCAGAATTAAAAACCTTTACTTGTGGATGCGTTCATAGAAGACAAAATTTGTTTAATAAGTTGCATTGGTTTGGACGTGCGTGTCGTGCGTGAGGTAAGGCCGTAAGGTTAACATCGATGATCAATTCTGTAACCATCGATGATCAATTCTGTTAACATCGATGATCAATTCTGTTAACATCGATGTTGCGATATTTTTCGTATGGTAACATCGATGTTGAAACATCGATGTTTTTGCTCTCAACATCGATGATCATCGAACATCGATGTTCATCGAGCATCCCTAGGCTCGATGGCTCATTTGGTAGTGACCTCTGCCCTCTGAGCCAAGGGTCGTGGGTTCGATTCCCGCACAGTACAAACATTTGTGTTCATGAACATGTCTGTTTGTATTGGTCTGGGTGTTTTCTATGTATAATATGTATTTATTTACAAAAAAAACTGTATCGTCAGTAAGTTTATCAGTTGTCTAGTACCCATAGTACAAGCTTCGGCTTAGTTTGGGGCTAGGTGGCGCTGTGTGGCCCAGCGTGGCATGTCTTGGGTTATTCGTTCGAATTGAGCCGCCAGTCCGGGGAAGGACCTCCACCCTATAGAATACCGCAGCCAAATGACCTCTGGGTCGTGTTTCTGTTGGTGAGTAGGGTTCCCGGAGCTCGTTAGGGTTTGGCTGGCATGGCGGTGGCAACTGACAGCTGACTATGTAGTTACTTGCCCGTTGTCACAGCGACTTGGGCTTCTCTTTCGCTTTCCATCATGCGTAGGAAAGCCATTATGTCGAGCCACTATATGTATAAACCCCTGGGTCGCCAGTGGGCAGCAACTTGCAGGGCTTCTGGTAGCGCCGAAGCATACGGCCGTATCCCTGCCTGCCCTGGCCTGCCGCAGATGACAAGCGGCCGGCACTCCTAGTCCGTATTATACGCCTACCCCCGGCTCTGGGGGACGATAAAGTGCTCCCCAGGCGGACCTCGTGCAATGAAATATAACGGAAATTCCCCACATGAGTCATTCAATATAATAGCATCCTCTCTTTGTAATCTCGTAGAGGTTATCAGATCGTAAATGACTAAAACATAATATGGTCAACTTGTAATATAGAACAATAGGCTATTATGTCTAAAAATTAGTTATTAGTCCGACTTTTAGCTTATTCAAAAATAAAAGACACGTATTTTTTTATTCTTTAATTAGACTGAAAATTAAAAATTACAACAATTATAGCCCGTTGAATTTATGCGTGACGTCACTCGGTGAGGCATTTTTACGGGAGCGAGTGACGTCAAAGGCTCCCACTCCTAACTTTTGATGCCTTGCATCTTTGCTATTGTTTATTTGAATGAAAAAAGGAAAAATACGTGTCTTGTATTTCTGAATAACCTAAAAGACGGACTAATTACAATTTTTAGCCACAATAGCTCATTGACAGGAATCTTAGTATAATGATACTACATACGTACTCTGTAGAGACAGGATACTTCCTGTCTATAAAAGCAGAAATTGACTGACTGATCAGTCAGTCATTCGGTTTCTCCATTTATAATATACAGATGCGTGTATCTGTACATACATATATATCCTTAGAATAATAACACAATTCTAAGTACAGTAGAACCTCGATAAGTTAAAGTCCAAGGGAAACGCATATTTTTTTAAGTTATCGAGGTTTTAAGTTATCAAGGGTCTATGTTAGGGATAGGTTAATATAGAGGTAGGTACGTAAAATTAGGCAATTTTTCATCTTTTACGATAAAGGTTCTTGTTTCTTCAAGATTCTAGCTTCTTTTTTAAAGATGATTGACAATGTACTCTCATGTATCCCGAACTGAGCCACAACTTTGTTATAGAGGTTTTTAAGTTACCGAGGTTTAAGTTATCGAGGTTCTACTGTATATATCTATATGTGTGGTATCAGTGTCGGGTTGCGCGCGGTCGGCCGGCGCCGCACTTGGCGGGGTTGCGGCGCGACGGACAGACTGATTGTCATTAATATTAGATACGCACATACACGCTACTGTTTTGAATGCGTTCCGGCCTTCTCAGCGGGTCTTTTGTGTTCCTAATGGGCTGTTGCAGACTCGTATTTGAGATAGGACAGCATTGGCAGGGTAGTAAACAAAACGTAATTAATGCTTGTCCCGGGTGGGGATCGAACCCACGACCCTTGGCTCAAAAGGCAGAGGTCACTAGCAAACGAGCCATCGAGCCAATCAAA
Source organism: Conogethes punctiferalis (assembly GCA_031163375.1). Taxonomy (NCBI): domain Eukaryota; kingdom Metazoa; phylum Arthropoda; class Insecta; order Lepidoptera; family Crambidae; genus Conogethes; species Conogethes punctiferalis. The sequence continues at coordinate 1,047,147 of CM062106.1, read as the reverse complement.
GAACCGTATTTTCTATTCCTTCTAATGCTAATAAAGTGAAGTGTGGGTTGTCTTTTCGCTCCAAGCCACCCTCACCTGCCCGTGGTGCATCCTGCCGAATAACAAACGAGGCGCTGGCAACCGACTGGTGGCGGTGTAACCATCACGATTGAAGGCGTAGTTAAATACCACAGACCGATGACGGGCAGCAGCTTCACCGGAGCGAGGAGCTACGCCTTGCGATCGCCAGCCCGCCTGCCCAGCGTGGCGATTATGGGTATATCCTCCAGATGTTCGCCCTAAGTGGCGAACAACTGGAGAGGCCTATGTCCAGCAGTGGACTGCAATAGGCTGATGATGATGAAGTATGGGTGATGCTAAAGAGGCATTCATACAACTGTACTAACTATATGTGTGTCTTTGTTCCAGCCCAAAGTCACCCCCCAACAGTCCGAACCTTGAGCCCTCCACGGAGGACGAGCTCAAAGGCGTCTACATCAACTGCTGGAGGGTAAGCCCTTACATTGTTATAATCTTACTTTTTTTATAATAGATAGATAGAAAGGAAGACGAATGAGGAGGTATTTGAGAAGGTAAAGGAAAAGAGATGCTTAATGCAGGCGATTGAGGACAGAAGAGAGGTAGGGCATAGCGAATCTTCGCTCGAATTGAGCCGCCCGTCCGGGGATGGACCTCCACCCTATAGAATATCGCAGCCAAATTACCTCCGGGTCGTGTTTCTGCTGGTGAGTCGGGTTTCCGGAGCTCGTGGGTAGGGTTTATTTATTTATTTATTTATTAGGCTTACCAACAATTGCTACAACAATACATGTTAGGTAAAAAACAGTTAGGAGTCTTAAAGTTAATTGCACAATTAATTATAGGTAAACACCACATGTAAAATTACTTTTAAGTACATAAATCGCCTAGCTAAACTATGTATCTTCAAAACAAATAAATTTATAAATCGACTATGGCTTCGTGCAAGTGCTTCCGAAATTTATTTATAGAGTTAGCATGAATATCTGTTACTTTTCCATACAAATTCAGAAGCCTACTAGATCTGGGAACAAAGGAACTAGCTCCCAGTACTGTTGTGCGGAAAGGAGGGCTCAAAGGACGGATTTGGGTTCTGGGTGGCCTTCTTGGTATACTGAATTTAAATTTATTCAAGAGACTAGGACAATTAATTTTATTATTTAATAATTTGTACAAAAATATGAGATCGAGTATTGTCCGACGTTTCTCTAAAGAGGTATATTTAAAATGGTTTAACCTATTCTTGTAAGAAAAAATGGTTGGGCCGGCATGGCTATGGCAAGAGGGAGAATGATGGGACGTGTCCGCCATGACACACTTATGAAAGCAAATAGAAGGCAGGAGAGGGAGAGGGAGGCCAAGACGAACATTTACACAACAGCTAAAGGAGAAAGTTAATGTCATGACGTACAAGGAGTTGAAGGCGCTGGCGGAGTCCAGGGAGGAGTGGAAATTGCTCCACCGACAAGAGCAAAGCTCTTAATTTAATAGTAGTTTTTATAGTAGCTCGACATAATGGCTTCCCTACGCCTGATGGAAAACGAAAGAGAAGCCCAAGTTGTGACAACGGGCAAGTAACTGGGCAGTTACCTGTCAGTTGCCACCGCCATGCCGGCCCAACCCTAACCCCCCACGACCTCCGGAATCCCTACTTACCGGCAGGAACACGACCCGGAGGTCATTTGGCTGCGGTATATTGTAGTAAGGTGGAGGTCCTTCCCCGGACGGGCGGCTTAATAGGGATGTTTTGGGGGTTAAAATAATTACATTATATGTGCTTAGTCCGTATTTTAGATCATAAAAATGTATTAGACACGTATTTTTCTTCTTTTAATTCAAATAAAAATTAGCAAAGAAACAAGTTATCAAAAGTTAGGACGTCACTCCGTCCCGTAAAAATGCCTCACCGAGTGACGTCACGCGTAATTTCAACGGGCTATAACTTTGTAATTTTTATGTGTAATTTACAAATAAAAAAAATACGTGTCTTTTAATTTTGAATAAGCTGAAAAACGGACAAATTACATTTTAGCCAAACAAGCCCTGTTTACCTTTCTTAATATTTTTAATTAACTTTATTGTGTTTTTTTTATATTTTTAATTAATCGTTACTTTATTGTGTTTTTTTATATTTTTAATTAATCGTTACTTATTGTGTTTTTTTTTTCAGGATGACTCCAACGACTGGGTGTGGGAGTGGAGCAGTAGACCAGACCAGCTACCCCCCAAGTGAGTAGATAATATTATCTTGTTTATAATTATGCTTTGATTTGACTGGCTCGGTGGCTCAATTGGTAGTGACCTCTGCCTTTCGAGCCAAGGGTCGTGGGTTCGATCCCCACCCATTACAAACATTTGTGTGCATGACATGTCTGTTTGTATTGGTCTGGGTGTTTTCTATGTATAATATGTATTTATTTACAAAAAAAAGTATTCAAGCAAGTTTATCAGTTGTCTAGTACCCATAGTACAAGCTTCGGCTTAGTTTGGGGCTAGATGGCGCTGTGTGGCCCAGCGTGCCATGTCTTGGGTTATTAATGTTAGGTGATGTGAATGTGACAGATCAGAATTTTTTTTTTTAGTTAGCCATCTCTTTTGTTTGAACTTCAGAAGATGTTATGCAACTGTAAGAGAACGTCCTCTGGTATCAATGTGTAGGAACAGACTTGTCCCTACGAAAAGTGGAAGTACTTCCGCCGAGCTAGGTGATCGTGCTCGGGGACCGCGGTCCGATGGACCATCTTGGTTTTTCGTATATATAGCGAGTCGTGATGAAAACTTCGTATGCGCATTGTAAGTTTTCCATACAATTTTGATTTCACATCGCCATCTTTTGTTAGCTGGCGGAACTGTATTGCATATTGTGGCGACGTGGAGGTTGTTGTAGCGGTGTGGAGATAGGTGTCGCTACGTGTCGCTACAAATGTATGTAACTTGGCTTACAGAGACTGGCGGTTCAAGCACCCTCAGAGCGCGAGAGGTCCGCCCTCCGCCACCTCCTCCATAGAAGTGCTGGAGCAGCAGCTGGTAGCGCCAGCTATGCAGCAGGTACCTAATACTAGCTCATGTGTTTTTATGACATAGGGAGCCAACAGACCGGAAGGTCACCTGATGGCAATTGATCCCATCAGCCCATAGACACCGCAACACGGTTATTTGTATTGTAACAGAAGTGAGAACTGCTGCCGACAAACTGCTCAGCAGTTTGGCAGATAAAATATTTGAAAAAATATATTGTAACCTATTATGTATTTTTGCATTCAATAAATTAAAAAAAACACCAGGGGAGTCACAGGCAAACCCTGACCCTCGGCTGCCGTTGCAGCGATCACCCCACGTGCTCCGGACACACAACTCGCCGGCAGTAACACGACCCGGAGGTCATTTAACTGTGGTATTCTATTCTATAGGTAGGATGGAGGAGATTATGTCCCGAATGCTCATAGGATTGTTGCCGTAAAAAAAAGTAATTAGTCCTGAAGGGAGTGTGCAGTGAAACGCCAAATATATCCTTATGGTCCGTTTATTATGCGAGGTAAACATACAATTTAGTGTCATACAGAGTTTCATATACTTAGGTCATATACTTAGTGCCTAACAGGCGTCGGAGAG
>CM062106.1:836852-1043417 GCA_031163375.1 Conogethes punctiferalis | reverse complement strand
CGTAATAAATAAAGACTGTGAACGAAACAACGGATGTTACAGAATGGCATTTGATACATATATAGTATTGAACGATCATTAACGATCACTTCCAGTTGTGATATTGACCAGAGTGGAATCTATATCAAATATGGAAAAAAAATTAAAAGAACAAATCGTTAAATCTGCGCAGGCTGTAAAAAGGAAGGTCCGGATGTTAAAAGATATGAATAATTCTAGTAATATGGCTTTGGAAACAATATTCAAACCTATAATCAGCCCCCTTAATCAACTAGCAAAAAAAGACCATTATGAAAATGTGGCTGAAGATATTGAGTCTATACCAGTACCGAAAAAAAATAAAATCAACAGCAATAACTTGTCTGATTCTTCATATGAAGATGTTTATGATAAAGAACCTACTTCGGAAGATGATTGGGATAATGATATACATAAAACCCTCACTTTTTCTCCTCATGAAGATCTGAATGTCAGCAAGGAATCTTTCAAGTCATTCCGGTCTTCGCCAAGCATAAAAAATCAATCTTCATGGTCTACATCATCTGAAGCAATGCAAGATATTCCCTATGGCGTTAGGAATGAGCGAGGAAAACTAATGCTCGGAAATGTTCGAGTTTATGATGATTCAAGTACTCTTAAAATCGGAACCCGAAGAATGAAGAAAACTCCAGGTCTGAAGGAATTACTGTATAATCGAACACCTAATTTAGATATAATCACTGAAGAGGATTTACAAAATTATAAGTTATTATTATTGGATACCAGTGCGCATAGACGCAATTATGATCCATCCAAGCCAATAAATAGTAATAAAGGCTTTAAGTATACGAACGTAATACGACCCATGTTCAAATTCTCAAAAAATGTTACAAGCAGCATAGAAAGCCTGACTAAGGGAAAGGGTATAGACATCTTTAAAGAAGTTAAGAAAAATACTGATTATATTTATTGGGATGATCCAAATGAGTTGGTCGAACGATTACAAATATTGATTGCATCTCGAGATGCAGGAAACACCGGATTAGATAATGAGATTATTGCAATAATTGAAGAGTTGTATGAAGCCGGCATTATAAAATATAAAAATATAAAGTAAAGACATTTAAAAATCTCTGCAGTTGAAATACAGAGAGCAAGACGTAAACAATGAATGTAGACAATTGGTCATCACGTTCACAACGCCTACGGTTATCAGAATATACTGAGAAAGGCATACTAGTAAAATCAGATTCAGGTGTTTATGATTTCCAATCATCAAGATTGAAAGGTCTCATATCTCCAAAAACAGACGATGAAGCAGTAAATAAGGAATATTTAGACAAAGAACTCAAAATTCTAAGAGATGAAATGCAGAAATTGAACGATCGAGTACAAGTCTATCTCAAAAATTTTGAAAAATCCACTTCAGAATTGTTACATAAGTCGTATTATATAAAGTCTGAAGTAGATCGTTTGATACAAATAAAAAAGTCAAACAATCATGAGTAAACAAAACATAGTAGACGAACTTCACAAAGCAGCTAGAAGGAACTTTCCTCGTCGATGCACTATCCTAAAGGGATTAGATGATTTATGGCAAGCTGATCTAATAGATATGCAAAAGTTTTCCAGTTATAATAAAGGATATAAATACATTTTGGTTGTCATTGATGCTTTATCAAAATACGTTTGGACTCATCCATTAAAATCGAAATCCAAAAATTGCGTAACCAGTGCAATGCAAGTAATATTTTATGATTCATCAAGAAGACCTAAGAATTTGCAAACTGATTTGGGAAAAGAGTTTTACAATGATTCTTTTAAACAATTGATGAACAAATTTAATGTAAATCACTATTCTACGTATTCAGTGAAAAAAGCTTCGATAGTAGAAAGAGCAATAAGAACATTGAAAAACCATCTTTACAAACTATTTAGTCTTTGTGGACGATATCAGTGGATTAAAGGAAATTGGGATCAAGTAGTTCAAAAGTACAATAACACAGTTCATCGAATAACAAAATATAAGCCTATTGATGTGGATAAAAATAACCAGATGGTGGTTAAGTTAAATATTATCAAAACACATAGACAAGGGCCAAGCATCAAACAAAAGTTTCATGTTGGCGATCATGTTCGTATTAGTAAGTACAAAGGTGACTTTTATAAAGGATACACACCTAATTGGTCGACAGAAATATTTTGTATCATCAAAGTAAATCATACGTATCCAGTGACTTACGTGCTAGAAGACAAACAAAAACAACGAATTTTAGGATCTTTCTATGAATACGAACTACAACACACACAATTTCCTGACCTTTATCTGATAGAAAAAGTTTTGAAACGAAGGGGGAACAGATTGTTTGTCAAATGGTTAGGTCTGAGTGATGAAAATAACAGTTGGGTCAACAAGAGTGAATTGATAACTTAATATAAATATCCTCCTATAATCAAAAACACTCACTTTGTCTGTACAAATGAAAGAAGGAAGTGGTATTGTCAATAATTTAATAAATAAGATACCGTTTGAGTTACACTTACCTGGTTACCAATTTTGTGGACCTGGAACAAAGCTTCAAGAACGGTTAAATAGAGGTGATCGAGGTATTAATAAATTAGACGAAGCTTGTATGCATCACGATATTGCCTACAATAACACTGATTTGAGCGTACGTCAAAGAGCAGATAAACAACTTTTAATCATGGCTAAAAACAGGCTAAAAGCTAAAGATTCTGGAAGACGAGAAAAGATGGCTGCTTGGATTGTGAAAATGCTATGAAAGCAAAACTCAAAGCTGGTGCTGTGCAAAGTCATTCATGTCAAAAGTAAAAAAAATTCATTCTCAATTAAGAAACTTAAATCCAAGGACAACCGCACAATAATCAAGTACGCATATGCAGCTGCAAAGAAGGCGTTTACTAAGAAAAAGGGGATACACATGCCGCGCTGCATTCCAATCCCAAAATGTGGCGGCCTGCTACCTCTCATCCCGATATTTGCAGGACTGTCAGCTTTAGGTTCACTTGCTGGAGGGGCAGCTGGTATAGCAAAGGCTGTAAATGATTCTAAAGCTGCTCAAAAAAGTTTGCAAGAGTCAGAACGACATAATAAAATGATGGAATCAATTGCTCTCGGAAAAGGATTATTCATTAAACCATACAAAAAAGGAGCTGGTTTATATTTGAATCCATCAAAAAACTAAAGAAGAAGCTACCTAATCGTGCCCTAACTAATTTAGACATATTGAAACACGCTAAAGATATACCATTTTTCCGGGGTGTTTTCATGAGAGATACGTTACCATCTCGACCCAAGCCGGTAGAATGCGCAATTTTGAATTTAGACAGTTCAGATAATCCTGGAACTCATTGGGTAGCTTACATCAAACAGAATGCCAGTTGCGAATATTTCAATAGTTTTGGTAATTTAAAACCACCGTTAGAATTAATGACATATTTGAAAAAATGTGTAATACGTTACAACTATGTACAACATCAAACATTTGGTACTGTGAATTGTGGTCATCTTTGTTTGCAATTTTTACACAACTATTGGAAAAATAAAATCATTTAAATAACATAGAAATAAAAATAGTTATCAGTACAAAAATGTCTTTCACTGTGTCGATAACTGGAGTTGGAGCGTCTTTAACTACAAACTATTCGCCAACGATAGAGCTATGTGGCGAGTATGAGTGTGGTCTCCTGTGTTTTTCAACATTTAATTCTATTCCTAATATAGATGAAAGAAATAATAAGTTTTATTATGGGAAAGATGAAATGGTTGAAATCCCTGAAGGTTCATATGAACTTAAAGATATTTGTGATTACTTAAAAAATAACATTAAAGATTCAGTGCTGTTATTAACATGTAATAATAATACACTAAAAACGAACATATGTTGCTCTAAAGATGTTCACTTCGGTAAAGATTGCTCGCTTGGTAAAATTTTAGGTTTCGGAAGTGAGACGATAAAAGCCAATATAAGTAGCGAATCTCATTATCCCGTGAGTATTTTATCAACACCCATTGTGCGCATCGAATGTGATGTGGTAAGCGGATCATTTGTGAACGGCAGACCAAGTCATATTATTATGAATTTGTGCCCAACGTACCTCCTGGATATCGAATTGTTGAAATTCCTAAAAACCTCATATATTTTCCAGTAAACCAAAACACAATTAGTGCAATCAATATAAGGTTGTTAGACGCTGATAATAAGCAAATCAATTTACGGGGTGAAGAAGTTCAATTGTACTTACACTTTAGAAAAAAATGATAAATTTCAATAAAAACCCATCCACATCTTGTGTTCGAATCAGTTCTAAAAGAACATCTCATAGTACAACAACTGCTAAGTCGAAAAAAAATCTTACAAAAAAGTTAACCAAAAGCAATAAGGATTTTTTAAAATTAATCGGTTTGTTAAAATAAACATGCTAAATATATCACAAAACACATCTTATGATAACAGTATCGAAAGTTTCGAATATCACTCGTATAAACCATACGTGACAAGTTTCAACAAGAATGATGAAATACGAATCCCTATTAATCAGCAAGACTTGTACGTGTTGCCTGCACTCAGCACTTTGTACATCGAGGGCAAAGTCAACATCTTTGATAGCACTACTAAGCAAAAAGTATCGGGTGTGCATTTTGTGAATAATCCATTAATGTTTTTATTTCAAGACATTCGATATGAATTAAATGGAATAGAGATTGATAAAATTAAGAATGCAGGTATTACCACAACAATAAAATCTTATTTATCGTTAAATGAAAGCGAATCAAAACGCGCTCATGCTTGGGGCTGGTCGACCACAGGCACAAATGAATTGCGTAATGGTGTATTCTCCGCTTCGGTACCACTTAATCAAATATTAGGATTTGCTGAGGACTATGAAAAAATATTAATAAACTGTAAACATGAATTAGTACTATTGAGAAGTAATACAAACCTCAACGCAGTACAACTAAAGGCTGGAGAAGTCATGGAGGATATAGTAATCCATAAAATCGTTTGGCGTGTTCCTCATGTTAAAGTGTCTGATCGTGAAAGAATAAATTTACTAAAATATTTAGAAAAAGATCGAGCTATTACAGTAGCCTTTAGGAATTGGGACTTGTACGAATATCCATTACTGCCAAAAACTCGCAAACATACCTGGTCGATTAAAACTTCATCGCAAATAGAGAAGCCACGATTTGTAGTGATCGCTTTGCAGACCAATAGAAAACAACAAGCTGGTGCATCAATGGCTGAGTTTGATCATTGTGATATACGGGATGTAAAAGTGTTTTTAAATTCATCGTATTATCCATATGAAGGATTGAATATAAACTTTTCGGATCATAAATTTGATTTATTATACGAGCAATACGCTAGATTTCAACAGTCTTATCACGGACGCCGACCTGAACCTGTGATGGGTGTTAAAGAATTCCAAAAAATCGCACCTTTGTTCGTAATAGACTGTTCTCGTCAGCAGGAATCATTGAAGGTTCTATCGACGTGAGAGTTGAGTTTGAAACAGACACCGAAATACCAGACCAGACGGCTGCATATTGTTTGATTTTAAACGATTGTGTATTCGAGTATAAACCTCTAAGTAACATTGTAAGAAAAATATCATGAATACCAATACGATAGTTGTAGATTTACAAGGATTTAAAAACAAGTTAAATGAGTTTATTGTAAAAGAGTTTGCTATAGCTAGTTTAGAATATACTCAAACGTTTTTAATAAAGCCTCCATATCCTTATATTTCACTAACTGAGAAAGAACGTAAACATGTGTGGTGGATAGAAAAGAACAGGGGCTATAGGTGGAGTGAAGGGTATATAGACTACAGAGAATTTAGAAGAATTATAAAACCATATTTAATCGACAAAAAGATTATAGTAAAAGGAGAAGAAAAAGTTAAGTGGGTGCAAGATATATTTGGTAAAGAAAATTGTAATTTAGATATAAGTAATTTAAGTGCTCCTAACCTAAATATGCTTTGTAATATTTATTGTTCAAATAACACAACGTTATATAATTGTTGTTATCATAAAAATATTTGTGCATTAAAAAATGTAGTATGTATAAAGAAATGGTGTGTTGAAAATAAAGTGACTCTATAATTTTTTAATAAACTATGTAAAAATGAATTACTGTCTTTAATTTAAGAACCCTAAAGTAAGAATTAATTCGTACCTATGTATACTTACTTAAAAGGTGATAAAATAATAAACCTTTTTTATTCATATACTTTTATTCTTTAATTACAATATACACTCTACAAATACCTAAAATTACATTACATATACCTAAAATTAAAGACAATCATTACACAACTTTTTTGATATTTTTCTTATCACTGTATCAGTCATATCCATAATTTCGTCAATTTGTTCAGTCACTATGTATTGCGCTTTTAGCACCACATTGTCCTCACTGTCACTATAGTCCAGGTCCTGCGCCATCAAACGGGATGGCTCGCTGGTCAGGTCACACACTCGTATCTGTATCAACCGAATGCCTCTGGAGCGCTCCCTGCTGATAACATAGGACTTTGCTGTACTAGGTCGTTTCTTCTTTGCCTCGCCCCTCCGCCGAACCTTCTTTTCCCGCGAGGTGTGAGGCTCGGACATCTCAGGTCTATCCATACCTTCTTGACAGGCTTGCGTTAGCCCCTCCCAGGGATCATATGTATACTGAGACAGCATGATGTTAGTATCACTCGAGCTGTCCATGATCTGAAAAGTAAAACAGTTGTTAGTGCTTGTATTAAAATACAATAATATACCAATGACAAATTCTTAGAAATATTGTATACTTACATTGTAATTTAATCTGACGCTTGTCCGAACGTGTTGAAAAATATGAAACGAATGAGCTCTAGTGCCAATGTTGAATATGATTAGTGGCGGGGATGACCTACTTTATTGCAAAATCGATGAATCTGCAAAAATAACGAATGCTTTGTATCAGCGCAAATTTTATTATTGCGTAAAATTAGGTTGATGGGATGTAAGGGAGCGGTCTATCATCTTTCCACTCCAAGCCAACCTCACCTGCCCGTGGTGCATCCTGCCGAATAACAAACGAGGCGCTGGCAACCGACTGGTGGCGGTATAACCATCACAATTGAAGGCTTAGATACCACAGACCGATGACGGGCAGCAGCGTCACCGGAGCGAGAAGCTACGCCCTGCGATCGCCAACCCGCCTGCCCAGCGTGGCGATTATGGGTATATCCTCCTGATGTTTGTCCTAGGTGGCGAGCAACTGGAGAGGTCTATGTCCAGCAGTGGACTGCGATAGGCTGACGATGATGATGATGAAAATTAGGTTATGTGTTATAATAATTTTTATGTGTTTTAAATAAAACCATAAGTTTTGTGTTAAATATGATATATATTTATTTATATCTTATAACATAAAACTAACTAAGTACAATTTACAGTTGACAGTAACAATAATATTTATTACAGCATAAGGTAAAGCACTTATTACAATAAGGAACTATGACCCCATGCCTTAGTGGAAATTTTATCATGCATTATAAAACGTTTGTCATCAGCATTTGACAAAGCAATTTTATTAACTGTCTGGGTAAAAATATTATGTTTAATACATTTAAATAGAATATTTTTTCGGCGCACTAATTTATCATTAAGTAATACATCACCATAATCGGATACCTTCAAATGTTTGATAACATTCTTTTTAATACCTTTTGCCTTTTGATAACATCAGATTCAGTTTTGATGCAGTACAATTTTGATCTTAGCCCTACAAATTCAGTCATAATACGTCCGCCAAGTTCGTCTTTGAACAGACCCGGTACCTTCTTGTTTATAATCGGAAGACCGTGCTGGTTTTGCGAAGAGTAATTACTTGTGTCGAAATAACGCAAGAAATATTGTTTTATATCCCTGTATACATCTTTTGTCTGTATTTCATAAATAAAACTGTCAGTGTCCGTATAACATAACTGCACTCTGTGTCCGTAGTGAGGCTTTATTACAGAGTAATGAAACTGGTACATATGACTTTTAGAAAGCTCTAAAACGGCAAAGCCTACGTAAATGGGTTTGTCTAGAATAATTCTTTCCGGTTTCATTTGAACGGCTACTAAATTTTCAGTAAAAATGGTAGCACTGTGAAAATTTGGTCGTGAAATTAACTTTGCCGCAGAGATAGATCGATTGGTTCGATTGGTATCGTCTTGCCATTGATTCACTAATTTGATGTTTACTCTACGCTCAGTATCTTCTAAAGTTTTCCCAAAGACAGAATTATTCATGAGTTTAAATAAGTCCTGTTGAAAAGGTGTTACTGCTTTCTTTCTCAATTCGGTATTAAGATTAATATATTCCGCTAAAAATTTACTTTGCTTAAATGTAACTACTCGATGTATTTTTTCAAAATAAGACCATGATTTAAACAAGTTTTCAAATGAACGTAGTGGATTACATAATTGTATTTCGAGTATAAATTTGGCACTAATTTGGAAGTTTTACCTCCTGGAGGTATAAACTTCTCCGCGCAAAATGGATAGTCGTTATGAGTACAATGCAACTCTTCGGGTAAAACAAATCAACTTCAAGTATAAATCCGTATTCTGCATCGTCTGAAATGTCCATAATATCTAGTCTATCAATATCGTCTTGTTCCAGAAATTTAAAATTGGCTACTGGCAATGACTGGCACATGCTGTAACCATATAGATTATTACAGTCAATATATATGAGAAAAGTATCCGGTTTAGTTCCATCATAGTTTTCCATGTAAAAGTTGTTCGCCCTAGCTAGTCTGGTAGAACAAGACAAATTCCGCCCCGCACACCTTTCTGCACGAGGCGTATAATTTCTAAGTCGGACAGTAGCTCTAACTCTACGCCCGTTTTTAATAACATTGCGTCAAATGATAAACTCGGAGCAGTTAAGTAAAAAGCCGGATCTAAATGATAATTTTTTTTACAAACAGCTCTAAAATTTTCAAATATATCTGTCAACAAATAAACATCGGTTTTAAGATAAAGATCAGTATATTCTCCCAAATTAGAAATGTTAAAGGTTTTCCAGACCAATTTCGCATGCATGTAATCTTCATCGCTTATCCCTTCGTCGATCAAAGTATTATAAAAACTTTCCTTAGAAGGCAGACGTTTCTCAGAATACGATCTCCAAGATTTCATGTGATCATAAGGATACACGCCCTTACGGGTTAATAATTCAAATTGGCTTTCATCAGTAAAACAATGTTTTAAGTGAGCGAAATCTGTTTTGTGTAGACCGTTTCCCAATTTTTCTAAGCTTGTCCCTAAAAACTTAAAAGAATCTACGAATCTTATTTGGACAAATTTACCATCCGACATTTTTAAAAATTTTGTAAAAGAAATGTAATTCTCTTTGTTCTTCGGTATTACTTTTATGGACCCGAACTTTCAGCCAACTCTTTAATGAACAGATGACAATCATAGCCAGCCAGATTATGAAAAAAGACAGGAACCAATTTGGGTAGGCTGTACTGTAAATTACAGTATTGGTGAGCAGCGCCTCGGTAGCGGCCTGTCAAGTGACAGTGGTCCCTTACTTTATCGAACAGAAGTATATTATTGCAAATGTGACACACTTCAGCTTTTGCATGAGATTCAGCATCGTTATCATCAAATATCATTCGCACCTCAATACCCAAAATGTCATAAATGTGTTCTATATCTTTGTAAAGGCTTTCAAGAAATTTCTGAACACAGTCCCGTCCGCGGTACGAAACAAAACGATTAAGATTGCTGTCAAACGAGCACACTATGTTGTAAGCAAAAGCGGCTGGAATGTGTTGTTTCTGATTTACAGTAAAACTACAAGAGGGGCTCGGTTCGCAAGTAGCTATTGGTTTAAGAAGAGTTTCAAAATCAGCATACACCACAAACGGTATGTCTTGTTTACGATTAAAATTTTTAAAATGAAGATAGCTGCCTTTTTCTGGCAGAACAGTGGTCACACCACTACAAACGTGATTATCAAGTTTTTGTTCTGACGAAAAGAAAAGTAAACAATCATCACAAAAATAAATCTTATTATGATGCTTTGTTATTTGAGCTCGCACAAGACGTGATAAATTTTTTATTAACACGTAGTGAGATTTGTTACCATTTTCCAATAACAATAAATTAATCCTAGTTTTTCTTTTGAATTCTGATCTATAAATGGGTCCCACAATGCGCTTATTCTTTACGGAGTATACGTTAATGCTCAGAAATTTATTATTATTTTCAAATGTTTTAATATCTTTCAAAGTGACAGGAAAGTTTAAATCTTTAATATTTAACACTTCTCGAAAATGAGGATACGAAGCTGTACGAACACTATTGCGTTTTGCTGGGCAAAGGGCTGCGACAACGCTCCACAAAAAACAAAAGTTGTCGTCGTTTCTAACGTTAATACATGCTTTTTTCCTTTTTAAATAAAGCGGTAAGTCCACATACGTTGAACCTGCCCCACTTAACGGATCAAACTTGTTAATATTAACTTCAACATGTATGTTACTTAAAAATCCCCAACCGCTGTCACGATCCTGAAACTCTTCCACTTTTTTACATAATATACTAACGATGTTGTCAAATATCTGGTCGTAATCAAAGTTACGATGTATAATCATATTTTTAGTCGCAAATGATTTTACATCTTGTGTATCGCTTTTTAGCAATATAAAATTGCCAAAATACTCTAGATTCATTTTTATGCTAATGTATTGCTTTAACGATTTTTCTATAAGACCAAGCAATTTAGTACGTATACTGTTTAAGAATACCTCGAGTAAAGTCAACTCATTTCCCTCATTCGCTAGTATCCTTATACGAAGCGATACGACCTCTGAACGCAGAGGAGATGGTGACCACTCCGTCCTCTACCGGAGCTGTACATTTGTTCTTGTGCGCGTTACTACGCAAATGCCCTACCCAATGCGTATTATCAACGCGTGCCGAACAAGCGGTACAGAAAGGCATGGTGTTAAATCAAGACACGCGAGAGCGTGTCAGCCAAGTTCCAGCGAAGAGAACTGGCAGACCGCACTAGTAACAATAACGTAATTATTAATTAATATTTAAAATGACCTAATATACTTGTATTATAATAAATGTATTCAAACGTTTAAAATTATTTAAAATTAACTCTATTACTATAGAATATTGGCTCTCTGATCTTGAAATAGTTTTTGCACACTCTTCGTAAACTTTTGAAGATGTCCCCACTCTGAAGTGCCGGTGTCCAGCTGTACCTTAGCGGTGAGCAGCGCCTTCTTGTAGCGGTCGACGGGCGACGCCTTGAGTGCGTCGCTGGTGGTGTAGGCACGCACCTCCACGTAGTAGGCGCCGGTGAGCGGGGCGGAGCGCCGCACTGACCCGTTGGCCACCTTTGTCGTTAGGCTGCTGTCCAGCGACGGGTGAGCTGCGGAACCCCGGCGTTGGGAGTTCTCTACCGCTAGTGCCTCGTCCTCGTCGGACACCAGACCGAACAGATCTTTCGATCTCTTTGACGGAGCTCTGAAACATAACAATATTATTTTTTACTGTCAATGCGCTATGATAAAGTGTTGTAGCCTATTGATATCATTCATCTTCATTAGTAAAATAGAGCTTCTAAAGACAAAATATTAATCAATTAAAATAAGAGTAGTACATTCACACGCATCTTACTGAACTAACCACATACAGTAGAACGCCGATTATCCGAATTAATTGGGACCGAGGTCGATTCGGATAATCGAAAATTCGGATAATCGGACATAGACTGGTAATAAAAAAACGAACTGTTTAACAAACACAGTTCTACAATTACGCTCACTTGAACATCTCGATCAGATAAAGTTGCAACCCCATCAGACCTTATCAAAAATACAAAGTGTAAAAATTCACAACAATAATAGAGGTACATATGTATGTAATAGCGAAAAAAAAAAATATGAGAACAGTAAAATAGTATCTTGCATCTAGCTTTCAACCATAACAGTTGAAATATATCTGGACTCGAGCGTGTTTCGACTTGTTACAACAATACAAAACAAAAATTACTTGGTTTTAATTTTTTATATTAAGCTTAGGTCCGATTCGGATAATTGGCGATTCGGTTAATCGGCGTTCGGATAATCGGCGTTCTACTGTACCATGATTTTAGAGTTCAATCAACGTGCACACACACTCACACATATCATCAGACGAACCTCTTACTGATTTTTCAGATTACAATCAACATTATAGGTACAGTCACATACACATTATAAGTACACTCATACTGATAATCATTGTAACATTCACTTACTGCGATTTAGAAGCACGTTTCTTTTTCGGTAGCGGCAGCGCAACTTCACAATCGGAGTCGGATCTGTAAATTAAATTATTATGAGCATTAAATGTCAGCTGTCATCAGTTGTAGCACCAAGGATCATTACTTATAATCTAAAAATAAATAGGAAAAAATATCATACATTTATTATTGTTAAGTTACTTAAGTAGGTACTTGTGTTAAAGAATTCTAAATCAGCAGGCATGTAACAAACGCAAAATGTTCATCACATTAATGTTTGTCCCAGTTGGGAATCGAACCCACAATTCGCTGCCTTAGGCAGGGCTGCAACAAAACCGCCTTCGAGCTTGTCAATACGATGTTGGTGAATGAATATGAATGCACTGTACGTACCTTGATGTGGTTAGCGTCTTCCCCTTTTTCGTATATTTACGCGAACTGGGGGCAGCGGAACCCTCTCCAAACACGGATTCAATCTCCGAGTCAGACCTGCGAACATAAAAGAATTTCTACATAGTATTCAAAGTCTCATCAACTTTTCAATGAGACATCTAACAAATAATGCTTAACAGTCACACAACCCACTGCACACCAGCCAAAGGTAGGCTGATGGATGATGATCTGCTACACGAAAAACTTGGTGGTCACGCAAACAGTTACCTACAACAAAAATTAAACAAAGAAAATTAATAAAAAAACTTACATAATTTTACCTTGGTGAGAGCAAGGATTCAGGAGAGCAGAGTTTCTGGAGAGCAGGGATTCTGGAGAGCAGATATTCTGGAGCACTGATGAGCACACTGAGCACACTAGTCACTTAAGTAGCACGGTAATGTGGCGACAATCACCGGGACGCTCATTTTATAACGCGAATAATGTCGAATTCGCTAAATTTCATAGGGTTGTTAAAGTATGGATCATGCAAGGAATATGGGATAGTTACTATGCGGTAACTATGTAGTTACATTATGAGCTCAGCGTTTTTAGTCCGAGCTTAAACAAACTTAAATTTAGTAATAATTTGATTAGCAAAATATTTTTAGAATATAACATCTTTTCGTCTACTAGATACTAAAATCTTCGCGTGAAAACGATCTATACCATGTTATTTACATACGGAGACCAAAAATAGACATATTGAAATCATCTGCAATGAAGAAAAATAGTAACAGGTTATATATTTATAGCTCTCACGAATCGAAGTTACCAAGTTTCAATCTATGTCCGCGCCGCCTTCGTTCAAAAGATTTGTATCAGCCCTACTGCACCGCGCGCGAAAATTGCTACCATGCAGATTTACAACTTGCACGTGGATTCATAGCACGTCATATTTAATTTGACCTACTTTTATTAATTTGGTATTTTTCCACATTTATTTAATTTATAGAAATTACTTTGTTATTATTATTAAAACAACTATTTTAGACATTTCTATTCATATCTCATTTTAATCACTATTATTAAACATATTTAGTAAACATTATTTATATTTTATAATAAACAGCATTTAATACAACTTTTTGGTGGGCATTTAACAACATTACAACTTACTAAAACCAGTTTAACCAAAAATTAAATGATTGATAGTAGGTACGCTTGAATTATTTACGTAGGAATGCTAGCTGTGATTGCATTTATATAGATTACCCTTTTAAACCATACAATCAGATTATTGATTAATTAAATATATTTTGCTAGATAAAGTATAAAAGATCTACCGAATTTATTACCTAAGTTTCACACTTATTGAGGCGCTCACTTTGAGTAAAAAATCAAATACTTACGTATTTCGCATGCATTTAGCAATAGACTATTTTTGTACAAATTGTATGTTAAAATATTGAATATTATAAAACATCAGAAACGAGTGCAAGAGGCACAAACAATAGGTACTTTTGTCGCAATGTCAGCAGCACTGCTCGTATGTCCGGCGCGCTTACACATGCATGACGCAACCAACGAGTTGATATTGGTGGGAACTATTTATTCGGTATAAAAACGATAACAAATAAGTTAGTTAGATTATTGCACTATTTTCTGAAGCACTCAAAATTAGCTTCGATCATTCATAATGTGGAATTGGGCATTCTAGATCATGTGGAGTGAGTTTCAGCTGGCTGAAACGAACGACAAATGATCTAGAATGCCCAATTCCACACTACTGGTGTTTCCTATGTAATAAATAATAAAGTATTATTTAAAAAAAAATATGATACAATTTTTTATCAGTTGGTAAGTTTATCAGTTGTCTGGTACCCATAGTACAAGCTTCGGCTTAGTTCGGGGCTAGATGGCGGAGTGTGGCCCAGCGTGGCATGCCTTTTGTTATTTATTTAGTAACATGTCTTATTAATAGGTATTACGAGTATTATACTTATCTGGTACACGAAAGTCTAGTGCCTGAGAAAGAACTTAGGTTACTTTATAACATGAAAAGGGGGTTTTAGTCCGTGCAAACGAAGTGATGGGCGCAGCTAGTATTAAGTATGCAGACGATGGTGGCGCGCACCAAGAGGTTTAGTTCCTCGTTCCTGCCCCGTGCCATTAAGTTATGGAATGCCCTTCCAGCTCATGTGTTTCCTTCCTCTTACAATCCTGGGTTCTTTAGGCGGGGCGTGAAACGGCATCTCAGTGGGCCTTCAGGGTGAGGGCGACAAGCGCAATGTGTTTGTTCTATTGTGCCTGTCGGCCTAACTTTTGGACCTCACGACCGCTTACCATCAGGTATTTATAAAAGTAAATAAATAAAAATTCAAACCAATGTGTTGGCTAACTTTATTCCGCGCTAACATAAATAATTTACATTATAAAGTAAGATTAACTTAACTAAGTTAAATTAAATAAGTTAACATAACAATCGTCTGTTACAAACTTAATTTATAATTGAGATAGATTACACTATGTTAAGTACTAGGGATCTCTTCATCATCATCATCATCAGCCCATTGCAGTCCACTGCTGGACTTAGGCCTTATTACAAACCGACAGAGATGCTTAAAGCAATGCTTTTTAGAATTTTAAGATAATTTAGAAAATATTAATAAAAGGTCGGTGGAGCTTGAACGTCATATAATTGACCACACAAGAGCAATAGACAAGCAATTATAAAACCACAGAAAATAAATCAAAGATAATATTAAAAAGGCTATAACACATGTGAGTTCGTCACAGGCCTCTTCAGTTGTTCGCCACTTTTGGCAAACATCTGGAGGCTTTGTCCACAATTGTCATATGGGCAGGCGGCTTGACGATCGCAGGGCGTAGCTTCTCGCTTCAGTAACATCAGCATAGATTTTTCGATTAGTTTGGTGGTAAACGAGCAATCGGCCTATCCGATGTTAAACGGTTACCTCCGCCCATAGACTGCAATGTCAGGGCATAGCTAAGCCGCTGCCTGCCCCGAAAGAACTCTCTTTAGACCACGTTTGCCACAAGTCTTAGCATTCAAAACACCGCCGAGTTTGTACCAAAAGTGTCCTCATGTACACAAATACTTCTTCTCAGAACAAGTCACACCGTTAGCCGTTAACAGCACGTTTCGTTTCAATCTCCCACTGGTCAGCCTTTTCCCACTCTTCCTCGGCAGCCGGTTCCTCAATTTAGACCAAAACAACTCGTCGTCTAAACGCAAATACCTCCTTTTCTCCATAAACTCTCTTAAATTCAAATCCGGTTTCAAATCCTCAGTAGCAACAATCACCGCTCTCTTCCACTTCTCTCCACGTTCATTCAACAACGTAGCTCTCAGTTCCAAACAAGCAATGGACTCGAAATACTTGTCCGATAACAGAACTACAGTTCTGCGCGACTCACCCACTAACTTAGCCACTTTATCCGGAATAAAGTCGCCTACATCCCAATCCCTATATCTAACACATACAGAATACCCTTCCCTTTCAAGAGCCGGCACAATAATCTGAACAACGTATTTCTCATTCTCATCCGGATATGACAGCAGAACATCGTATATCTTCCCATCTATGTCCTCTTCAACGATCAGAGACGTCCAGCCCATGTTGTAAATGAACTCTTTAATCGATTTCATATTACGATACACAACCACAGCTGTAATTGCTAAAAACAGACCTAAAGCAGCTAGAATGCCTCCTATTATGCTAGCATGAATCACATTGCACATTGCATCCACATCAATTTTGGCTAAATATCTCCCATCACTGCAGACTAAGTCATCAAAATCGTTAACGTTATACCTATTCAGTCTTCTCAGGTCATCCCGAGTTCTGCATTTACATTTCAAGGTATTATTGGGTAGATGCATCCGTACGTTCTTCAGGGTAGCCCACTCCGGCACAACTTCTATCAGATTAGATCTTAAATCTAATTCTGTCACCGTATCGGGTATGAATGGTACATCTGTCAGACTTAAATGGGATAAGTCTAGGGAAAACACATGTTCCGGAAGGTTGAGAGTTTGTGGTGCACTTTTAAGTTTTAGTTTGGTTCTGACCATGTTGTGATGTACAGGATCTGGGTAATTGACTTTGGACGGTGCTGTTAGACAATTTAGGTCCAAAGTTGACTGTTCAGGACGGGTTATGCATGAGCAGTTGTTCGGGCAGTCTTCGAGAGGGCATGTCAGGACGGACAGATCTGATAATACAGTAGTTAGTGATATGTTCTGAAGTTCTATTGGAGAGGCACAAAATGCTGGTATTCTGAACTCAGGTCGTGTATGGTGTGAAGTGTAGTTGAGGAAGGGATGCAGCTTGCAGTCGCAGCGGAGAGGGTTGTGATTTAGGATGAAGGTAGCGCCGCGGTGGTCGGATGTGTACTCTTCAATCTCGATGTGTGTGATCTGGTTGTGACTGAGGTTAACAGTCACATTCGTTTGGAACTGGGTGTCGGTGGCCTGGAAGGAGATAATTTGAAGGATTTACATGCTGAACAGCTGAATACATGTACAAAATATAGGTGTAAAGGTCTAATTACTCCAAGATTCCGCATACCATCCAGACGATGGTGGCGCGCACCAAGAGGTTTAGTTCTTTTCGCCCCGTGCCATTAAGTCATGGAATGCCCTTCCAGCTCATGTGTTTCTTCCTCTTACAATCCTGGGCTCTTTAGGCGGGGCGTGAAACGGCATTTCAGTGGGCCTTCAGGGTGAGGGCGACAGGCGCAATGGGTTTGTTCTATTGTGCCTGTCGACCTAACTTTTGGACCTCACGACCGCTTACCATCTGGTGGAGTGAGGTCATCCTGAAAGCTCTTATTATAAAAAATATATATGTTTAAGAGAGATATCTAATAACCTTTATCTAATAAAAAATATAAATTACCCGACATTTAGGAAAGATATCTAAATAACCCTAGACATTTAAGAGATTCATGTTCAACATATAGGTCTAAAGATCTAAATTACTCAAGAGATTCAAGAATGTATAGCGAATCTTTGTTTGATTGAGACGCAGCACGCCATGAGTTCCAGAAAGCTCTGATCACTGGCAGAAACACGACCCGAAGGTCATTTAGCTGCGGTATTCTATAGGGTGGAGGTACTTTCCGCGAGAGCGCATCATTCGTTATGCCATATCTTAAACCATAATGTACAAACCTTCAATCTTCCAATGTTGTTGTAAGACAGATCTATATATCTTATAAAGTGGACCCAGGTCTTTCTCCAATCATCGAAGATAACTCTTATTCTGTTCCTGCTAAGGTCTAGTTTCGTTAGTTCAAACAGATACATGAAGGGAGAACCATTTAGGGTAGAGCCGTTCCCTACATATTCTTCCAAGGTCAGTTTGTTTCCGCTTAGGGACAGAAGTTGGAGGGCGCTGGGTCCTTTAAAGGTCTCTGCGGCGATCGAGGTCAGCTGGTTGCGATCGATGTGTAAAGATTGGAGTGCAGTCAACCCGGCGAATATTCGTCTGTGGACAAAGTAAAGTTTAAGAGAGGTAGGGCATAGCGAATCTTCGCTCGAATTGAGCTGCCCGTCCGGGGAAGGACCTCCACCCTATAGAATACTGCAGCCAAATGACCTCCGGGTCGTGTTTCTGCTGGTGAGTAGGGTCTCCGGAGCTCTTGGGGGGTAAGGGTTGGGCCGGCATGGCAGTGGCAACTGACAGGTAACTAACCAGTTACTTGCCAGTTGTCACAGCGACTTGGGCTTCTCTTTCGCTTTCCATCAGGCGTAGGGAAGCCATTATGTCGAGCTATTATAAAAATAAAAAAAAAGTTTAGTTTTATTTCATACCTAGCTGCGCCCCGCGGTGTTACCCGCGGTTTTTCGTTGCAATTATTAGAACTTTTCTCGCCGTAAGAACCATCCTTGGACGTCAACGAACATTTACTAGACAACTGATAAACTTATTTAGATACATTTGTTTTCTATACTAATATTATAAAGAGGAAAGATTTGATTGTTTGTTTGATACGAATAGGCTCCGAATCTACTGGACCGATTTGAATCATTCTTTCACTGTCGGAAAGATACACTATCCCCGGTGAACATAGGGTATATTATATTTATAAAAATGTTAGGGATTCGTGCTAAAAGTTTAATAATGTAACCAAAGGTGTGATTTATTGAAAACGTTACCATAACTACCCGAAGCGAAGCGAGGGCGGTTCGGCTAGTTGTTAATAAATACATATTATAGGTAGATTGAAAACACCTAGTATGAAAATCAACAAGATATATTAATTATTATTATGACACTTTTTTATGGTTGGTAAAAGGAAGAATGCTGATGAGAAGGATGTGCTTGCTTTTCTGAACTGTAGATACAACCGAGCTACAGCTCATGTAGGTAATGTCAGCGAATGTTTACCGATATACGTCCCTAGGACATCGGCGCAACTCTTAGTAAGTATGGGAAGCACTGTCTTAGGTTACTTATCAACGTAGACTCACTCAGGTAGCTCCTTGAGCCGGTTGTCTGACAGATCCAGGTCGCGAAGCTGCTTCAGAGACCAGAACTGATCGGGGCGGAGCGACCGGAGACGGTTCCCGTTCAGATTCAACGTTCTCAGGAGTTCCTGCAAGAAGCTATGTAGCTTTTACACAAGTCATAACAGGGTATCTACCTATCATCATCAGCCCATCGCAGTCCACTGCTGGATATAGGCCTCTCCAGTTGGTCGCCACTTAGGGCAAACATCTGGCAGATTCACCCATAATCGCCACGCTGCGATCGCAAGGGGCGCACCAAAGCTTTTCGCTCCGGTGACGCTGCTGCTCGTCATCGGCCCGTGGTATTTAGCTACGCCTTCAATTGTGATGGTTATACCGCCACCAGTCGGTTGCCAGCGCCTCGTTTGTTGTTCGGCAGGATGCACCACGGGCAGGTGAGGGTGGCTTGGAGCGAAAAGATGATGGGTCAAATCGTGCCTGATGCCAAGTCAGGGTCTCTTAACGAAAGGAGCGTTGAAGATTTCTCACCTGATCTTGAAGAAACCCTTGGGGCAGCTCCACCAGCTCACAGTCTGTGAGCGTAAGCGCCAGGAGCGCCCTGGAGCCCTGGAGCAGGCTGGCCGGGAGGGGGTTGAGTGGTGCTCGTCTGATCGACACGTTTTGAAGCGAGGGGAGGCCCGCCAGGGCTCCCGGCTCCAAGGTCAGGTTGGTTCGTACTCTTTCAATGGTTATCTGACGATAAATGCTGAAGTTAAGTAAATAACCCAAGACATGCCACGCTGGGACACACAGCCCCATCTAGCCCAAAACTAAGCCGAAGCTTGTACTATGGGTACTAGACAACTGATGAACTTACTTAGATAATTTTTTTTGTAAACATTTATTTACAAAAAAAATGTATCTATGGTGTTTTCTATGTACCTATAATATGTATTTACATATTATATGTACCTATAATATGTAGAAAACACCCAGACGAGTTGACGAGTTGTCCTTTAGGCATTCAATTGAATGTCGTCATTCAATGAATGCGCTAGCGATTCAATTGAATAGGAGATTCAACCAGATACATTGGCAGAATCAGACAACATCAATACATTGCTCCTGATCCCAAAGTAAGTAGCTGAAGTACTTGTGTTAAGTGCGAGTTATCCTCTATTGTCTTGTGGTATAATTTAAATTATCTATTATCTATTTATTTTATTTATCTTTGTACTTTTACTTCTTTGTATTTCTATATAAATAAATGTCTACATGAAGTAATTTTCAAGTTCTCAATGTCATACTTCTCTTACCTTCTGCAAATCCATCAGACCAGCAAAGGCGCCGGTTTCCACTTTCTCCAGAGAAGCAGCTCTCGCCGCGATGGTGTTCAGGCGTGGAGCGCCCGCGAACACCTCTCGTCTCCACACCCTCAACGAGTTTAGGTTCAGATATAGGCTTTGCAGCTGGTCTAGACCTGGAATCATTGTACATATATGACACTTCAGTTACAATGAGCTGATCAAAGTAAGTAGCTTAACATGTACCTACTATGGGTAGTAGACAACTGATTATCTTACTACACGACCCTAGGTTCTGGAGGCAGGATTACTGAATCATTTAGCTGCGGTATTCTATAGTGAGGAGCTCGGTGGCGCCGCGGTCTTGTTCGCTTAACAATGATCGCAACGTTGTGTAATCATTGGCGCGGTCAATCCGATGATGGGTGACCAACATTTGACACCGATTTCCTCCGTGCTTCGGAAGGCACGTTAAGCTGTTGGCCCCGGGTGCTATCTTTACCAAATCAGATAGCACTCGTCACATCATATCAGAGATGATGATAACTCTGACGCCTAAACTGGGAATGGGTATAGCTTACCCTAAGTGTTGCGGAGGTCTGATGGCAGTCGCTCTGTGTAAAAGCTTAGCCCTCGCCAAATCTCTCAGTTTGGGAAGCCGACCCTGAGACAATCGGGAAAAAGGCTAGGATGATGATGATGATTCTATGAGTGGCTATTCGAGTGAAGATGCATTGTGTAATAGTAATAAGGTTATAATTTAAGATTTATTTTGATGTAACAGTCGTTAGTAATCTAAATAAAAAAAAGAAAACGCCTATGCTCTACCTCTCTTCTTTTTTATTCTAAATCCAGTAACCAAACGGGCAACATAGAACTTACCATCAAAAGCGCCTTTATCCAACTCCTCCAACTTGTTATCCGCCACCGTGAGCGTGGTCAACCTCTTGAGTGAGCCCAACGCGCCTGGTGGTATGCTCCCCACGCCAGCGCTTATCAGCTCCAGGTGGCGCAGACGCGTGTTCTCAGGGAGTCCCGCAGACAGCGCGATGGTGCCTCCGCACACCAGGACCTGCTCCAGTGAAGATATGTTGGCGAACACCTCGAATGGGAGCGAGGTTTGATGAGCTGGAACATAGGATTTTACACTAAAGTTCTAAAGAGCGACGATTTTTAGGGTTCCTTAGCCAAATGGCAAAAACGGGACCCTTATAGATTCGTCATGTCACATTTTACCACTTTGGAAGAGTCTCTCGCGCAAACTATTCAGTTTAGAAAAAAATAATGTTAGAAAACTCAACATCATTTTTAAATACCTGTCCATAGATAACCCACACGTATAGGTTTGATGAAAAAAAAATCTTGAGTTTCAGTTCTATGTATGGGGAACTCCAAAAATTTTGGATTTTTTTCTGATTTTATTTTAAAATCTTAATGCGGTTAACAGAATACATCTACGCACCAAATTTCAATAATGTAGCTCTTATAGTTTCGGAATAAACTGGCTGTGACATACGGACGGACAGACAGACAGACAGACATGACGAATCTATAAGGATCCCGTTTTTGCCATTTTGGCTACGGAACCCTAAAAAGTGATAGTACATCCCTTAATACATTCTATTCTAGTACTCACTAGTATCATCCAACTGCAGTACCTTGACCCCCGTCCCCTCCAATCCCGTCAACGCTTCCCCTAGCCTCGCGTGTACGTTCACCAATTGTAGCCTGGTGGCTCCCTTCACGCCCAGAGCGTCCAGCACTCTGCTCACCCCCCCTGGACCCTCCAACGCGCAATGACTGATGGTGAAGTGTTCGAGGGTCTGGTTGCTGGAGGCTAAGCCGGAAGACAGCTGGGACAATATGTTGAAGTCACCATTCTGGAATAGAAATAATAAAAGTATTTACAGGTGACATTTTCGCTTTTAATTTGGGTGATAAAACAGCGCTTTCATTGCTCTGATTTCAAAGTAATAATAATAAATAACCCAAGACATGCCACGCTGGACCACACAGCACCACCTAGCCCCAAACTAAGCCGAAGCTTGTACTATGGGTACTAGACAACTGATAAACTTACTGACGATACATTTTTTTTTGTAAATAAATACATATTATACATAGAAAACACCCAGACCAATACAAACAGACATGTTAATGAACACAAATGTTTGTATTGTGCGGGAATCGAACCCACGACCCTTGGCTCAGAGGGCAGAGGTCACTACCAAATGAGCCATCGAGTTTTTTTTTTTTTTTTTTTATAGTGGCTCGACATAATGGCTTCCCTACGCCTGATGGAAAGCGAAAGAGAAGCCCAAGCCGCTGTGACAACTGGCAAGTAACTGGTCAGTTACCTGTCAGTTGCCACCGCCATGCCGGCCCAACCCTAACCCCCCATGAGCTCCGGAAACCCTACTCGCCGGTAGAAATACGACTCAGAGGTCATTTGACTGCGGTATTCTATAGGGTGGAGGTCCTTCCCCGGACGGGCGGCTCAATTCGAGCGAAGAATTGCTATGCCCTACCTCTCTTAACTCCCTACCCTAATGCTTACGTCACAAGTGATCTTCGCATATTCATTTAGCTTCATCTTCAAGCTGTACGAGCCGTTGCTCTCCGTCGTGCACGTGTACAAGTCGTACTCGCCGGAGCGACAGCGGCAGCCCGCGACGAGGCGGCGCGGACACCCATCCGCCGATCCCGAAGTTGTCAGGATGAGTATGAGCATCATGGATGTAGCCTGTAACATTTAATATATAAATAAATAAAGAAATATCAGACAACATCACATACATTGCTCTAATCCTAAAGTAAGTAGCTTAAGCATTTGTGATTATGGGTATCAGAACAACGAAGGTACCACAAATAAATACTTAAATACAAATATATACACCCAGACACGGAACAAACACAAGTATTCATCACACGAATGTTTGTCCCGGGTGGGAATCGAACCCACGACCCTTGGCACAGAAGGCAGGGGTCACTACCAATTGAGCCACCGAGCCAGTATAAATAAACTAGCTGTGCCCGCTACTTCGTCCGCGTGGAGTTTCATCCCCTATTTTATCCTCTTGGGGGTAGAATTGATCAAAATCCTTTCTTAGCGGATGGCTACGTCATAACACCTACCTGCATGCCAAATTTCAGCCCGATCCGTCCAGTGGTTTGGGTTGTGGGTTGATAGATCACTATGTCAGCCAGTTAGTCACAATTTTATGTACAATACATATGCGGATGACAACGCTATCCAGCACGTTTATATGCGTGGCTACAAGCCTATTGTCATTGGGGAGGCCTATTTCCTGCAGTTGTCATGTGCAAGCTGGTGATTATGACTGGCCGGTGGTTTTTTTAGATGACTGGCAGGAGATGACAATAAAGGCCCCTGTTATCAGAGGTCAAGCCGTACTGGGTCATAAGCCAATCTTGTTAGTGTTAATTGAATTGCAAAATATACAAAAGTCTGTGGACCAGGCGCCCTACTACCAAAAACGAAAACGATCATTCGTTGAACGGATCGCGTATTTTTGCCCCATAAATCCCTCTCATTTGTCCCTCCCGTGTTCGAATATAGGAACTAAAATTCGTCAACGTCGATTTTCAACAATTTAATTGATATATTAGAACACGGGAGGGACAAATGAGAGGGATTTATGGGGCAAAAATACGCGATCCGTTCAACGAACGATCGTTTTCGTTTTTTGTAGGGCATTTACTCTGAAAGTCTTTTATGTAAGTTACGAAATTGAAGGTAGTGGTAACGGTATATGGTTGAACAGGCATGATGACTAATTTTGTTTTGGATTAATATTGATGCATCACCCAATTATAGAAACATTGGTGAAAGAATTACTTCGCTTGTATGAAAAGTCCCCGAGTCCGTCATAACACCTACCTGCATGCCAAATTTCAGCCCGATCCGTCCAGTGGTTTGGGCTGTGCGTTGATAGATGTCACCCATGAGTTTATACATTTAGATTTGTTCCAAAAAAGGTGGCAACCCTGCTCTCAGAGCAAAAACCCAGAGCAAAATAATTGAATTAAATCGCTGTAAATATGGGCTTTTCAATGAACGCGCGATAAAGGTTGACCTTACAGCGATACTCAGCTATCTGGCGAACTGCTGTGTTTTATATGAACTAAGTATATCTAATATCGAGTTTAACGTAGAATACCAGAGTTATATTATTGACTAGCTGTGCTCGCGACTTCGTCCGCGTGGAATAGTTATTTTTTCCCCGTTTTTTTTTTACATTTTCCATTATTTCTACGCTCCTAATAGTTGCAGCGTGATGTTATACCTATAACCTAAATCCTTCCTCGATAAATGGTCTATTCAACACAAAAATAATTTTTCAATTCGGACCCGTAGTTCGTGAGATTAGCGCGTTCAACAAACAAACAAACAAACTCTTCAGCTTTATAATATTAGTTAAAGATGTTACCTACAAATCGATTTAGAAGTAATACACCATTATACATATTATTATATCTTCTACATAAAGGCTTTATTTATTTATTTATTTAATATTTATTGCACAATATAAAAAATAAAGTCAAAAGGCGAACTTAATGCCGCGTAGGCATTCTCTACCAGTCAACCTGTAGCCAACCTGTAGGCTTTCAGGAGCTACCTCTCTTGGCATAGCGAATATTCGCTCGAATTTAGCCGCCCGTCCGGGAAAGGACCTCCACCCCACCCTATAGAATACCGCAGTCAAATGACCTCCGGGTCGTGTTTCTGCTTGGGTTGGGGTTAGGGCTGGGCCGGCATGGCGTTGGCAAAGAACTGACAGGTAACTGACCAGTTACTAGCCCGTTGTCACAGCGAGTTGGGATTCTCTTTCGCTGACAGGCGGCTCAATTCGAGTGAAGTTTCGTTATGCCCTTCCTCTCTTAAAAATATTAAACTTGTATGAATGTTCCATACAATGTAACTAACTTAAAATTAGCACACACGTATTGTACAAAACGCTAACGAAAGTACGAACACATTGCTATTTAATCTTTAACTCAGATCAAATTTCATTCGCAATAATTGGGATGATGACTAAAAATAATTTAATGTCCATCAGATAGATTAATGAAAAATATTGGATACGTATTTTTTATTTTGCCTCTTGTTCAAAAACTTACGAAGATACATTGATTTTAAATGTCACATGACGTCACGTTAGAGTACAAATATACTCTAACGTGACGTAGTTAGCCCCCACTCCGTAACTTTAATGCGCTATATCTAAGTATTTTCTTGTTATTTCGACAAAACAAAAAATACGGGTCTTATATTTTTTTATTATCTAAGAGACGGACTAATTATTTTCTTCATTTTCATACCTTGTCATCATCCGTATTGTATCAGCAAAGTTGTTCATGTAAACACATTTGTATCAGATCGTTACATTATCTTCTACTATATAAAAATAAGTCGGGTTTTCCTCCCTGACGCTATAACTCCAGAACGCACGAACCGATTTCCACGGTTTTTTTTTATTTTTTTTTTATACCACTGGGTGGCAAACAAGCCTACGGCCCGCCTGATGTTAAGCGGTTACCGCAGCCTATGGACACCTGCGACACCAGGGGTATCACACGCGCGTTGCCGACCCTTTAAAAACCTCTTCACAACCTTTTTGAAGGACCCCATACTGTAGTCTCGGGGGAGAGCCTCGGCGGGGAGCTCATTCCAAAGCCTGAGTGTGCGCGGCAAGAAGTTTCTGTTGAAACGTACTGTACGCGACCACCCAGGCTCTAGGGTATGAGGATGAATCCCCTGTCGACGGCGAGCGGTGCGGTGGTAAAATGTTGCCGTAGGCATCATCTCAAACAACTCCTTGGAACACTCCCATTGTACAAACGGTAGAACACGCATAATGAGGAAAAATCTCTCCTCAGACTTAGCGGCTCAATACCGTTTGCGAGCTCGGGATCGTCGACCATCCTCATGGCGCGTCTCTGCACAGCATCGAAAGGCTGCAGCTGGTATCGAGGTGCTCCAGCCCACAGATGAGAGCAGTACTCCATGTGCGGTCTGACTTGCGCTTTATAGAGCTGCAGTCTTTGCACAGGGCTGAAGTACCGCTTCGCTCTGTTGAGCACACCGAGCTTTTTCGACGCCAGCTTACGGTTTTGCATTCTATAGGTTTATAGCAAAGAAAATTAAGGAAAAAAAAATTTACAGCCATCTGGTGGCGAAACGGAGTTCGCCGGGTTTGCTAGTTAATAATAATAATAACTTCATTATTAATGCCCATAACGTGGTACCAAAATACAACACCTATTCAAGGATAAATATGTACATTAAAATTCAGGAGTATTACTTATCAGGAGTACCTAATAATTCGCAATTGGTACAATGTTTGTTAAAATTTAATAATAGGTAAATCAATGTCGCGATCGTTGACTGGCTCGGTGGCTCAATTGGTAGTGACCTCTGCCTTCTGAGCCAAGGGTCGTGGGTTCGATCCCCACACAGTACAAACATTTGTGTGCATAAACATGTCTGTTTGTATTGGTCTGGGTGTTTTCTATGTATAATATGTATTTATTTAGTTATATTTCGTTGTATCATTCTTCGATATAATATTCACAACGTAGTCCTTTTATCCTACAAGGCATAATCGCACGCTTTTTAGAGAGAATCGATTCTAAATCGATTGAGCTCTCATACTTTTTTTTTTTTTTGTACTACCGAGGATTGATATTGATACTTACGAGGTACATTTCTGCCAATGTTGAGTGATAATTGATAAAGTAACAACACAATTGGGGTGTGTTTAGAGTAGAATCGTCATGGAATCTTTGGAGACCAATCTTCCCTCCAGGTTTCAAGTAGTCATCGGGTCCAAAGCAGTTCGCGACAAATCGCTCGACGTGAGATGTATGAAGACAGTTTATTTCATTATTTATCACTTCACAGAACTTTAGAACGCACAATTCATACAATAAAACCCATTATATGATAAAAAAGCAATAAAATAGATTTAACTAATAAATAATCTGAACTTTATCGAACAAAATTCAGCCAGACACATTCAATCGATAAATTCGGCTCTATTTACCGCTTTCACTATTAAAATTCAACGTAAACTTTAATTTTAAAAGCATTATTGTATTTAATTATTATTATTAAATACTATTATTATGTTCTAACGAGCGTTATTGTCGAGAATTATTGATTTTCTAACACCCTCGGGTTCACGCGTGTGTGTTCGGGTGAGACCACGATAATACTGCCTGTTATTATGAGGTATTATTAATTAGTAAATATTAGAGGATCGCGTAATACAGTAACATATTATTTTGGTTGAGCTATTTCGATTCTAATCATAAATACATATTACATTCTGCCTTGTCGGTCTGTTGGTAGCAATAAAAGAAAGAAAAGAGGTAGGGCATAGCGAATCTTCGCTCGAATTAAGCCGCCCGTCCGGGGAAGGACCTCCACCCTATAGAATACCGCACCCAAATGACTTCCGGGTCGTGTTTCTGCTGGTGAGTGTCCGGTGGCAACTGACAGGTAACTGACCAGTTACTTGCCAGTTGTCACAGCTACTTGGGCTTCTCTTTCGCTGTCCATCAGGCGTAGGGAAGCCATTATGTCGAGCTACTATAAAAAAAAATGCCTTTACATTCACTGAGTAGATACCAATTTGGCAGCGCATTGTTCAACGTTACTTTTTAGATTTAGCAGATTAAGCATAAAGCAAATAAATACTTAAATACAAATATAAACACCCAGACACGGAACAAACACAAGCGTTCATCACACAAATGTTTGTCCCGGGTGGGAATCGAACCCCGCCTAGTAACAGTAGTCCACAGCTGGACGTGGGCCACCCCATGATAATGACGTTGAACACTGTAACTAGATGCGTCTCCCAGAACATCCAGACTCTACCTACACGTACCTACCAACATCAGATTGCTAACGCGTTCAACAAAGGGTTGGTGCTTAAATATTTCAGTAGGGGGCGGGGTTCGGTTACACCCCCACAAAGAGATAGGGTTGAAAACCGGTTGACATAAAAAATCTTAAATTGAAATCTGTCACGCGTTAAATGGATGGGGGGATGTAAGGGGGCGACCTATGTTCTTTTCGCTCCAAGCCATCCTCACCTGCCCGTGGTGCATCCTGCCGAATAGCAAACAAGGCGCTGGCGACCGACTGGTGGCGGTATAACCATCACAACTGAAGCTAAATACATAGCTAAATACCACAGGACGATGACGGGCAGCAGCGTCATCGGGGCGAGCGAGAAACTGCGCTCTGCGATCGCCAACCCGCCTGCCCAGCGTGGCGATTATGGGTATATCCTCCAGATGTTTGCCCTAAGTGGCGAACAACTGGAGAGGCCTATGTCCAGCAGTGGACTGCAATAGGCTGATGATGACGCGTTAAATTATCAACAGTTCCACATTGATCCTTCAAAATCCACCGAAAAATAATAGTTAATGACATGTAAGAATTATGTTACAGTTCACAATCTTTTGACAGTTCATCTCACAAGATGGATTATAATCTAACGGTATTTACAATCTCACGGTGACACATACATAGAAGAGTTTATTTTTTTTATAGTAGCTCGACATAATGTCTTCCCTACGCCTGATGGAAAGCGAAAGAGAAACCCAAGTCGCTGTGACAACGGGCAAGTAACTAGTCAGTAACCATTCAGTTGCCACCACCATGCCGGCCCAACCCTAACCAAACCACGAGCTCCGGAAACCCTACTCTCACTGGCAGAAATAATACCCGGAGGTCATTTGACTGCGGTATTCTATAGGTGGAGGTCCTTCCCCGGACGAGCGGCTCAACTCTCTTAGATTCGCTGCCATACCTCTCTTATATCTATGTTGTTACTATTTTATATTGGGTCAGCATAGTATGTAGTGAGTGATATTACCACAAATGGTTGTACTGTGCGGGAATCGAACCCGCGGAGACTGTCACAGATAGCGTTCTTTACCGTTAAACCAAACCGCCAACCGGTCATCAAAACAACACACATAATGACACAACGCAATTAACGATAATTAGGAATCTAATTATATATTTTATCGCAATATTACTTATTAACTGAATTTATGTTCTAATTACAAACAACCAAATTCATGTTTGTTATAACATAGTAATGCGTCATAACCATAGATTATTATTATTTTATGGTACCTAAATAATTGTTGTACCCATTATTATTGTTATTTTACCTTGCTATTATTATTATTATTATGATATGACTAAACAAGACCAGTTAAAGGTTTACCGTATGCTGGTAAGAATAGACAAATTAATAAAATAAAGACGAATTCATTAATTGTATCGTCGATCCCACAGTGCGTAGACGAAAGTCTTCGATCAGTGCGTTCTACCGGTTATGACATACGGAGCCGAAACGTGGACACTTACGGTACACTTACGGTCCACAAGTTGAAGGTCGCTCAGCGAGCTATGGAAAGGGCTATGCTCGGCGTCTCTCTGCGAGATCGGATCCGAAATGAGGTGATCCGGCAGAGAACCAAAGTCACCGACATAGCTCACCGGCCAGCCACTTTAGCTTGCTAGTAGCTAAAGTGGCTGGCCACATCAGCCGCAGAACCGATAACCGTTGGGATAAACGAGTTCTGGAGTGGAGACCGCGTCTCGGCAAACGTAGTGTAGGACGCCCTCAGTCAGTTGGCCAGTCTAATAAAACCACGAATAAATAAATACCAGACAACATCACATACATTGCTCCGACCCCAAAGTAAGTAGATTAATCACTTGGGTTATGGGTATCAGAACAGCGAACACAAATATTCATCACACGAATGTTTGTCCTGGGTGGGGATCGAACCCACGACCGTTGGTTCAGAAGGCAGGGTTCACTACCAATTGAGCCACCGAGCCTGATAAAACCTTGAATATTCCTACATCCCTCATCATCATCATCATCATCAGCCTATTGCAGTCCACTGCTGGACATAGGCCTCTCCAGTTGTTCATCCCCTAGGGCAAACTTCTGGAGGATATACCCATAATCGCCACGCTGGGCAGGCGGGTTGGCGATCGCAGGGCGTAGCTTCTTGCTCCGGTGACGGTGCTGCCCGTCATCGGCCTGTGGTATTCGGCTACGCCTTCTATCGTGATGGTTTTACCGCCGCCAGTCGGTTTGCCAGAACCTCGTTTGTTGTTCGGCAGGATGCACCACGGGCAGGTGAGGATGGCTTGGAACGAAAAGATGATAGGTCGCTCCCTTACATCCTACATCCCTATCAACCCTAATTTAAGCCACGCCCACCCCTCCGAGGACACTCCCCTTGAAAGTCCCGCCCCCACCCTAAAGCTCCAGTCTGTATCTACTCGCGGACGGGACAGTGCTTACCCCCAAACAAGGTTAAAAATCACAGAAGCGTATCTAGATATAACTGTGTACTAGTTTATTTCCAAATCTTTATAACTCTTTCTACGAATTCTCGAGGGATTTCTCAAGGGCCGGCAACGCACCTGTGACTTTCTGATGTTGCGGTGTCTATGGGCTGAAGTGATCACTTACCATCAGGTGACCTTCAGGCCCGTTTGCCCCCTATGTCATAAAAAAAAAGAATCCCACATAGAGTAACTTCGAGTACATTCCGCGTTCAGTCCTACTTTAGAACGATATTGTCCACTCGGGACAAACATTCGTATGGTGAACATTTGTGTTTGTTCCGTGTCTGGGTGTTTTATATTTGTGTTTAAGTATATAGGTACCTATTTGTGGCTGGCAAGTGCTGGATGCGAGAAGCCCAGGATCGAACAATGTGGTGAACAATAGGCTATTATTTATTATAGCTAAAAATTGTAATTAGTCCATCATTTAGCTTATTCATTAATAAAAGACACGTAAGTAGGTATTTTTTTATTTGTAAATCAGACTAAAAATTACAAAGTTATAGCTCGTTGAAATTACGCGTGACGTCGCTCGGTGAGGCATTTTTACGGGAGCGAGTGACGTCAAAGACTCCCACTACTAACTTTTGATGCCCTGTATCTTTGCTATTGTTTATTTGAAAATGTTGTTTATTGGAAAATACGTGTCTTTTATTATTGAATAAGCTAAAAGACTAATTACAATTTTTAACCATAATAGGCTATTGGAGAGGCATAAGTACTTGTTCGCTACTTTGGTCAAACATCTGGCTTTGTTCATAATCGCCACTTGTGGCAGGCGGGTCGTGTATCTTGGGCTAGGCTCCTCGCTCCGGTGACGCTGCTGCCCGTCATCGGCCTGTGGTATTTAGCTACGCCTTCAATCGTAATGGTTAAACCGCCAAATTATTAATAATGATTTTAATTTCTGTTAACAAAGGTGAAGTGTTGTATGAGTGCATTTATTTTGAAAGTAAGAAAGTAACTTCTAAGTAACTCTTTAACAAAAGTGGTAATAAAACTAAGTGACTAAGTTAATGAAGACGACAATGGTGGAGACACAGCTCGACTGAACAAGAGAGATACAAAACTTTGTACAGTTAAAAAGTAAGTTATTGCTCTATCTTAATTTTCACGATCAATTAAACTAGTTGGACAACAAATCGGAATTGCGCTGTTCCAACGTTTGAATCTAACCGTCAGCTGACCGGCCAATTAAAACTGCATGTTATACATTGCGGTTTGACACTTCAGTTCCGTGTGTACTCGTAGTGTTGAAGTGGCAATGTAATATAATCCTATCCTCTTCATTCCTCTCGAACAACACGTGCTGGACAGCGTTGTCATCCGCATTCTATACAGACAATAGTGGGAATAAGAGGTTTAGTTCCTTGTTCCTGCCCCGTGCCATTAAATCATGATGAAACCTTGCCCTGCCAGCTTATAAATGTGTTTCCTTCCTCTTACAATCCTGAGTTCTTTAGGCGGGGCGTGAAACGGCATCTCAGTGGGCCTACCATTTGGACCTTACGATCGCTTTCTTGTTCATCACAAGAATATTTGTCTCGGGTGGGAATCGAACCCGACGACCCTTGGCTCAGAAGGCAGGAGTCACCACCAACCACCGAGCCAGTCGCCTATCTTTAGCAATAATAAGAAAAGTCACAAGCCATTATGAAATTTCCGAATCTCAACTGAACGTTTAAGAAGAAAATGAATCAATTTGCCAGCCGTACGCACAGACAAGTCTGATTTGCCATTTCAAACCTTATACCTAACAGCTTAGGTTCAAAATCTCCGCTTCACTTCTAACTGCGTGTAGTGAGTTCAAAGATGACATTATTATATTTTTGATTCGCGCGCTGCGGGGCGTCTGTGCGGCCATCTTGTTAGATCAAAATTTCGGGACAAATTATTGTGGAAGCATTTAAGCTGCTATGGAAAGAGTCAATAAGTACTTACTTAATAGGCTATTATGGCTAAAAATTTTAATTATTCCGTCTTTTAGCTTATTAAATAAAATTCACATATTTTTCCTTTATTCATTCAAATAAACAATAGCAAAGATACAAGACATCAAAAGTTAGGAGTGGGAGTCTTTGACGTCACTGGCTCCCGTAAAAATACTTCACCGAGTGACGCCACGCGTAATTTCAACGGGCTATAACTTGTAATTTTTAGTCTAATTTACAAATAAAAAAATACTCGAATAAGCTAAAAGACGGACTAATTAATATTTTAGGCCATAATAGCCTATTTGCGCTTTGTGGCATGTGTTCGTGGATCACAGCTCGACGTACAGACACCCAAACACTTAATGAAATAGTTCCCCTTACAAATCCGTGTCTCTGATCATCTTTACGTGAAAAGGGCAAATCGAAATCACACCCGCTGTGCTCAAAACTCTGCCTCTCCAACTGCACCTCTGGTTATGGCATTAGCTCAGCTAGAGAGCATGTCTTTCCACACGTGGGTCAGCAAATCTGATGGGACAATGATGGGGCATGTGACTTTCTACGTGACAGGCCTAGCCTAGTGATCGAAGATCGATCACTGATAGGTATCATGTATTATAATGATGATAGACAGCTGATAGATGACCATCATCACGAGCGAAGATTCGCTCGTATTGAGCTGCCCGTCCGGGAAAGGCCCTCCACCCTATAGAATACCGCAGCCAAATGACCTCCGGGTCGTGTTTCTCCGGAGCTCGTGGGGGGTTAGGGTTGGGCCGGCATGGCAGTGGCAACTGACAGGTAACTGACCAGTTACGTGCTCGAAGTCACAGCGACTTGGGCTTCTCTTTGGCTTTCCATGAGGCGTAGGAAAGCCATTATGTCGAGCCACTATATAAAAAAACGCGACTTTGTTTTATAAAATTTAATGGTATCATAAAAGAAAGAGATATAGCAATCATGGTCGCCCTACGTTCGGAGGGCGTTGTCAACTCTAGCGACATCTGTTGGTTACACTTGACAGGTGACAGCGACCACAGACAACTTGTCTACGCTCCGCGGGCGGCCGTCGATCAAAGAGCGCGGTTAACTTAACTTTACGATTGACTTGGAAATCTGGAGATGTTTTTTTTTATATAGTGGCTCGACATAATGGCTTCCCTACGCCTGATGGAAAGCCAAAGAGAAGCCCAAGTCGCTGTGACAACGCCACCGCCATGCCGGTCCAACCCTAACCCCCCACGAGCTCCGGAAACCCTACTCACCGGTAGAAACACGACTCAGAGGTCATTTGACTGCGGTATTGAACGGTATTTACAATTGTACTGAAGTAGTTTAGATAAGTTGAAGTGGTAAAAAACCCCACATAACTAGTGCCACTCGCCACCTAGGTCTATGTACCCTCGAAGGGCACAAACTGGCTCGGTGGCTCAATTGGTAGTGACTTCTGCCTCCTGAGTCAAGGGTCGTGGGTTCGATCCCCACACATTACAAACATTTGTGAGCATGAACATGTCTGTTTGTAATGGTCTGGGTGTTTTCTATGTATAATATGTATTTATTTACAAAAAAAAAGTTTATCAGTTGTCTAGTACCCATAGTACAAGCTTCGGCTTAGTTTGGGGCTAGA
This sequence comes from Conogethes punctiferalis, assembly GCA_031163375.1. Lineage (NCBI taxonomy): Eukaryota > Metazoa > Arthropoda > Insecta > Lepidoptera > Crambidae > Conogethes > Conogethes punctiferalis. Next base: position 1,008,996 of record CM062106.1, on the reverse strand, counting down.
TGGCGCTGTGTGGCCCAGCGTGGCATGTCTTAGGTTATTTATTATTATTTTATTTATTAAATCGGAACAAACAATCTTCATTCACAACAACAGATGGCGCGCCTCAACTGCGCCGCCATTTCCCCGTCTAATACGATTTCCGGCGCGTAAAGACTCGTCTGAATCTTTTCATCAACAGCTAATACTTGCGTGTCCCTGCCGAGGGGTCTACCTAAACTGGGGCCATACATTCAAATTCAAATAGTTTATTTCAAACATGTGGTAAAATACAGGATTGTATAAGAACTATGTGTAGCCTGCAAGGGCGTCGCAATTAAAACAATAAATAAAATAAATAAATAACCCAAGACATGCCACGCTGGGCCACACAGAGCCATCTAGCCCCAAACTAAGCCGAAGCTTGTACTATGGGTACTAGACAACTGATACTTAAACGTACTTAGATACTTTTTTTTTGTAAATAAATACATATTATACATAAAAAACACCCAGACCAATACAAACAGACATGTTCATGCACACAAATGTTTGTAATGTGCGGGGATCGAACCCACGACCCTTGGCTCAGAAGGCAGAGGTCACTACCAATTGAGCCACCGAGCCTGTCAAATGAAATTATTAGCCAGATGAAGAATCCTTGAAGAATTCTTCGATGGAATTGAACCGCCCGACAGGGGAAGGACCTCTAACCTATAGAATACCGCAGCTAAATGACCTCCGGGTCGTGTTCCTGCCGGTGAGTTTCCGGAGCTCGTCGGGGGGTTAGGGTTGGGCCGACATGGCGGCGGCAACTGGCTAGTTACTTGCCCGTTGTACACAGCGACTTGGGCTTCTCTTTCGCTTTCCATCAGGCGTAGGGAAGTCATTATTTCGAGCTACTATAAAAGAGCTATTTTAAAAAATAAGTTTCTAGAAAGTAAATATGCGATAAAAATATTATCTATCTGTTAAAAAAAATGTTTGTGTTTACATTTAAAAAGATCAAAACCCTTCGTTTCAACCCCTATTCATAAGCGGTGGGGCAACTCTTTACTCGTATTACACTGTTGACTTGAAGTATTAATAATTGACCCCGTTAAACAACAAGGGTTAAGGGATGATAGCTGCTCTTATTAATGCGGAAGTAACTTTAATTGGGGTTGTTTTAAAGGGTAAAACATTAACTAGATTCATCATCATCATCATCATCAGCCTATTGCAGTCCACTGCTGGACATAGGCCTCTCCAGCTGCTCGCCACCTAGGGCAAACCTCTGGAGGATATACCCATAATCGCCACGCTGGGCAGGCGGGTTGGCGATCGCAGGGCGTAGCTTCTTGTTCCGGTGACGCTGCTGCCCGTCATCGGCCTGTGGTATTCAGCTACGCCTTCAATCGTGACGGTTATACCGCCACCAGTCGGTTTGCCAGCGCCTCGTTTGTTGTTCGGCAGGATGCACCACGCGCAGGTGAGGATGGCTTGGAGCGAAAAGGTGATAGGCCGCTCCCTTACATCCCTAGCTAATAAACTAGATTGTGTGTTCTCATTGAAACGAGCGCTAGAAGATACATGAAGTCGCTAAGTCGCAAAATACCCAAGTTGAAAAATAAGGGGCTGCGAAGACGACAGACTTTTTGTGCGAGAGAGTCTGCGTCTGAGACATTTAAAAAGAGCATCTAGGTCCCTACAGCTCTGCCGACAGAATGGTCGTAGATGTGCGTTGAGTCTGTGAAATATCCGAGACAGATTTTTGCGCGACGTGTGCGTTACTGCATATAATTGCATCACAGACTAAAAAGTGCGTCACGGATAGTTTGTCGTCTGCGCTGCCCCTAATCATCAGTCTATTTGCAGTCCACTGCTGGACATAGGCCTCTCCAGTTGTTCGCCACTTAGGGCAAACATCTGGAGGATATACCCATAATCGCCACGCTGGGCAGGTAGGCGGGTTGGCGATCGCAGGGCGTAGCTTCTAGGTAAGAGACACGTATTTTTTAATTTCTAAATTAGACCAAAAATTACACAATGATAAAGCCCGCTAAAGTCACGTGTGACGTCACTCCTCGATGCATATTTTCGCAAGGGGTGACGTCAAAGACTCCCACTCCTAAATTTTGATGCCTTGTATCTTTGTTATTTGTTGTTTAATGGAAAAAAATACGTGTCGAATATTTTTTTTTAATCTAAAATACGGACTAAATATAATGTAAGTATTTTGACCATGGAAATAACCGTATTAAGAACCTTCTAATAGGATGTAAGGGAGCGACCTATGACCTTTTCGCTCCAAGCCAACCTCACCTGCCCGTGGTGCATCCTGCCGAATAACAAACGAGGCGCTGGCAACCGACTGGTGGCGATATAACCATCACAATTGAAGGCGTAGCTAAATGCCACAGACCGATGACGGGCAGCAGCGTCACCGGAGCGAGAAGCTACGCGCTGCGATCGCCAACCCGCCTGCCCAGCGTGGCGATTATGGGTATATCCTCCAGATGTTTGCCTTAAGTGGTGAACAACTGGAGAGGCCTGTATCCAGCAGTGAACCGCAATAGGCTGATGATGATGATGATGAAGAATTTTCACCTTTTTTGAAGTCGGTTAAAAATAGAAATCTTTCCTATAAATATTAGTGTGTACAGGGCAATGCTATTATAAAGCAAACAGATACTGTATAACAGTCCCCAGGGCCTGCTAACATGTACGGACCCCTGTATTCTCTGCAGATTAGCGCATTTAGGGTTACGTTACGCGATGCGATGATAGGAAAATCTTGTGAATATTTTATGGGGCTAAATGGCGGAATTGTGAGCCCTTCTGTGGGGTTTTGTTGTGCATTGTTGTAGGGTGCAATTACATGTCCATGTCACAGTAAAAGTGTAAATACCGTTACATTATAATCGTAATTTGTCTCGCGAGATTGTAAACTGTAAACAGTGGCTCTAATGACAGACAGACAGACCGACAGACAGACAGAGAAAAACTTTACTTACTGTTTGCTTTTTTGGAGTCAGTATCGATCACTAATCATCCACTGATATTTATTTTGAAAATAAAATTAATGTACAGAATTGACATCTCTACAGATTTATTATGAATAAATAAAATAAATAAATAACACAAGACATGCCACACGCTGGGCCACACAGCGCCATCTAGCCCCAAACTAAGCCGAAGCTTGTATTATGGGTACTAGACAACTGATAAACTTACTGACGATACTTTTTTTTGTAAATAAATACATATTATACATAGAAAACACCCAGACCAATACAAACAGACATCGGGAATCGAACCCACGACCCTTGGCTCAGAGGGCAGAGGTCACTACCAAATGAGCCACCGAGCCTGTCAAGGTCATAGCTCATTGTGGCTCAGTGGCTCTAATGAGCTATGAACTTTATTCATCAGGTTGCATTACGGACAAATCAGGGTGGTTTGGAGCGAATAGATGATTGGTCGCTCTCTTACATCCCTTATTTAGATAATAAAACATGTTATAAATAATTCAGTAAACTGTTCATTAAATGTACTACGGTACCGACTATACAATTTTAATTAATCTCTTTCAAGAGCGCGCTAATTATAAACACAGGTATTCCCGTTCAGAGATAATGCGAATACGGGGAATTTGTATTTTACAGGCAACATGATAAAATAATTATTCTTTTTAGTCTAAATAACATGCTCTCATTACCTATCCTACTTAATATTATAAACGCGAAAGTTTGTTTGAATAGATGGATGGATGTTTGTTCAACTTTCACGCAAAAACTACTGAACGGATTTTAATTAAACTTTACAGGAATATAGTTTGTACATCAGATTAACACATAGGCTATGTTTTATACGAATATTCACGCGGGCAGAGCCGCGAGCAGCAGCTAGTAATTCAATAAATAGTAAAATACCCATCAGTAAATTGAATAACCCAAGACATGCCACGCTGGGCCACGTGGGCACGTCCTTGTCATTGAATGCCCTTCCAGCTCGAATGTGTTTCCTTCCTCTTACAATGCTGGGTTCTTTAGGCGGGGCGTGAAACGGCATCTCAGTGGGCCTTCAGGGTGAGGGCGACAGGCGCGGTGGGTTTGTTCTATTGTGCCTCGACAGGCACAATAGAACGCGCGGTCGTGAGCACCAAATGTTAGATCGACATCTAACATTTGGAGCTCACGACCGCTTACCATCAGGTGGAGTGAGGTCATCCTGAACGCTCTTTTTATAAAAAAATAATAATTGTAATATCCATACTAATATTATAAATGGGAAAGTGTGCCTGTCTGTCTGTATGTTTGTCTTTCTTTCACGGCAAAACGGAGCGACAAATTGACGTGATTTTTTAAGTGGAGATAGTTGAAGGGATGGAGAGTAACATGGGCTACTTTTTGCCCCTTTTTAACCCACCAGTGCCCTAAAATGGGGTATGGAAGTTTGTATGGAGCATTTACTCCAAATTTAACGCGAGCGAAGCCGCGGGCAAAAGCTAGAAAAAAAATAGATAAAAATGGGAAGGACAGGGCGAAAGACATCTTAGTAATAGAGTTAACTAACCCTAAATCTGCTGCCTATGTCACTCATATCGTAATGCCCACCTGTGGGCACTGCGACACTTAACCCTATCACCGTGAGTGAATTAGTGAGTTACCCGTGACTCGATTAGAGAGGGTCGTGGCGACCCTTCTCAATCGCCATTATCTATGTTTGCGGTCAATCATATCAATTAACACTTTAGTGGAGTGGAGGGTTAAGTGGACAGTTTGTACCGGAGAGAAGAAAGAAAGAAAAAAAAAATTGGTAAAGAAGGTTTTTTTAACGTATGTGTGTACGGGAGCAGTTTTCAAAAGTAATGAAAAAAATTTAGTAAGAAATAACAACATCACATACCTATACGTACATTGCTCCGATCCCAAAGTGAGTAGCTGAAGCGCTCGTGTTAACTGGCAACTGTCATGTTACATGATTAGAATGACAGCTGTCAGTAAAACTTTTCGGGAAATTTTAGTAACATTTCTAATTATTACTTAGTACTTATAGTGTTTTCGTTGAAAATGTTTTTAACGAAAACGAAAACAAATTAAAAAATAAGGAAATTACTAACAATTTAACGGCTGTCATTTCAATCATGTTACGTTTTTAGGTATGGACTTTAAGACAGGTAGTGACAGATTAGAAGATCTAAGAGATGTAGGGCATAGCGAATCTTCGCTCGAATTGAGCTGCCCGTCCGGGGAGGGACCTCCATCCTATAGAATACCGCAGTCAAATGACCTCCGGGTCGTATTCCTGCCGGTGAGTAGGGTTTCCGGAGCTCGTGGGGGGCTAACCCCCCACGAGCTCCGGAAACCCTACTCACCGGTTTGAACCCTAAGGTTGGGCTGGCATGGCGGTGGCAACTGACAGGTAACTGACCAGTTACTTGCCAGTTGTTAAAGTGGCTTGAGCTTCTCTTTCGCTTTCCATCAGGCGTAGGGAAGTTATATGTCGAGCTACTATAAAAAAAAACGGCGACAGGCGGCTCAATTCGAGCGAAGGTTCGCTATGCCCTACCTCTCTTTATTTCAAAAGCGTACGTCACACGGACACCTGAGAACATGCTAATTATTATACCACAAATCCACTACGACTTATTGACGGAAAGTCTATTCTGTTCCCGGCAATTCGACAAATAATTGCGTTTTCTTTTGAATAGCCCCTGCCTTTGTTGTACTGCGCAGGGGTGAGAGATATTATGTGTCTCTACAACTGCTTCTTAGTTTGCTGAAATGTAGTTTTCTTCATCAGTTTTTGTTTTTTTTTTGTAGTTGGTCGACATTAATGGCTTCCCTACGCCTGATGGAAAGTAATAACGGACGGGCAAGTTGGTCAGTTACCTGTCAGTTGCCACCGCTATGCCCGGCACGACCTTAACCCCACACGAGCTCCGGAAACCCTACTCACCGGCAGAAACACGACCCGGAGGTCATTTGGCTGCGGTATTCTATAGGGTGGAGGTCCTTCCCCGGACAGGCGGCTAAATTAGATTTCACACATTTATAAAGTTGGGTTTAGGGTGGGGCCGGCATGGTGGCAACTGATCAGTTACTTGCCCGTCGTCACAGCGACTTGGGCTTCTCTTTCGCTTTCCATCAGGCGTAGGGAAGCCATTACATCGAGCTAATATAAAAAAAAACTCCTGTAAGTATTACACAGCCCTACCATAATGACACATACATAGGACGCCCCGCGGCGTCGCTCAGTCAATTAGCTAATGAAGAGGGCTCTTTGTGTGACAAACAGACGGCGTCACCCAATAGTTGTTAGTTCGTGATCAAATGTACTAACTTTGTATTGAGTTCTTTCAAAGGAGCAAGTTTAAAAATAAAGTTGACTTTGTTAAAGTTTGCAACTTTCAAGGAGGTCTTTGCTTTACCATTGGGTAACACAATAGTGTTCTGTTCGATGCCCTGTCAGAGTCAATTTAGAAAATGTAATGTTTAAATGGGTGTTCTGAGAGAATTTTCATCATTAACATCATGAACCTATTACAGTCCACTGCTGGACATAGGCCTCTCCAGTCGGTGGCCACTTAGAGCAAATGTCTGGAGGATATACCCATAATCGCCACGCTGGGCAGGCGGGTTGGCGATCGCAGGGCGTTGCTTTTCGCACCAGTGACGCTGCTGCCCGTCATCGGTCTGTGGTATTCAGCTACACCTTCAATCGTGATGGTTACACCGCCACCAGTCGGTTGCCAGCGCCTCGTTTGTTATTCGGCAGGATGCACCACGGGCAGGTAAGTGTGCCTTGGAGATGAAAGATGATCGCACAGATCCCACTTCCCCGATATTTTCTTTACTTGCGCAATCAATACAGTATCAATAGCTTTACCTATCAGTATTCTAGTCTCGTACTTCGCGCCGTATGCAAAGATGCTTGAATTTAATAAAGAATTCGCCCTGCGGCGTTGATAAACGAAAATTATATTTGGTTGAGCTGTCAGTCACCGCGATCGGGGAGGCATTGTAGTGGTAAATATTTTGACTGCGTTGTGTAAGCGAATCGGATGTTTGGAGGGTAGCTTTTTTTAAAGTACGCCTGATGGAAAGCGAAAGAGAAGCCTAAGTCGCTGTGACAACGGGCAAGTAACTGGTCAGTTACCTACCTGTCAGTTGTCACCGCCATGCCGGCCCAACCCTAACCCCCCACGAGCTCCGGAAACCCTACTCACCGGCAGAAACACGACCCGGAGGTAATTTGACTGAGGTGTTCTATAGGTTGAGAGTCCTTCCCCGGACGGGCAGCTCAATTCGAGCGAAGAATCGCTATGCCCTATCTCTCTTAGATAGTATATCTTCCACTGTGTTTATGAGCGTAAACATTCAAGTCTATTCTGTAAATACTCGTAATTAAGACTATTTTTTAGCAAAAGAACTTGAATATGGACTGGCTCGGTGGCTCAATTGGTAGTGACCCCTGTCTTCTGAACCAAGGGTCGTGGGTTCGAATCCCACCCGGGACAAACATTCGTGTGATGAACACTTATGTTTGTTCCGTGTCTGGGTGTTTATATTTGTATTTAAGTATTTATTTGTGGTACCTTCGTTGTTCTGATACCCATAACACAAGTGATTAAGCTACTTACTTTGGGATCGGAGCAATGTGTGTGATGTTGTCTGGTATTTATTTATCTATTTATATCTACCTAGGTATTGTAAATTAGACCAAAAATTACAATGGTAAAGCCTGTTAAAATTACGCGTGACGTCAAAGAGTGGGAGCTTTTTCTCACTGAGTTACGTCAAAGACCCCCACTCCTAAATTTTGATGCCTTGTATCTTTGTTAATTTTTGTTTAAATGACAAAAGGAAAAATACGTGTCCAATATTATTTTAATGATCTAAAATACGGACTAAATACTACAATATTGTAATTATTTTGACCCTGGAAACATCCCTATCCTGTTTGCACGCTCTTAACAGCTTATCTCAATCAAATCACCAGATGATTGCGCCATCAAAAATCAATTTGTCTCAAAACAAAACGTCTCATCTTGCGATACGTCTCTCAGTCCTCAGACGCTCGCGGCCGGCGCCCCGCCGCGCGGAAATGGGCTGGGGGGACGCTTCCGGCCCTCCCCACCCGGGAAGACAGTTTGAGCCGCGAGAACCGTGATTGAGAAACGTGTGTTGGTTCATCTTGTTACTGGCTTGTGGAACTGTGTGTCAATTGATTTACTCAATGTAATGGTTAAAATGGTGGGATGTACGTAGGGTTTTTTTTAGGGTTCCGTAGCCAAAATGGCAAAAACGGGACCCTTATAGATTCGTCATGTCTGTCTGTCTGTCTGTCCGTCCGTATGTCACAGCCAGTTTATACCGAAACTATAAGAGCTACATTATTAAAATTTGGTACGTAGGTGTATTCTGTTAACCGCATTAACATTTTAAAGTAAAATCAAAAAAAAATCCAAAATTCCCCATACATGGAACTGAAACTCAAAATTTTTTTTTCATCAAACTTCAAAATGTGTGTCCCCCCCCCCCCCCCCCCCCGTAACTTCTAAAATATGGGCACTATAAAACTGAAAAAAATATATGATGTGTATTACTATGTAAACTACTAACGAAATTAGTTTTAATGAAATCTAGACAGTAGTTTTTTTTTAAACATCATAAATCAAATTACCAATTTTTTTTCATTCAATCAGTGGTACGGAACCCTACGTGCGCGAGTCCGACTCGCACTTGGCCGGTTTTTTTTTCCCTTTGTTCAAATCATTGGGCTCTTTTCCAGGGAATACCAGCTCGAGAAAAGTCGAGAACTCGAAAAATCATGTAAGTACAATGATAAATCAATTAATAAATAAATCGCCGTTTATTGTGTAGCGTGGCGGCTGCAAACCCTTCTTAAATTGAATTTTGACAAACACTTCTTCTTTTCGCTCCAAGCCAACTCACCTGCCCGTGGTGCATCCTGTCGATAGCAAACGATACTCTGGCAACCGACTGGTGGCGGTATAACTATCACGAAGGCGTAGTAAAACTTGTGTCAAAATCGTAAATTATTAAATTACTGCCACGCTACCGTAAGTTGATCAATTAACTGAAATCCATTGCGTTATCAATTTTAATCTTTATTTTAATTTTGATTTTAATTACACTTATAATAATTTTATTAATTAATTACAAATTGTTTCACATTTGACTGAATAATATCAATGTAATAAATAAATTAAAAATTTGTACGCCTAAATGTGGCAAAACATAGAGATACTTACCTTATGTACACTATATCTGTATTTTACCTATGTTTACAAATAAATTATTTGATTTGATTTGATTTGATTTGATTTGTTAAATAATACATTTCAACTACCGTTTGTTATATTCCGAAAGTTAATCAACTAACTAAGAAATTGATCAAGTTACGATTCTTGCTATTTTCCGGTGACACATATAAACCTGTGCTGTGTCACGGATTTCCCCGGCCGTATCCCCTACACCACTGAGATGCCACGATTGCTATTTTCATCTAAACCCAATAACAATCCGATTGAACGCCACAAACATCCCTTTTAGTATTCCGTAGCGCGTCTAGTCAATTTCTTTCGCCAAATTAATCCCTGTGCGCTGGCGGCTACAGGGGTGGTTTTGAATAAAATTGAAACGTATTTGACGATTCCGATCACCTGTTCAGATTTAATAATGTCAACAGGGGTTGGTGGCTGAAATTATTGAGTAGGTAGGTCAATAGGGTAGTTGTCAATTGTTTGTTTGTAGGGTTCCGTAGACAAATGTTAAAAATCCTTACCCTCTATAGATTTGTCATGTCAGTCCGCCCTCACTTGATTTTGGAATCGCTTTAAGAGTTGCGACAAGCACTTATAAATCGTTTAAACACTGCATAACAAATCTGCTCTCTGCATGATCCAAGGGTTGACCGATAGATAATGCTCCTAGCATTAAGATCGCCTCTTGTACCATTTTGTGCCTCCTCCTCCTCTTAGCGTTGTCCCGGTTTGTGCCTCTAGGCCCAGGGTCCGCTTTGACCATGATCCTAGATTTAGCGAGTCTGGTTATTACATTGAAGCGACTGCCATCTGACCTTCGTAACCCTCAGAAAGGGGAACCAGACAAATTTGGATCATGGTTACACATTCAGAATTAAACTGAATGTTTTGTGCCATACAGTTTAAATAAGAACCTAAATAAAAATTAAACAGTACCTTACTTAAGTCGCTGTGACAACTGGCAAGTAACTAGTCAGCTACCTGTCAGTTACCACTGCCATGCCGGCTCAACTCTTACCCCCCACCAACTCCGAAAACCCTACTCACCAGCAGAAACAGGACCCGGAGGTCATTTGACTGCGGTATTCTATAGGGTGGAGGTCCTTCCCCGGACGGGCAGCTCAATTCGAGCGAAGATTCGCTATGCCATATATTGAAAAGAATTTTACACTACAACCAGCTTCGGAATGCAGCTTCTATCGAAAAAAACCGGCAAGAAACTCGACAGTTACTCATTTGACTGGCTCGGTGGCTCAATTGGTAGTGACCCCTGTCATCTGAACCAAGAGTAGTGGGTTCGATTCCCACCCACCCGGGTCAAACATTCGTGTGATGAACACTTGTGTTTGTTCCGTGTCTGGGTGTTTAAATTTGTATTTAAGTATTTATTTGTGGTACCTTCGTTGTTCTGATACCCATAACACAAGTGCTTAAGCTACTTACTTTGGGATTAGGGCAATGTATGTGATGTTGTCTGATATTTATTTATTTATTATTATTTCAATGCCAATTTTACTTACTAGTTCAGCAATATGTTCTGGTAACTTATTGGTAACCTCTCCAGATGTTCGCCACTTTGCACGGTACGGATTTTTGCAGTGAGCGTGGCTTGGAGCGAAAAGATGATGGGTCGCTCCCTTACATCCCTAGAGAGGTTATTAATGTGTTAAAGCTAAATATTTTATTCGTAATTAGGTAGGAGTATATACCTACATAATAACTGTTCTCTGCCCTGCAAAGCCAAAAGACTGTAAGTCGCTCACGCTCAGCCGACGCTGCACGCGCTCGGTCCATCGGTCAGGTCGCTGCATCTAGGTCGCTGCTGACGGCTGCATCATGTACGACGTAGCTCGTACAATTACAATGATATATGTATAGGTATTTATTTATATTTCTAGTTATGAATACGAATAAAATATGTACAAATTCAACATTCAAATATCACGTTAACAGGCAACACCGCATCCAAAAACAAAATATCAACGAATTTTCGCTCCAAAATTGCGTTGTGGAAATACAGCTTTTCAACAGCGCATCTCATGAACTCATAAAACATTTACCCCCAAGGGGGAGGGCGGTGGCGGGCGGCGGGGAGGGGCGTGGCGGGGGCGTGGCCGGAAGCTGGCCCAATGTTTGCGTTTGAGATCAATTTTGACGGAGATTTAATAAAATCAAAGGATTTAACTTGTGTGTTGGCGTTCTGGAGGACTGGTTGGATCCCGTGGCTTTCCCCGCTTAAATATTCTTGTGATAATTTGATGTACTATCGTGTTATTATTCTAAGCTTCCAAATATATAAAAGGAGAAACTGACTGACATATCAACGCACAGTCTAAACGGCTAAACTAAGTGCCCACTCATAAATTTAAAGCATATCTGAAATCATTACTAATGAAAGGGGCTTATTATAAAGTAGAGGACTTTTTGAACGACAACATTCCTTGGATTGCAGATTCTTAGCCAACACTCCTATTGAATTGTATAAACTCAATTTATAGCTTTGCATTGTATAAGTTTAAATTTTCTTATTTATAAACGTTGTAATACACAAATTGTAAGAATTTTGCCGATGAAAAAGAGTAACTATCGAGTTTCTTGCCGGTTCTTCTCGGTAGAAAACGACCTTCCGAATCCGGTGGTAGATTCATTGTTTGTACTTGCATTATTTGACGATTCATAAGTGCTTGTCATAAGCCTACTTGAATTAAGATAGGTAATTTTCATTTTCATTTTAAGTCACTTGAAATTTGTAACGGACGTAGCTTAAGCACCGTAGAGGTGCACTAAGAAAGGAATTCCCGAAATTCCCACGGGAACGGGAAATGTTGCGGTTGAACTACGAGTATAACGCGAGTAACACATATTTAGATAATTATTCCTTTTATGTTATCCGTACTAATTGTTATCTTTAACATTTAAATTTATATTTAAGTATATACTCGTATTTGTGGTACCTTCGTTGTTCTGATACCCATAACACAAGTGCTTAAAAAAGCTACTTACTTTGAGATCGGAGCAACGTATGTGATGTTGTCTGATATTTATTTATTTAGGTATATTATATACGCCTACGAGGTAGCCAATATCTCTCGAAAGTGATCTCGAATGTTCCCTCTCTATTACAGTACCGACGCTAAATTTGATATTCCCGCAGGAGAAGCTAAACTCCTCGGGTTTTTACGTTTTTCAGTCGGGATGGAAACGAAGCTAATGCAATATCCTTTAGTTCCCGCGGGATGTTACAGGAACTAGATTACTATTGAGCTAATAGAGATCCGTCGGCTCAAGACCGACGGATCCCGAAGTCGTTCTATTAAAAAAGTCGTGCAAAGCTATCTTACGGATGGTGATGTAAGGGAGCGGCCTATCATCTTTTCGGTCCAAGCCAGCCTAACCTGCCCGTGGTGCATCCTGCTGAATAACAAACAAGGTTCTAGAAACCGACTGGTAGCGGTATAACCATTACGATTGAAAGCGTAGCTAAATTCCATAGGCCGATGACGGGCAGCAGCGTCACCGGAGCGAGGAGCTACGCCTGCCCCGAGTGGCGATTATGGGTGAAGCCTCCAGGTGTTTGCGCAAAGAACAACTGGAGAGGCCTATGTCCAGCAGTGGAATGCAATAGGCTGATAATGAAATGCTGCTGCCCATTTCTTGATATTCCCTTAATGGCTTGATTTGACTGCTTTAGGCACTTTTTTGGTGCTTGAAGCGGTCAAATTAAGTTACTGACTGACTGACGCTGACTTAAACGCACACACACTCGAACACACACACACACACACGCAAACAAAACACAACGAAATTGTTATAGGTATCGATGAAAATTGAATTTTTTAAAGAAATCTGTAATTGGCCTTAATAATTACCTATACTAATTAATGTAATCAAGTGTATACGCTGTTGATTTCTAATAAATAAATAAATAAATTAATCGTCTTTTATAACTCTTACGCTAGGCGCGCTGGTGAGTTTTTGTCACCGTGACAGTGGTTTCATCTTTTTTTTTTATACCACTGGGTGGCAAACAAGCCTACGGCCCGCCTGATGTTAAGCAGTTACCGCAGCCTATGGACACCTGCGACACCAGGGGTATCACACGCGCGTTGCTTACCCTTTAAAAACCTCTTCACAACCTTTTTGAAGGACCCCATACTGTAGTCCCGGGGTGTACCTACTGTGGCCTCGGCGGGGAGCTCATTCCAAAGCCTAAGTGTACGCGGCAAGAAGTTTCTGTTGAAACGTACCGTACGCGACCACCCAGGCTCTAGGGTATGAGGCTGAATCCCCTGTCGACGGCGAGCGGTGCGGTGGTAAATGTCGCCGTAGGCATCATCTCAAACAACTCCTTGGAACACTCCCCATTATACAAACGGTAGAAAACGCATAATCATCTCTTTTGCACTTTTAAAATGAGAAGAAGAGAGATATCTGTCACAGTGACAAAAATGTCACCAGTGCGCGCCTAGGTAAGATGGGATAGTTCTATTCTAAATTCGGATACAGAGTGTACGAGTATGATATGTGTTAACGTCTGATTATATGTAGGTGTTCTGTTTGTCGCAGCTGCAATGGCGGTGGAGGAGACCCCGGGCCGCTGGTGATGGCTCAGCCGCCGTTCACGACCCTGCCCTGGGGCGTGCACTACCAGCACAGGTCAGTACACCCATCAGCTACCCAGCACCCTCTTCCATTTAAACTGATGGAAGTGACCAAAAAGGAGTCTACGAGGTACTCATATAAGTTAAACATAATGTCAGAGGGACGCCGTTCGGTTATTCAGGTGCAGAGGCTTCATCTGCACGCCAATGCGTACGCGCGCACCAACAGCTACTTAATTTTGTTTGTAACCAGATACCTACAATCACTTTATAACTAAAATTGCACACACACACCAACTGACCCTGATTATCTTCGATTATCCTAGTTTTTATAGTTTTCCCTTTATGTGGCTATTAAACCCTAACTCTGTACCAAATTTCAGGTCTCTAAGTTTATGAAAAGTACTAGTTCTATTTTGATGATCATTAGTGAGTGTCTGTCGGAAATGTGAAACTTTGCTTACGCATAACTCCGGAACTAAATGACCTACAGACTTGAAATTTTATATTTTAAGTATGTAATTATAGCTTACTGGTTAACGAAAATTTCAGTATTCTGGTCTTATCCAGAGGTTCTCAAATAAGGGCCTGAAAATGCGGCGAAATGGTTCCGGTAAAGGATGGTACGGACGGTTTGCTTCGCGCTCGGCTTGGCGGGGGCACTGCCGTGACCCCGATAAGTAAGCTGTAAGCATTAATGTAAGGGAGCGACCTATCACCTTTTCGCTTTAAGCCATCCTCACCTGCCCGTGGTGCATCCTGTTATTCCTGCCGAACAACAAACAAGGCGCTGGCAACCGACTGGTGGCGGTATAACCATCACGATTGAAAGCGTAACTAAATACTACAGACAGGTGACGGGCAGCAGCGTCACCGGCGCGAGAAGTTACTCCTTATGGGTATATCCTCCAGAAGTTTGCCCTAAGTGGCGAACAACTGAAGAGGCCTATGTCCAGCAGTGAACGGCAATTGACTGATCATGATGATCTTTTAAAAGGATTCCCTGATTTACCAGTCCAAGTATACAACCAGCATTCTCCCTCTGGACAGAGATCCCGGGGCGGCGGGCGCCGGGGCGGGGGCGCGCCGGGACCCGTACGAGGCCCACGCGTACCACCGCCACGCTCACCACCCACTGCTGGACCACTCGCACGGACAGACGCATCTGCCGTGAGTATCAGAACTATCCTTTGTATTCTATAACAGGGCCAGTGGCGCTCAAAGTTTTCAAGAAAAAAGCAAAGAAAAACAGTGACCCAAAGTGAGTCTTGGCCTCCGATATTACACGTCGCCGCCTCGACTTGTCGTGCGCCGTCTCCTGCCAGTCCGTCAAGGCGGATTTATATTTGTCTGATGTGTTGTGACGTGACGCGTCAGAACGGTATCGGTTTCATACATTTAGTATAGTAACGTTCATACTAGTAATGCGTATTGTGTTGTGATGGCTTGTGTAAATGTATGAAACGATACCGTTCTGACGCATCACGTCACAACACATCAGACTAATATAAATCCGCCTTCATGCCGAGCTCGCGCAGGTCCTTCTCGACCTCGTCGCTCCAGCGGTACCTAGGACTCCCAAGAGGACCTCGGCCAAGAAAAAAATTACTTAACACATTACAATCTTAACTTAATATTATAAAGCTGAAGAGTTTGTTTGTTTGAACGCGCTAATCTCAGGAACTACTGGACCGAATTGAAAAAATATTTTTGTGTTGAATAGACCATTTATCGAGGAAGGCTTTATAACATCACGCTGCAACTATTAGGAGCGAAGAAATAATGGAAAATGTAAAAAAAAAAACGGGGAAAAATAACTATTCCACGCGGACGAAGTCGCGAGCACAGCTAGTATGTAATATACTACATACAATATTTAGACATTCGATCATTAGTTAAGCCATCATCTTTTCCCTCCAAGCCACCTTCACCTGCCGAATAACGGACGAGAGTCTGGCAACCGATTGGTAGCGGTATAACCATCACCATTGAAGGCGTAGGCCGATGGCGGGCGTCACCGTAGCGGGGAGCTACGTCCTGCGATCGCCAAGCCTGTCCAGCGTGGCGATTAAGGGTAAAGCCTCCAAAGCGGAGAACAACTGGAGAGCCGTAACAGGGTGTTACCAACCCTGGAGGAGCAGAAATGACCAGCTCGCTTTATCGCCAGCGGTATTTCCCGACCGATACAACCCCCAAATCTTCAAGAAAAGAGCATACCTCTTTCTTAAAGGCCGGCAGCGCAGCTGTAACTCCTGATGTTGCAGATGTACATGGGCACTTGGGCTTTTCGCTCCAAGCCAACCTCACCTGCCAGTGGTGCATCCTGCCGAATAACAAACGAGGCGCTGGCAACCGACGAGTGGCGGTGTAACCACCGCGATTGAAGGCGTAGACACACCACAGGCCGATGACGGGCAGCAGCGTCACCGGAGCGAAAAGCTACCCCCTGCGATCGCCAACCCGCCTGCCCAGCGTGGCGATTATGGGTATATCCTCCAGATGTTTGCCTTATGTGGCGAACAACTGGAGAGGCCTATGTCCAGCAGTGGACTGCAATAGTCTGATGATGATGGTGAGAAACGCTTGTTCGTCTGCCCCCTATATCATAAAAAAAAACCAGACCACATATTTCAGGGGCGCAGTTGTAAAAGCTCGCACCGGCTTGTTCCGAGTAGTGGGTTAGTGTTAGTGGGTGTTCGACTCGTTTCCTTGAAGATTGGCTTTGTAATATTCACTGTTTGTTGTAGATGTAAAGGGGAAGAGGACCAGCAGCGCACAGAGTACAGGGAACATTATCATTTGCACAGGTGAGTTGGTAATTTGCACAGGTGAGTTGGTCATTTGCGCAGGTAAGTTGCACTGCACAGGTGAGTTGGTGTACACCTTCGAAATGGATTTCCGAATGATTTCATAACTGCTCACAACAAAATATTAGACAGTGGTTTCCTAAAGGAAGCCATTTTGCTCATCTTCCATTAAAACATAATATATGTATGTGTGTATAGGTGCAATGCGAGTTACGGCAAGTGCCCTGACGAGGCGGAGGAGGAGCCCCGGGAGACCAGGGACGAGGTGGTCTCCAGCTCCGCGGAGCACCAGCACTGGGAGGAGAAAATAGGTAAAGAAATAAATACAGATATCACATACATGAGGGATATGGCGACTGACCAATCATCATCATCATCAGCGTATTACAGTCCACTGCTGGACATAGGCCTAGGGCAAACATCTGAAGGATATACCCTTAATCGCACCCTGGGCAGGCGGGTTGGCGACCGCAGGGCGTAGCTTCTCGCTCCGGTGACGCTGCTGCCCGTCATCGGTCTGTAGTATTTAGCTACGCCTTTAATAGTGATGGTTATACCGCCACCAGTCGGTTGCCAGCGCCTCGTTTGTTATTCGGCAGGATGAGGGCAGGGGCACCACGGGCAGGTGAGGTTGGCTTGGAGTGAAAAGATGATAGGTCGCTCCCTTACATCCCGTGATTGACCAATTAGTTTGAAATCCACATTCGCATAGATGTCATGCCGCCTGCTTCATTTTTCTGCGCCTTTTCCTAACTCGTGTATCTATTTCGATGCGATGATGAAGATATTAAACTTGTTCCAGTCAGCAGCTCCCTCTGCAGCTCGGCGACCACGTCCAGGAGCGAAGCCGCGTCTCCGCACCAACACGTCACGACCACGCATGCAGGTATACCAGTAACCATTCATTCAGACCATTTGGTTCCCGGACTCAGAATAGAACCACCAAATCTCAAAATCGTATTTTTTTTATAGTGGCTCGACATAATGGCTTCCCTACGCCTGATGGAAAGCGAAAGAGAAGCCCTATTCGCTATGAGAACGGGCTAGTAACTGGACAGTTACCTGTCAGTTGAGAGAGGCATATGTCTGGCAAAAAACTGCGAAGGGTTAATGATTCATTGATTTGGCAGGCAACGGGCGCCGTGGAGCGCTCCAGCTATGGCAGTTCCTGGTCTCCCTCCTGGCCGAGGGCGCCCGCTGCGTCGCGTGGACCGGCAGGGGACTGGAGTTCAAGCTGCATGAGCCGGAGGAGGTCAGTTCTGATGTAAATAAATGGCCCAAGACATACTACGCTGGGCCACACAGCGCCATCTAGCCCCAAACTAAGCCGAAAATGAAAAATATCTTTATTCAAGTAGGCTCATGACGAGCACTTATGAATCGTCAAATAATGCAAGTACAAACAATGAATCTACCACCGGATTCGGAAGGTCGTTTTCTACCGAGAAAAACCGGCAAGAAACTCGATAGTTACTTACTCTTTTTCATGTGTTGACTAAGAATCTGCAATCCAAGGAATGTTGTCGTTCAAAAAGTCCTCTACTTTATAGTAAGCCCCGAAGCTTGTACTATGGGTTCTAGACAACTGATAAACTTACTGACGATACTTTTTTTTAATAAATACATATTATACCTACATACTCGTAGTAAATGTGGGATGTAAGGGAGCGACCCATTATCTTTTATACCTACCTATACCTATCATCAATTGAAGGCGTAGGTAAATACCACAGACCGATGACGGACGGGGATGTAAGGGGGCGACCCATCATCTTTTCGCTCCAAGCCAACCTCACCTGCCCGCGGTGCATCCTGCCGAATAACAAACGAGGCGCTGGCAACCGACTGGTGGCGGTATAACCATTACAACTAAAGACGTAGCTAAATACCATAGACCGATGACGGGCGGCAGCGTCACCGGAGCGAGGAGCTACGCTCTGTGATCAACAACCCGCCTGCCCAGCGTGGCAATGATGGGTATATCATCCAGATGTTTGCCCTAAGTGGCGAACAACTGGAGATGCATATGTCGGACAGTGGACTGCAATAGGCTGATGATGATGATGATGTCTTTCTGCACAGGTGGCCCGCCGATGGGGGGCGCAAAAGAACAGACCGGCGATGAACTACGACAAGTTGTCTCGCTCCCTGCGGTACTACTACGAAAAGGGGATCATGCAGAAGGTCGCTGGTGAGTTTTCATCCCACCCGGGACAAACATTCGTGTTTTTAGGGTTCCGTAGTTAAATGGCAAAAACGGGACTCTTATAGATTCGTCATGTCTGTCTGTCTGTCTGTCTGTCCGTATGTCACAGCCAGTTTATTCCGAAACTATAAGAGCTACATTATAAAAATTTGGTACGTAGATGTATTCTGTTAACCGCATTAAGATTTTAAAGTAAAATCAGAAAAAAATCCAAAATTTTTAGGGTTCCCCATACATGGAACTGAAACTCAAAAATATTTTTTTTATCAAACCTATACGTGTGGGTTATTTATGGATAGGTATTTTAAAATAATGTTGAGGTTTCTAACATCATTTTTTTCTAAACTGAATAGTTTGCGCGAGAAACTCTTCCATAGTGGCAATATATGTGATGTTTTGTGATATTTATTTATTTATTTATATGAGCTTCTCAGGTGTATCGATATTTTTTAAATACTTTGGTTGCATGTAAATATTTCACAGCCTTCTATGTCGCCATCTTTTTGCTGCCGACTGTACATCGCCATCTATTGTTATTAGGTTGAACTAGTCGTATGTTGTGGGTATGTGCAGATAGATGTCGCTACTTGTCGCTACTTGTCGCTACACCTTTCTTCTTCTACCCACAGGCGAGCGCTACGTGTACAAATTCGTGTGCGACCCCGAAGCGCTGTTCAGTATGGCGGCGCCGCGCGCGCGCACGCCGCCCCCCGCGCCCGCGCCCGCGCCGCCCTACGGCGTGCTGTCGCAGCTGTACGGACAGTACGCGCCCTATGCGCCCGCGCAGGACCCGCGCAGATATTATGTCAACCATCTGACGCATTATGACGCTTAAGGACATGTGTTAAGGTGGTGTTTTGTTTAGCAAGTTGGTTAATGGTTACTCAATATGTCTTTAATGTACAAATAACCCAAGATACGCCACGCTGAGCCACACAGCGCCATCTAGCACCATACTAAGCTAAAGCTTGTACTACGGGCTCTAGACAACTGATGAATATCCCAAGACAAGCTAAGTACTTTGGTCCACACAGCGCCATCTAGTCCTAAATCAAGCCGAACCTTCTAGGGCAAGCTGCTACACAAATAATAAACGAGCCACAACGCCATCTAGTACCAAACTGAGGCCAAGCTTGCCTTATGGGTCCTACACAAATGATTAATACGCACACAGCGCCATCTATTTACAAACTAAGGCGGCCTACGGCGTGCTGTCGCAGCTGTACGCACAGTACGCGAATTATGCGCCCGCGCAGATACTACGTCAACCATCTGACGCATTATGACGCTTGAGGAGTGTTTAGAGCAGCAAGTTAGTTAAGTGTAACTCAATATGTCTTCTACTTAAAAACACTTACAAATAACCCAAGATACGCCACGCTGGGCCACACAGCGCCATCTAGGGACAAACTAAGGCGAAGCTTGTACTATGGGCTCAAGACAATTGATGAATATCCCAAGTCATGCCTATAATAACCGGGCCACAACGCCATCTAGTATCAAACGGAGCCCAAGTTTGTCTTAAAGGTCCTATACAAATGATTAATAGGCACACAGCGCCATCTAGTCACAAACTAAGGCGGCCTACGGCGTCAACCATCGGACGCATTATGACGCTTGAGGAGTATTTATAGCTGCAAGTTAATTAATTGTGACTCAATAAGTCCTTTCATTATTGTCATCAGCCCGTATCAGTCCACTGCTCGACAATTCGACATAGGCCTCTCTTAATGTTCGCCACTTAGATGGATCCTGGGCTTCTAGCATCCAGCACTTGCCAGTCGTCCTGCGCAAATCGTCACTCCACTGACCTGGCCTGAGTATACCTACTACGTTTGCCGAGACGCGGTCTCCACCCCAGAACTCGTTTACCCCAACGGTTATGGGTTCTGCGGCTGATGTGGCCAGCCCAATAAGTCCTTTACTAGTTAAAAACACTTACAAATAACTCAAGAACCGCCACGTTGAGTGTACACAGCGCCATGTGGTCCCAAACCAAGCCGAAGCTTGTAAAGTAATAAGTTTTGACCTGCCCGTGAATCGAACCCCATTCCATTGAAGCCCCTTTTAATATTGTCTCGACAAATAAGTAGGTAATAACATAATGTAAACAATGATTGTACAATTTACACAGTAAGTATTATACTATGTGGTAAGGCGTTGGCAGACACCATTTGTAGCTAATTCGATGATTAAAAATTTAAAACGAATGTATTTATGAATGAATTTGACTGGCTCGGTGGCTCAATTGGTAGTGACCCCTGCCTTCTGAGCCAAGGGTCGTGGGTTCGATTCCCACCCGGGACAAACATTCGTGTGATGAATACTTGTGTTTGTTTCGTGTCTGGGTGTCTAAAATTTGTATAAGCGTGGCATGTCTTGGGTACCTATTTATTTTTATTTGGACCTCACGACCGCTTAATATAAGGTGGAGTGAAGTCCTAGCCATTCTGAACGCTATTTTTGTTTAATTAAAAAAAAGCCTACGATGGAACGCTCAACAAAAACTGATTCACTTTCAAACGCTACAAAAATCGATACATATCAATTCTTCTAATGCAAGCAAACATTGTGTTATTGACTCGTCACCCCATTTTGATAATAAGCAGTTCATTGGTCGGCGATTACTCGGCGGAATTAGCTAAAATACCAATGTTTAATCTGTATAAAAGGTCAGTGTGACGTAATCAATAAAAAGTAGATTTCCTTTTTCATCATCATCATCATCATCAGCCTTTTGCAATCCACTGCTGGACATAGGCCTCTCCGGTTGTTCGCCACTTAGGGCAAACATCTGGAGGATATATCTGTTACGGGTAATGTTAGAAGGTGGAGTAAACCTAGGTTTACCCGGGTTGACTTAGTATTACCCAAGCTTCTTGGGTAAAGTCCGAATAATAAGCAAAATAAATTTTAATTCTCGGCTTACCCATCCTCACCTAGGTCTACCCAACTCTGGCTGGGTTAACTTAGGTGTTGCGTTTTTTTTATGAAATAGGAGGCATACGAGCCGTTATCACCTGGTGATACGTGATAACCGCCGCCAATGTACATCTGCAACATCAGGAATTTCGAGTCATGTCACAGCAGTTTATCTTGCACAAATAAATAATTTCAATTTTAATAACAACGACCGCTATTAGTTTCTGCTATTAAAGCTATTATTAAGTTTATGCTCTTCAAGCAATTACGTACGCCTCTGTATGTTTTTTAAATAATTAATGTTTAAAATGCCTTTGGAGTTACATTTCACAAATTGATTAGACAGATTTTTAACATTACCCAGCCGGAGTTGGGTAGACATAGGTGAGCATGGGTAAACCCCGAAATAAAATTTACTTTTCATATAATTCGGACTTTACCCAAGAAGCTTGGGTAATACTAAGTCAACCCGGGTAAACCTAGATTTACTCCACCTTCTAGCATTATCCGTAACATATCCATAATCGCCACGCTGGGCAGGCGGGTTGGCGATAGCAGGGTGTTGCTCCTTGCTCCGGTGACGCTGCTGCCAGTCATCGGTCTGTGGTATTTAGCTACGTTTTCAATCGTGATGGTTATA
Organism: Conogethes punctiferalis; assembly: GCA_031163375.1. NCBI lineage: Eukaryota > Metazoa > Arthropoda > Insecta > Lepidoptera > Crambidae > Conogethes > Conogethes punctiferalis. The sequence continues at coordinate 986,570 of CM062106.1, read as the reverse complement.
ATACCGCCACCAGTCGGTTGCCAGCGCCTCGTTTGTTGTTCGGCAAGATACACCACGGGCAGGTGAGGTTGGCTTGGAGCGAAAAGATGATAGGCCGCTCCCTTACATCCCAAGGGATGAGACAGGGTGATCCTATTCTAAATCCTGGTACCACACGGACGGCAGCTTGAGTTTTCCTAACATAATAACATGAATTGGTCGAATAATTGTGTACTTATTTTACAAGTAGGTATTTTACCTTTGGAAAGTAAGTAGGTATTTTAATTTAATTTTAATGTTAAAAATAATGTTAATATATAACCTTCTTAATTTTGACTGTGATAGTTGGATATTAATTTAATTTTGTAGAATAGGAAATTGTATTTTAAGTACCTACATAAGTTTAGTTGTAAGTTACAAAAACTCAAATAACATAGGTAATTATATCAATAGTTAGGTTACTAATAAAACAGTAAATAAAGTGTATACATCGTAATTCCTATAATGTAAAAAACCGGCCAAGTGCGAGTCGGACTCGCGCACGTAGGGTTCCGTACCACTGATTGAATGAAAAAAATTTGGTAATTTGATTTATGATGTTTAAAAAAAACTACTGTCTAGATTTCATTAAAACTAATTTCGTTAGTAGTTTACATAGTAATACACATCATATATTTTTTTCAGTTTTATAGTGCCCATATTTTAGAAGTTACGGGGGGGGGACACACATTTTACCACTTTGGAAGAGTCTCTCGCGCAAACTATTCATCTGAGAAAAAAATGATGTTAGAAACCTCAACATTATTTTTAAATACCTATCCATAGATATCCCACACGTATGGGTTTGATGAAAAAAAATTTTTTGAGTTTCAGTTCCATGTATGGGGAACCCCAAAAATTTTAGATTTTTTTCTGATTTTACTTTAAAATCTTAATGCGGTTAACAGAATACATCTACGTACCAAATTTTAATAATATAGCTCTTATAGTTTCGGAATAAACTGGCTGTGACATACGGACGGACAGACAGACAGACAGACAGACGGACAGATAGACAGACATGACGAATCTATAAGGGTCCCGTTTTTGCCATTTTGGCTACGGAACCCTAAAAATGGGGGAAGTGGGTGGTGGGGAACGGCAAATCGATCGAAGCGCACGATGTGGCAGAAATGTGAATTACTTCTGGGATGTCATGTGTCAAATTGCTTGATTTTCATAGATTCCTTTGTATTTTTATGTAAAAACGTAAAAATTTGTGTTATGGGTCACAGTACATGCTGTGTCGTAAATTGTAAAAACAATGGGAAAAACAGTTCGTTCAAGTTTTATGCGTTTCCAACATCAAAATAGACATTACAGCAAAGACAAAAATGCAGTGAAAAGAATAAAGTAAGAAATTTAACCTAGTAGGTACACTATAATATTACTGAATATATTATTTTATTTTTACTGCCTTCCAAAGTTACAGTCCTTTTTTATTTGTTTTAGTGCTGATGGGTCCCCATGGCATCCATAACGTCATGACACAATATGCAGTGAACATTTTATTGGAGGCAAAAAGTCAGACGTCGAGGCGAGCCCTAGCTACATTCCAACAATATTCCCGTCAATATATCGGTGTAAGAAAATTGACCATTCTAAGGTCACTGCTTAGATTTAATCGTGTGTGTGCTAATACCAATTTCTTCCCTTTTTGCACAGTTTGAGGTTGGTAATGTATTTCATGTTTAATTGAAGCAAATCCCGTACGTATTATGATGTTCATATTTTTGACAAGGAAGAAAATCACTAGGTATAATATACACACTCACTTTTTACAATAATCTTTTAATTTCGCTGAAAAACTAGTCGAAAATCGTTATCAAAACATCTAGTTGATATGATTTGACAGACATCATATCCGGAAGAGTTGAGGCCACTAGGGGCGCTGTCATCGCGCACACAGCGAATAGCTTTTTTGTGTTTTTATCTGATATATTTAAGTTAGGCATGTATTTAACGCTGCGACTAATAAATCTGATTTAAGGTTTATAAAATAAAGTGGATAGGAAATATAATAGGTTGGCTGCAACGGTGGAGTACATTATTATGTAAAAACTGGCAGCATTAAAAAGTAATTTTAAGCTTTATTTTAATTTAAACTGGCATCGAGTTTTTCTTTTGGCAATTGAATTTATGGTTAAGCGGAAACTCGGAAGCAACTAAAAAGTACAAAATAGGCATTCATAAATTGTAAAGTAGAGGTATCTATTAAAATTATTTCAGGTAGTATTTAATAAGATTGAGATCTAATTAACATAATAAGTGGTGTGACATGTAAGCTGCAAATAAAGTAAAAAATGGCATGCAATTTAAATATTGTAAGTTTTATTTCTTGACTTATTTTTAGGGTTCTGTAGCCAAAATGGCAAAAACGGGACCCTTATAGATTCGTCATGTCTGTCTGTCCGTATTAAGATTTTAAAATAAAATCAGAAAAAAAATACAAAATTTTTGGGGTTCCCCTTACATAGAAATTTCTTTTTTCATCAAACCTATACGTGTATCTATGGATAGGTATTTGAAAATGATATTGAGGCTTCTAACATAATTTTTTTCTAAACTGAATAGTTTGCGCGAGAGACTTCCAAAATGGTAAAATGAGTGTGTGTAAATGGTAAAATCATTTTTGCCTCCAAAGGCGGCGTTGTTAATTTTAACCTTATGGCAAAGCCCAATATATGTTTACAGGTATAAACGCCTGCCGCCGTTTTCATTAAATAATGATTTCCAAAAATAAAAAAGGATTCCCTAATATTTATTTTAGTATTCAATTTAAAATTACAGCTGCTCGTTAATTATAGCCAGAAAGTGTTTTTTTAGATGGAAGTCTACAGTAGCCATAATAATATTATTTGCTATCCGACTGTTAATATTAGTCGCCATGTCATTATTTTTAGTACCCCACCTATAAATTCCAATCGCCATATATAAAAAAATACTACCAAGAAGTCGCAGCCGTTATTTAATTTTTTATAATACTTTGCAATTGCTGGCTATCCAATATAATTGAAGCCAAATTATTTAAACATTGCCCAATTATATTTGTAGATGCCAATAGGTTATAACCCTCTTAATTTTTCATTCGCCTCAATAATAATAAGCCTTTAAGTTATATCTGCAATCTGCATAATAGTTACCGTCGCGTCGTGAAGAAAGATGGTTTGACGGTTTATTATCGTGTTATGTAATTAGTAGGATTATACATTATAATTATTTAGATAAATATGTAGGAAAATATTAGGTATACATGTATGAAATTGTGCAATATTAGAATTCATAAGCTAAATAAGAGGTATACTTATAAGTTAGTACAATATCTACTTTTTCAGAATCTACTTATAAATTAATCTGTTTCAATACTAAGTAGGTAACACTAACTCTGAAGTACCTATTAGAAGTGTCGAGGTCAGTTCAATGAAGGCTTTCTGAAAAATATAATCCACCAGATGGCACCATATACCTACCTATCTAACGACCATATTCACAAACGTTACTATGCGTCGCCCGAACGCACAGGTACCCAAAAACCTATAGAATTTTGGGCACTGTGCGTCCGCGCGTCGCATAGTAACGTTTGTGAATACGGCCGTAAGTATTCTACCTAACGTACGCAGCAGGTCCAACTGTAACGTAATTGGTTCATTTTGGCACGCCACTGACGTTTACACATAGCACTTCACCAATCGCGTGACAGCTGAACCGCGGGCTACATAACGCCATCTATCGGTCATTTCATTTTGAAACACCCTCATTTGTGTATGATCCGGAACAAGCTGGCTATAATAGTAACTTAAACTTAAATTCTTTTTGAACACATGTTTTTGAATAGCTGTTTCTTATGTGTAGATTTTTGTCGACCAAATTCTGTTCTAGGTACTAAGTATGTATCCTTCTGAGGTTGCAAAACAACATACGCAATCTTGTGAATACTTAGTAGGTATAGTACCTAAGATAATAATAAAATTATTGTGAAAAACGTGTTGTTTTATTTCTCTATTTTGTGGGATAATTCGGCAGAAATTAGTAGGTAGATCGAGTAGGTATAGATGGTTGTCTGTACTACAAACTTCGTGACTACAAACCAAGAAAGATCCTTTGGCAAGTAGCTGAAATAGGCGACTTCATACAAATAGTCACGTTCTTTGATATTTCAGTTTTACAGTAACGCCCCCATTTAATTAAAAACCTTTAATTCATTATAAACTAGGGACCCGGCTTCTCACGGGTGCAATAAGAATAAACACAATTTACACCTTCCTCTTGAATGTCTATCTACATTTAAAAAAACTGTTTCAAAATCCGTTGCGTAGTTTTAAATAGGTATAAGCATAGCTAAGTTGCGGGTAATTCTAGAAGGTGGAGTAAACCTTGGTTTACCCGGATTGACTTAGTATTACCCAGGTTCTTGGGTAAAGTCCTAATAATAAAGAATATCAATTTTAATTCGGGGTTTACATATGCTCACCTAGGTCTACCCAACTCTGGCTTGGTAAACTTAGGTGGTGCGTTTTTTTTTATGAAATAGGGGAAAGACTAGCTAACGATTCACCTGATGGTAAGTGATAACCGCCGCAAATGTAAATCTGGAACATCAGGAATTTCGAGTGATGTCACAGCAGTTTATCTTGCTCAAATAAATAACTCCAATTTTAATAACAACGACCGCTATTAGTTTTTGCTATTAAAGCTATTATTAAGTTTATGCTCTTTAAGCAATAAGGTACCTTCGCCTATGTTTTTAAATAATAAATGTTTAAAATGCCCTTAGAGTTTCATTTCACTAATTAATTAGACAAATTTTTAACATTACCCAGCCAGAGTTGGGTAGACCTTTTTTTTTTTTTTTTTTTTTTTTTTTTTTTTTTTTTTTTTTTTTTTTTTTTTCCACCGGTGAAAATGCTTTTAGGCATACCCGCCACTCGGGGGAGCGGCGGGTTATGTGGGACTCATCCCGCCTCGGAAGATGGGAGTAAGGCGGGAAATACCCACTAAAAACACCGGTCCCTCCGTCAAGCGCCCAAAGGGTGGTGTCATGGGACCTTGGACCAAGACTGCCATGACACCACAAGCGCCGCCCGCCTTAAGCAGGCCCGACAGGGCCCCCCATTAGGGGAGCGACGGGAGCGGCCCGGAGGGCCAGCCCACTCCCATCAGACAACGACGGGGACCCGTGCAAGGCGAGTGGAGGTGCCCCCGCACCAACCACCCGCTGGGTCCCGTCAGGGGGCTGTTGGCGGTCGAACACCCGCCTATTGCGCCCCCTTCTGCGTCGACGTGACGCCGGGGCCGAGGGATCATCCTCGCGCACCCGCTCTGCAGCCTCCTTCTGTGAGATGACTGTCTCACAGAAGGAGGCGACAGCCGACCAAGCTTCGCGGCCGCCCAGCATAGCCGAGACGACCGCAGGAAGACTAACCAAATCTCCAGTCACTCCGGACAGAACGGAGCGTTCTAACTCCCACGTGGGACACGAGAAGAGAGTGTGGTCGGCCGTATCTACGTCCGCCCCACACTCCCAACACCTGGCCGAGGCCTCCCGCCCGATGCGGTGCAGGTAGCTGCCAAAACAACCGTGTCCGGTCAGCACCTGCACCAGGCGGTAGGAAAGATGGCCGTGAGGCCGCTCCATCCACTCTCTTAATACGGGACCGAGTGCGTCTAGAAGACGTCTCCCGTATGTTGCGGAGGCGAGGCTGTCCGTCCACTGAAGGACGAGATCATCGTAAGCCTCCCTCCGCACTGCTCCTCTTTCGGCTGGAGCAGGGCGCTCCCCGCGCGCCCTCTCCTCGGCCGTCCAGGAGTACACCCTGGCTAGCACCTGAGCTTCAAGGGCCCAGGGCGGGGTACCAGCCAGGGCGCACGAAGCGTCGTACCCTACTGTGCGGTATGCCCTGGCGACCCTTTGGGCTATTGCCCGCTGGGGCCGCCGGAGGTGCACGACGTTGTCTCTATGAGACACACGGTCTGCCCAGATCGGGGCACCGTACAGCGCGATGCTTTTTATTATGCCGGCATAAAGGCGCCAGCAATGCGCCTTCGGCCCCCCCAAATTCGGGAGGAGCCAGGCAAAAGCATCGGCTGATTTAAGGAGCCGCGGTGACAGCCGGCTGAAATGCGGGCCGAACTGCCACCGCGAGTCCAACTCCAGTCCGAGATATTTGATGGTGTCCTTTAACTCTACTCGGACACCATCGACCACAATGTAGGCGCCTTGAGGGCGGCGCTGCCGAGGTCCATGGAAGTAGATGGCCTCGGTCTTTTCGAGCGCCACTCGCAGCCCCAGAAGGCCAATGCGTCGGGCAATGAGAGTGCCCCCCGCCTCCGCCAGTCGCGCAGCACGCTCGAACGTCTTCCCCCGGGCAGTGACTAGGGTGTCATCGGCATAGCAAATGACGCCCATGCCCGGGAGGAGAGCCCCGCGCAGCAACCAATCATACCCGATGTTCCACAGGAGGGGCCCCAAAACGGACCCCTGTGGAACACCGGATCCGACCTCATAGCGGCACAGGTTGCCATCCCTGTCCACATATACGACCGACCGATCCCGCAGATAACTATCCAGCAATACCCGCAGGTATGCTGGAACACCAAACGACTCAAGAGCCGCCAGTATGGTAGCGCGGGGAATGGTGTTGAACGCATTGGCTATATCAAACGATATAGCCAACACGCCTTCCCCGCGCTCCTCTGCCTCCTTGCAGAGGGTTTTTAGCCGAGACAGGGCGTCAATAGTTGATCGCCCTGTACGGAAGCCATACTGGGACTCGGACAGGTCAGGCCCCGTCCCCCCCAGGTGTTCGTTAATGCGGGAGGCGATCACCCGCTCAAACACTTTGCCCATCTCATCAAGGAGGACAATTGGCCTATATGCCGACGGCGAGTCAGCAGGCCGGCCCTCCTTGCGGAGCAGGCAAAGTTGACCCTCCTTCCACAGCTTAGGGAACCTCCCGACCGAAAAACAAGAGTCAAAGAGGCCCCTAATGCGCTCCTCAAACTGTGGAGCGGCAAGCGCAATCACTTTGGCGGGGACACCATCCGGACCCGGCGCCGTTTTCTTGGTCCGGAGACACGAGGTTGCCGACTCAAATTCCTCAAACGTGGTGAGGGGTATTTCCGTCTCTGCGGAGTCCGTTCCGGTGTTGGAACGCATGGGAGGGGGAGCAAAAGATGGTGAGTGGGCCGGGAACAGAACCCGGACCACTTCCCCCAACAGGCTTGGCTCGAGGGTTTGGGTCAGTGGGGGACCAATGGGGCGCAGCTGATTGCGCGCCGCCCTATACGGTCTCCCCCACGGATCCCTGTTAAGGCCCTCGAGCATTTCCTCCCTGCCTCTATCCTTGGCGGCGCCGATGGCCGCTTTGAGGACCCGCTTAGCCTCAACGTAGGAGGCATATAAGCGGGCCTCTTCCTCCTCATCCCTAGTGCGACGTCGACGCGCTCGTTGGTAACGACGTCGGGTCGCGATACAGGCAGCCCGGAGATCTCCGATTTCAGCGGTCCACCAAAAGACAGCCTTGCGGGGTGTCGGACGACCGGACCGAGGCATGCTGGAGTTGCACACCTCGGTCAAAGAGTCCCGCAAGACTGCCGCGTTCGAGTCTACGTCTGAACCGGTGAAGGGAGGCGTCATCCAGTCCTGGATGAAGGCCGCCTCCTTGGCGATTCCCCGGTCCAGACGGGAAACAGACCACCTCGGGAAAGACGACGCTGCTCTGCGCCGGCTAGAGCTGCTCAGTGCCTGGGAATTGGGGGGAGCGACTTCCCAACAGACGTATCTGTGGTCAGATAAGGTCTCCCCCCGGTCCACCTTCCAATTCCGCACACGTGCGGCTAGAGCGGGGGAAGCGAACGACAAGTCCACTATTGATCCCCCCTGCTGTCGCACACACGTGTACGTGCTTCCCCGATTTAGGAGGGAAAGCCCAGACGCCACCATCCATGTGTCCATCACTTGTCCCCGCCGGTTACAGGAAGCGGGTGGATTGCCCCATGTCGCCGACTTGGCGTTGAAATCGCCGACGACAAAAACCGGACGGGGAGCTAAGCGCAGGACAACCGAGGACAATTGGGCGATGAACGCCTCAAACTCGCTTAGCGGTCGATTGGGGGAGAAGTAGATGCCAATGATGGCCATCTCGCCCCATTCGACAGCGACAAATCCAGACCCCCTATCGAGCAGAGAGATAGGGGGAGACCCAGAGAAAGCCCGCTGGAAGATGGCTACCGTGTCATCCCGGTCACCCAACCATTGGCCGGGGACCGAGTATGGTTCGGCCACTATGACGATGTCGCATTGTCGTTCGGCCACGGACTGCAGCAGTAAGTCCTGAGCCGAACGACAATGGTTAATGTTCGCCTGCAGGAAGGTGCGATGTCCGACTCTATCCATTATTCGGACATCGCACCGTCTGTCTCCGCAGGAACTGCGGTGACCGGGTTAGCCGGACGGGTCCTCGTCGGCAACCTCCCTCTCTTGGTTGGGGGGGCACAACTCCTGCCCCCCATTACGTGGTCCGCTCGCTTACCGCCTTCTGCACAGACTGCGCAATGCAGCTTCGCCGTGCAGGTGGCGGCTTTGTGGCCAGTTTTGCCACATCGGTAGCAAGCGTCTGTCCGGTCCGCTGCCGATGGACAGAGCGAACGAGTGTGGCCTAGCCCGTAGCATTTGAAGCACCGGAGGGGGCGAGCCTCCAGTGCTTTGACTGCCACCAAAGAGAAGCCGATGAGCAGTCTACCCGCGTCTAAAATCTTTTTGGCCGCTGTTATGGGGCATTGTAGGCGAAGAGTGCCCATGCCCCCGCGGCCAGGACGAATTTCGTTCGCCCTGATCCCGTCCGGGCTGATTCCGCCGACGGCGGCCAGTTTTTCAACGACTTCTTCCTTTTGGATCGAGTCGTCCAAGTCATGCACGACAAGGTCGGTGCACTTCTGCGGCCTGGTGACTTTGGCCACATCCGACACTGCCTCTCGTAACTTTGCCGCGAAGCTGTCCGCTTGCTCCACGCTCTGCGCCCCGGGAAACTCGAATTTACGAGCCCCGGTTTGCGTCTGCCGGCAGCGGACCGCTGCGATGCCCAATTGCGCGGCGTCAAAATGCTCCCGCGCCCTGCGGAGTATCGATTCATAAGTTTCCCCCTTGTCGGCGGCTTCTGCGGTAAGAGTTACCACGACTGCTGCCGTTTTGGGGGGAACTAGACTCCGTTTCGTCTTCTTCTTCTTTTTGGCCGCCGGGGCCGCCTTGTTCGTGGCGGCCTTGGGAGGGGGCTTGTTAGCCCTGCCCGATGACGACGGCGCCCTCTGAGCGACAGGTGTTGAAGTCGCAGAGGGTTTCTTGGCCTTCTTTTTCTTACGGGCCACTACGGACCACCCTTCATTTGCCGGTGTGGTCGACGGCAGTAAAACATCCTCCGGGTGGGAAGAAATAGAAATAGCTGCCGGCAGAGGTGCAGGCACGGCAGATTTCGTTCCCCTGGACGAGGAAGGATCGGAAGCCTGAGGGGGGGCGGATGATGTTGCCCCCCGACTCGGCTTCGGTTTTTTCACCCGCTGAGCTTTGGGTGGCTCCGGAGCCTTGAAGGGCTCAGGAAGCCGTTCCAAGACAACCACGGGTGTCTTCGCCCGTTTGTCCGCCGCCAGAGGTGGTCGGAACCGCTCGTTTGGGTTTTTCAGCTGGCGCTTGAAACCGTCGAGCAGGTCCCGGGTAAACACCTTCTGGTGTAGCATAGCCCGATTAATGGCCGCCTCCATATCCGACGCAGTGACAAGTGACGAGGGGGCCGGCGACGGAACGTCGGCCACCTCCATCGCTTGGACGCCATCTGTCTCCGTCCTAGTAGGGCTGCCGCTGAGGGCAGCCTTTAGCTCACTCCTGAGCTGGGCGATTTCAGCTCTAAGTGCCTCCGTCTCCGCCTTTTGCTGTTCGAGCTGTATGGCCTGAAGTGAATTTTCGGCCGTGAGGCGGGTGACAGTCACTTGGAGGCGCTTTGTCTCGTCCGAAGTGGTCCTTTTGGACCATTCAGCCATCGTTTCTTTGAGATGGCTGGACCTTTCATTGAGCCCTTTGCGGTGAGTGCCCTTCAAGTTTCTGGACGTGGCAATAAACCTGTCCATACTCTCCAGGTCGCTCACCGCCAGATCCTGAATCTGGGCTGTTGTCAGTTTGGTCAGGTCCATGGTGGAACCTGGATCAGACCCGTAACCAATCTGCAGCATAGCGGCGCGGGACTCCCGTTCCCTAGCCAGCAGCTGCTCCTCCATTTCCAACTGTAACGCGGCCTTCTTGGCCGCGTTGAGTTCTTTCAGGGCCGCGGCACGGCCGATGTACTCTCCCGTTGTACCCGGCCTGCCGCGCCCTCTTTTCGCCTTCGCTTTCCCTTTCCCTTTGGGGGCCGGGGAGTCCGAGGCGGAATCCGCATAGTTGTCGCCCCGTTTCCGCTTGAGAAAACTCAAGCGGGAGACTGAGCTCTCGTCCGACATATGTAATGTGTCGTCTGAGTCCACATCAGAGGGTCTCCTGAAAAATGACCCTGCGAGAGAAGCCGCGGATGATGTGCGGCTTCTGGTTTGAGGACCGCGAGACACTATCACCTTCTCATCTGCGCTAGAATGCGCGCTTTCGACGCCCGAAGGCCCAATCGCTTCGCCCGAAGGCGGAATCACCACGCCCGAAGGCCCCATCGCCTCGCCCGAAGGCGGAATCTCTACGCCCGAAGGCCCTGACGCCTCGCCCGAAGGCGGAATCACGCCCGAAGGCCCCGCGCTTGCATGCGCCTCCTCTTCCTCCACTTCCTTTTCCAACAAAATAAAAGAGTTTTTAGTTAAGGTATCCATAAAAGACCCACGAGTGTGGGGGAAATATGTGGTCCACCCAGGCAGAGACCCCTGTACCTGGGCAACCCTATTTACGGCCACGGGGGGCGGGCATTCCCCGTGGGCTGAGCCGCTCCGCCGACCTTCACCCAGCCGACGACCCCCAAATAGGGGCCCCACCTGCCACGAGCCTCCACAGCGGTGGGATTGGGGTTTATTAGTGAGGTTGTCTCCTCTTGGACCGGCCGGTCAAGGCAAGTCCCCTGGTCCCTGCCGAGAAACACGGCAGGGGAAACAGGTTGCCCGACGGTGACCGAAGTCAGTCCGCCAACCACGTTATTCGCAGTCGACGGACCCGCCGCGCGGGTTGGTTTTTTAGTGTGGTTTTCTCCACTCGGGCCGGAGTTGGGTAGACCTGAGTGAACATGGGTAAACCCCGAATTAAAATTTATTTTACTTATTATTCGGACTTTACCCAAGAAGCTTGGGTAATACTAAGTCCACCCGGGGAAATCCTAGTTTTACTCCACCTTCTAGCTGTCTAGCATTACCCGTAACATATACATAAGGACAGACAGACAACAAAACCATATTATATGCCGCCCACACGCTAAATCTCACTTCTCGAACTGTAAACTAAGTAAAGGCTACAGCATCCCGCCAGGCAGGAATATGTACCTATAGGTACGCGGTTATGAAGCACGACAGTTTAGTTAGAGTGCTCGGTCCATCGGTCAAGTCGCTGCTGACGGCTGCACCATGTACGACGTATGTCGGTTGCCAGTTCTCTTATCCAGAAGTTGGTTTCAAGACAAGACACCTATGTTGTAAAAGTCTCAGTATATCTCTGTTTCTATATTTGGTAGTACGAGTATAACCTCAGACCATAGCCGGTGCCATATCGGTACGAAATAAAAAAAATAACAATTGTCTAGTTTGACAGCTGTCACATTGTCGCCTTGACTTTTTTGTGAAACAAATAGCGGTGCTTTGTTGAACAGAATCAAAATTAGTTTTTAAATTTCCCTCATTAAAACTAGTTGTTTTGAATTAATCAACTGTTAATTTTACTTGTGCTACAGCTGTTAGAAGCTTCTGTGTTCTTGATAAAGGTTAGTATTCGAGAAATATGTATTTTAATTCGCATGTGTTTGGTCGATGAGGTCATCAGCTTCAACATTATTTAACTTGGCATATTTATGTAGATATTGATTTTTATGTTTTACATCCAAATTTGCAATGAAACCGAAACCAAAAGTGTTGAGATCACTAGAATAATAAAGATTAGGCAATGCCATAGATTATAGTCGTGGATTCGGTCCCTTACTTACTACGTAGCCCATACACCTATCGACGGCCTATAACAAAATCTGCTTTCTGCTGTACTCTGATTTCCATGTCGCTTCAGATACACTAAAATTATTTATACTTTAAATGGTTGTAAATCGATACAAGTTCTTGGTTTGTTACAATTGTAAGAGACCACTGATTGCTAATTGAGTTGGTATTTGAGTACAACCAGACAAAATAATGAACATATTCAGTTTTAAGAATAAAATTAAAATTATAGGTACACTATTAGAGATATGCTTTAATAATGTACCTATAATTTTTTAATTATCTTTTGGTCTTGATTTATTATTATAAATAAATAAATAATAATAAATAACCCAAGACATGCTACGCTGGGCCACACAGCGCCACCTAGTCCAAACTAAGCCGAAGCTTGTACTATGGGCACTAGACAACTGATAAACTTACTTAGGTACACTTTTTTTGTAAATAAATACATATTATAGTCGGTGTTGTATCTTTTACATAGTTAACACCCAGACCAATACAAACAGACATGTGCATGAACACAAATGTGTGTATTGTAAATTGTTTTATCCCATTGCTCATGTAACCTGTATGTGACTCTAATAAACGTTTTTCTATTCTATTCTATTTCTACTACGGGGATCAAACCCACACCCCTTGGCTCAGAAGGCAGGGTTCACTATCAAATGAGCCTTATACAGGGTGTTTGGATGAATTTTTTAGACGAAGAGATGTTTATTCTTCTTAGCGAATTTTTACAGTTTTTGTATTGGAAACCTTCCAAAAACCCTGTGTATACTTACTTATGGTACATAATTGTTAAAATTAAATTCCAGAGGTAATAGTGCTGTGAAAGATGGAGCAAGTTCTTCAACATGTCGCTCAGACGATGGAGAAGCAACTGGACAGTGAGCTTGAAAGGTACGTAAGCACAAACATAATCAGCATCAGCCTATATCAGGCCACGGCTGGTCATAGGCCTCTCCCAATGTTCGCCACTTTGATCGATCTCTTGCCAGCCGTCCTGCGCAAATCGTCACTGCACCTGGCCTGAGGGCCCTACACACTATGTTTGCCGAAACACAGTCTCCACTCCAGAACTCGTTTACACCATTGGTTATCGGCTGCGGTCAGCCCACTGCCAATTCACCAGCCTTACTAATCCGGTGAGCTACCACATGAAAGTACTGAACACTTGGCCACCACCACTCTCGGAAGATGATATATCTATTGTAGTAAGAACTGAGGAAAAATCTTTAGATAGACATTTCATTGACATATATAATACAATACAATTGATAGTGACATGGCTTAATTCTAATAATTTAAATGTAAATCTGACTTAGACCAAACTTATGAATTTTAATAAAATAAATGACTTGCATATTAATTTTAATAATTTTATCATTGACAATGTTGAAAATGTGAAATTTTTAGGAATTATCGTAGATAGACACTTAAATTGGAAACAACATGTGGAAAGCTTAATAAATTTGTATATGCTCTAGGCCGACTTAGAAAAATAGCGTCTCAACACACTGCATTACTGGCATATCACAGATATGTTGGTTCAGTTTTAAGATACGGTATCATTATGTGGGGTCATAGCGTGGATTTCAATAGGGTTTTCATCACACAAAAGAAATGTATAAGGGCTATTTGTATGGCGCACCCACTACAAAGCTGCAGACCTTTGTTTAATTATTTAAATATTTTACCTTTGCCATCCTTATATATTTATGAAATGGCTTGTTTTGTAAAACAGCACATGTACCTATTTAACAAAGCTGGTGATTATTATCCCAGAAACACTAGAAATCCTGACCGATTGATTTAGACTAGAGCACCCAACACTGCACTTTTCCAAAAAAAATTGTTATGCAATGGGAATAAGGAGGGAAGCCACTATGCTGAGCCAATATAAAAAAAAAAAAAATCTTCAATAAATTACCAACAACAATTAAAGTTTTGCCGATACATCAATTTAAAAGGGACTTGCGTTCTTGGTTAAATCAACAGAACTTTTATTCTATAAATGAATATTTAAATAGGAATTAAGTAATTTACATATTAAGTAGTGTCTAAATCAGTATGTAATTTATTATAATACGAGTAATGTTTGCTTGTGATGTTTGCATGCTATGATATGTATAGCGGAACACGGATACTTATACTGTACTTAACAACTCATATCACCTGTTTCTAGCAAATAAATATTCATTTCATTTCATTCAAAGAAAAATGTACCACATTGGTACTATGGTCGGTGTTGGTTATATGGTGCACTTGCACCTTCCTTCATTGCTTGTTGTGTTGCAGGCTTGAAACATTGGACAGCAGCGATCTGGAAGCGATCCGGCAGCAGCGTATCGCCGAGATGAAGCTGAGGGCCAAGCTGAAGCAGGAGTGGATCGCCAACGTGAGTACAGCAGTTGGCATGTCATCATCATCAACAAAAAAAAACATATTTATTTATTTAAGTATATGCCCCACCCGACTCAGACATCATTCTCCCCCCTCCCGCGCCACATAACCTTGTAAGCCGCAGAGGAGGGTATCCTCATCTTCTATCTATTTATTTATTTATTTAATCTTTATTGCACAATTATAACAGTGTACAAAAGGCGGACTTAATGCCGCATAGGCATTCTCTACCAGTCAACCATTGGGCTAAGCAGAAATAAAAATGTAGGTAGTGTGCTGCAAGGTTAATAACATTAAAAATACGTACACATACATAAATATAATACATTTATACATATAGTTAGTATAATATATAGCATATACAAAGATATAATATATATATAATACATAATAACATATATATATAATAATTAGACGAGTTGGTGTTGTGAAACGACTTGCTAATGTTGGAGACGAAAATGTTTTGGACCCTCAACTTAAAGGATGGTTTACTTGGAGCCTTCCGGATGCTTTCAGGCAGACCGTTCCAGAGTCTGATGGATTGTACGCAGAAAGAATTGGAGACGAAGCTCGAATGGTGCAGGGGAATTGCCAAGAGGGATTTTATTTATTTACTAGCTTGTGCCCGCGACTTCGTCCGCGTGTTTAGATTTTTACATACAAAAGTTTTTTCCCAATAACTCCCGTTCCCGTAGGAATTTTGCAATATCGCGTTGCAAGTAAGCTTTACGTTCATTAGAGTACCTGCATGCCAAATTTTAATCATCTATCTTACGCGGTTTAGATTTTTTCATACAAAAGTTTTGCCCGCTAACTACCGTTCCCGTGGGAATTTTGCAATATGCTGTTGCAACTAAGCTTTTAGTTTACTAAGGTACGTACATGCCAAATTTCAAGCTAGACGCTTGAAACGGTTTAGATTTTCATACAAAAGGATTTTCCAGCTAATTCCCGTTCCCGTGGGAATTTGGGAATGCCTTTCTTAGTGCACCTCTACGATGTCTAAGCTACGTCTCTTCTACATTTCTAGTACCTACGTTTAGCCGTTTAGGCATATAAATGTCAGTCAGTAAGTCAGTCTATTTAGATTTAATTTTACCAGTAAGGCCATTTATTGAGAGAAATCAGTAGTTTTGGGCTGTGAGTTTATTTCTCGGCCTTTCAAGTTTTTTCCTATTGAATCTCGTAAAGGGTTGATTTAGGTAAATATTTAAAGTTTTATCATTTTCGGAGTGAAATTTATCGAAAAGCTTTCTTAGCAATAATACCTACGTCATAGTATAGCTTTATGAATGCAAAGTCTTAGCACGAACTGTTTAAAATTGACAAAATTTCATACATACTTTTATCCCCTTGGGGGTAGGAATGATCAAAACCCTTTTTTAGCGGATGCCTACCTCATAGCATAGTAGCTTTAAACATGCAAAGTCTCAGCCCGATCGGTTTAAACTTGATAAAGTTTCATGAATACAAACTTTCATCCCCTATTTTATCCCCTTGGAAAGAGAAATTATCAAAACTCTTTTATAGCGATACCTACGTTATAGTAACTTTATGAATGCAAGTTTCAGCCCGAACGGTTTAAAATTGACAAAGTTTCATACAAACTTTCATCCCCTATTTTATCCCCTTGGGAGTAGAAATGATCAGAACCCTTTTTTAGCGGATGCCTACGTAGTAGCTTTATACATGCAAAGTCATAGCCCAATCGGCTTAAAATCGACAAATTTTTATACAAACTTTCATCCCCTATTTTATCCCCTTGGGGGTAGAATTGATCAAAATCCTTTCTTAGCGAGTGCCTACGCCATAACATCTACCTGTATGCCAAATTTCAACCCGATCGGTCCAGTAGTTTGGGCTGTGCGTTGATAGATCACTATGTCAGTCAGTCAGTCAGTCAGTCAGTCAGTCAGTCACCTTTGAGTTTTATATATTTAGATTGCCGGAAGAGCGAAGCTGGCGTGTGTGAGTCGAGCTGAGAAATTGGTACTGAGATTTGAGATAGCTAGGCGAGTTAGGATCATAAAGAATGGAATAGAGAGTACATAGAATACGAATGTTACGACGTGTCGCTATAGGGAGCCAGTTAAGCTGTATACGATGAGAGGAGATATGATCGTATTTCCGTAGACCAAAGATGAAACGAATACAATTATTCTGCAGACGTTCCAGCTTGCTAAGAAGACATTGGTTAAGGTCAAGGTAGCACACACCGGCATAATCAATAATGGGTAGGATCAGGGACTGGATCAAAGTGGCTTTGGTGTTAATAGGTAAAAAGTGTTTAAAGCGATATAGAGAGCACAACGCAGCGGTGACTTTACGGCTAACCTCGTCAACCTGCTTGGACTAGCTAAGAGCAGAGTCAATGTACAGGCCGAGGTCTTTAACACTAGTGCAGTACGGAATTATAGTACCTCGGTAAGAGACTGGATGAATAGTGCTAGTGTCCAGATTACGCAATTGGTGTGTACTACCTACGATCAAGCCTGACATTTATCTGGATTGACGGCTACACCATAACGATCCGACCATTCTGCTATGAGGCGCAGATCATTATTCAGACTGTCGATAGTCGTGTCGATCCCATTTATAGCACACTGCTGGTATAATTGTAAGTCGTCTGCATACAGATGGTGAGAAGAGACAAGACAGGCAGTTATTGAATTAATAAATATAGAATATAGTAAAGGAGATAGTATCCCACCCTGAGGAACACCAGTGCCGAGGTCACACCATCTTGATAGCGACTTATCCACTTTGACCGCTTGTTGGCGGCCAGTAAGGTAAGCTGAAAACCAATCAATGGTTGTAAGAGATGCGTTGAGACGAGTCAGCATGGAGAGGAGGATAGCATGGTCTACTGTATTAAAAGCATTGGAAAAATCAATTAAGATAAGTATGGTGACCATTCCACCTTCCATGCCCCGTCTCATATCACAATCTCCCGTCTCATGTCTCAATATCTATACTTGTAATAAATCTGTAGTGAAGTCAATACTGTATATGTTAATAAATATATTTTCAAAATAACTATTAGGGGGTGATTAGTGATCGATACTGATGCCAAAAATGCAGTCAGTAAAATTTTTGTCTGTCTGTCTGTATGTTCGTTATAGAAAAAAAAACTACTGGACGGATTTTAACGAATCTTGGTACAATTATTCTTCATACTCCTGGGCAGGTTATAGTATGCTTTTCACACTACACGCTACAATCAATAGGAGCAGAGCAGTGACGGGAAGTGTTGGGAAAACGAGAGAAATTTTTATCTGTATGTTTGAACGCGCATCACGCAAAAACTACTGCATGGAATTGAATGCGGTTTTCACCAATGTATTGCTAGAGGTCTACTTAAAATTTAAGCACCATTTTATGGAATACCGTTATTTTTGAAACTCGATATCCACGCGTGCGACGCGATGTTTGTACTGTGCTGGAATCGAACCCTTGGCACAAAAGGCAGAGGTCACTACCAAATTAGCAGTCGTTGTGTTTTATTTTTGTGAAACTTGAAATGTACGTGTCTAGTTATTGTTATGTTGTGATTGTATATTGTTACGTTATCATTGTGATGTTGTGATCCTAATATAATAAAGATTTCTTATGGTTATCGTTCCAGGGCCACGGAGAATACACGGAGATAGACGGCGAGAAGGACTTCTTCGGCGTGTGCAACAAGAGCAACAACGTGGTCTGCCACTTCTACAAGAGCGACTCGCCGCGCTGCAAGATAGTCGACATGCACTTGAGGCTGCTCTGCAAGAAGCACGTGGAGACGCGCTTCGTGAAGCTGGACGCGGAGAGGGCGCCGTTCTTGACCGGTGAGTCCAGAACTCCAGATACCTCTACTACTCCGGGTCTTGAGGGTCCCTCATTCTGAGGGCTTCGCTTACGGGCCTCGATCTTACGGTCTTTTGCAAGATAGTCGACATGCACCTCAAGCTGCTCTGCAAGAAGCACGCGCTTCGTGAAGCTGAACGCGTTTTTGACCGGTGAGTACAGAGACACTTCATCATCAGCCGAATGCCAGCAGTTCATAGCATCCGAAGGCATTCGATAGTAGCCGAATATGCCCAGACATATTCTCCAAGTGCTGAAAGCATCCAACGGCATCTGGGGGTAGAAGAAGAAAACCTAGCCTTAGAGGTCCAAAGGTAGCCGAGCAGAGCCGACGGCTTTCGATTTTTTTTTTATTTTTTTTTATAGTAGCTCGACATAATGGCTTCCCTACGCCTGATGGAAAGCTAAAGAGAAGCCCAAGTCGCTGTGACAACTGGCAAGTAGCTGGTTAGTTACCTGTCAGTTGCCACTGCCATGCCGGCCCAACCCTAACTCCCAACGAGCTCCGGAGACCCTACTCACCAGCAGAAATACTGGCTGCGGTATTCTATAGGGTGGAGGTCCTTCCCCGGACGGGCAGCTCAATACGAGCGAAGATTCGCTATGCCCTACCTCTCTTTATCGATGTTAGCCGAATGGAACCGACGGCACCCAATTAGCCGAATAGATCCGAACATAGCCAAGGGCATCTTAGGGTAACTGAATAAAATCTACGGCACCCGATGGCAGCCGAGTGGAGCCGATGGTAGCCGAGCGGGGACGACGGTAGCCGAGCGGAGTCGATGGTAGCCGAGTGGAGCCGAGGAAAGCCGAAGGCAGACGAGGTTGTTGTAGCTGAGTGTGGATGTGTCTGTACTTTTTTTTTTGATGATTACAATAATTATGTCGTTCACTTTGGCAGGTCGGCTCAAGATCCGCGTGATCCCCACCATCGCGCTGGTGAAGGACAACAAGACGAAGGACTTCATCGTGGGCTTCACGGAGCTCGGCAACCGCGACGACTTCAGCACCGACCTGCTGGAGTGGCGGCTGGCCAGGTAAGGCGCTCATCAGCATCATCATCATCAGCCTATTCAGCTATTTAGGGGGGCCTCAAGCTGAGGAGGCCCTCGAGGTCAGGGGGCCCTCAAGCTGAGTAGGCCGTCAAGCTCAGGGGCCCTCGACCTCATGAGACCCTCAAGCTCAGGGGACCCTCAAGCTGAGAGGGAACTCAAGCTCAGGGGGCTCCCAAGCTCAAAGGACCCTCAAGCTCAGGGGACCCTTAAGCTCAGGAGGCCCACAAGCTCAGGGGGCTCCCTAGCTCAAGAGACCCTCAAGCTCAGGGGGCTCCTTAGCTTAAGGGACCCTCAAGTTCAGGGGGCTCCCTAGCTTAAGGAACCCTCAAGCTCAGGGGGCTCCCTAGCTCAAGGAACCCTCAAGTTCAGGGGGGCCTCAAGCTCAGAGAACCCTCAAGCTCAGGGGGCCTAAAGCACAGGCGGACCTCAAGCTCGTGAAACCCTCAAGCTCTAGGGCCCTCAAGCTCAGGGTACCCCCAAGCTCAGGGGGCCCTCATGCTGAGGGGCCTCGAATCCTTACCAAAAAACTCGACCGAACTTGAATCGCAGCTCAATTTTGGGTACCGCTCAAAAAAGCCAAAGTCGCTTAGGCCTCTCCAGCTGTTCGCCACTTAGGGCAAACATCTGGAGGATATACCCATAATCGCCACGCTGGGCAGGCGGGTTGGCAATCGCAGGGCGTAACTCCTCGTTCCGGTGACGCTGCTGCCCGTCACCGGCCTGTGGTGGTATTTAGCTACGCCTTAGTCGTGATGGTTATACCGCCACCAGTCGGTTGCCAGCGCCTCGTTTGTTATTCGGCAGGATGCACCACGGGCAGGTGAGGTTGGCTTCGAGCGAAAAGATGATAGGCAGCTCCCTTACATACAAAAGTATCACTGGAAAATCAAAATCCTTTTTTATTTCTATTTTAGGTCAGAAATCATAGAATACTCCGGTGACCTCCTGACCCCGCCCGACGTTCAGAAACAGCAGCAAAGACTTCAGATCCAGAACAAGAAGACCATCCGCGGTCGGCAGGACGACACCGACTCGGACCTGGAACTGAGCGACTGATCAATGCACATAGATGTTTTATTACCTGTCTATAATAATAGATGGCGCCACTACTGCACCGCGAATATGGGACATGCAGCAAGAATATTTTCGTGTATTTATTAATTTAGCGTAAAATAGACAAAAACTTACTATGAGCATTGAAAACATAATCAAAAATTGAATAATATCCGTCCCTCTCACAAAACCAGATTTGGCGAAGGAGTTGTATGGGCGCGTCATCTGACATTTTTCTGTCAAAATAACGCCATAATGTCAATGTCACATTCGTGACAGAACATCTTTAGCGATCTGTAGATATTTAAAACAACATTTAACTGGGACAGACTGATTAGTGGGCGTCTGTACAAGCATTCTCCATTGTTTCGTAAAGAGTATTATTTTTACTCAAAAATAAAAAAGTGAAATTTAAATCCATCGCTTTATGTACACACAGCCACACATCACGCTACATTCGACTAATACGGTCAAATTTTCTCCTACAAGTTTTTTTTTTTTTTCAATTATAATGTTCAATGCAATGAGCCTTTTGGATTTTTAGGGGAAATTTGTCATATACAGATAGATGATGAGAGGATGTCTGTACCATGTAAAACAACAAAAGTATCTATTTTTCCACTACATTATTAATCAGCCTATATAGAAACTGAAATTCCGAACAACAGCTTTATTCTATGCCTTATTTTAATTACATTTAGGTCTTATTTTGATTGTGTGAATATAATTGTTGCCAGTCTAGATTTTGGTAGTTTTGTTGGAAATGTTTGCGTAAACATTTTTTATGTTTGAATGTGAGCTTGTTGTGAGAAATTAACAATTTATGTACCTCGTGAATGTTGATGATTTTAATTATACAGATTTTATACTAAAAACGTGTACTTATTTATCATCTCTGTAATCAGCCTCTCGCTAAGGAAATTTCTATGGAAAGGGCTCCATGGCCTTTCTCTGCAGGATCGACGAAACTTTCTGGGAAACAAAACTTCAAATAAGCGTCGAAATAAAGTAGAAACTTAGTTGAATATTATTCGCTGACTGTACGAGTTTTATCGCCTGTATTATAGTCGAGTGCTCTGAAGAGTTGTTTTCTCTTGTCCTTCTTCTTTCGCTGCAGAATACACGCTGGCCTCCGTTGTCCCAGTTCCCCCGTAGAAAACATTCCTTTGCGTTCCCAAAAGTTCGGCAATGCTTATCTTTGCCGCGTCATTAAAATGTAGAACTCGTTCTCAGTGCAGTGTTAGAACTTTCCTTTGCTATGGGATCCTATAAACGGGGCGTGAAGTTGCACCTTAAGCACCGTGGTGGCAACGGACAGAACTGGCCGATTACTTACCCGTTGTTGTAGCGGCAGAGCGGCTTGGGCTTCTCTTTCGTTCTCCATCAGGCGTAGGGAAGCAACTATGGCTTGTTACATTAAGGGGCCGCGCAGATGACAGACTATTCGTGACGCACTTTTTTGCAATTCTGCATATAATTAACGCACACGACGCGCAAAAATCTGTCGCGGATATTTCACAGACTCAACACACATCTTCGAATATTCTGTCGGCAGAAGACGCTCTTTTTAAATGTCTCAGACGCAGACTCTATCGCACAAAAAGTGTGCCGTCTGCGCTGCACCTATAAATAAGAAACGGCCACAAATCAATTTTGCAGATGCAGTCAAATATTCCCACGCAATTTTCTTCCTACTATCCCACTCAAATCCATAGTGAGTGGCGCCTATACTTAATAAATATGCAAGCCATAGCATATATTGGGTATTCATTTAGATGTTTTGCCTTGATGTGTGGCAGTATGTAATTATGATTATATGTCCATGTGTATGTAGTTTTAGTAGAATTATTTAAAGACAAAATAAAGTGGCAACATTTAAAAAAAATCTGTCAGCCGTCTTGAATTGAGTTTTTGACAGCCAGTGACAGCTGATCGCCCAAGTGAGTGGTTTTTACGAAATGTGTGTGACTGTGTTTTTCTAATTTTTATTAAAGGAAATTCTATTAAACCTAGGTCATAACAATTTTTTATCGAATCTAGTTGATTTAACGCTGTTCTGTGCGGTGTTAGTGTGTCAAAGTTATTTGTGTGTAGCGCTAAAATCGAGCAACATCATCGTGGGAAAGAACATTGAACTTTACGAGTGAGTATGCGTTCTAGAAACTAAATAAACACGATATTTCTATTTTTAGTCGTCACATATTCCATGGAATCATTTAACGGCGCTTAGATTCATATCTCAAGGTCGGAATTCAGACTTTGGACCCTGATCGTAACGATGACCAAAATGAAATAATATTTTTAATGCGCATATTAATTAATGTCTTTGCTTGGTTACCATTTGATTGATTAAAAAAAAAATACTCCCCCGCCATGCTTGTTGAAAAAGTTCATCATAAAAAATTTTATTGTAATTTCAATTTCGCTCCTACATTAATCAAATAATGATATCTTGATAGCTTATTGTCCATTTGCCAGGCCGATAAGATACGTTTGCTAGTTACCGCCATATGTGTGCTTATGGATTTGTGCCAAAATATGTTTCTTGTTACTTATATAATTTTTTTTCTCCATGGATGCCTGCTAAGAAAACATAAATTACTTACAACGACCTTCCATAAATAATACTTTCTCAGTCTTCATTTATTAGCAGAATAGTTATTGAGTATTTGTTTCTTTATTGTACTTTTTACTGTTTGAATTAAAAATAAAGAATTGAGGATGTAAGCTGTACCTACTTTCAGCTGTTTATTTGTCCTTTTTACTGACTTTTATTTTGTACTTATGTTAGTATGTACTCATTTATTTTTTTAAGTAAGATTAGGACTAAATAAACATTTTCTTTTTATTTATTTCATACAATAAATCTGACTAAATTATAAACATGAAAGTTTTTTGGATAGGTGGGCTTTCGTTAATCTTAACTAATATTATAAAGCTGAAAAGTTTGTTTGTTTGAACGCGCTAATCTCAGGAACTACTGGTCCGAATTGAAAAATACTTTTTGTGTTGAATAGACCATTTATCGAGGAAGGCTTTAGGCTATATAACATCACGCTGCAACTATTAGGAGCGAAGAAATAATGGAAAATGTAAAAAAAAAACAGGGAAAAAATAACTATTCCACACGGACGAAGTCGCGAGGACAACTAGTTTTTCACATAAAATCGACTGAACTTGACTTTGCTGAAATTTCACAGTAATGTAACTTGTACCTTCCCTACCTACCTACCTACATCAGATTAACACTTCTTTAATATAAAAATGAATCACCAAATATGTTGTCAACTTAAGTGCGTAACTCATATTCTACCTGAACCAATTTGGATAATTCTTTTTTTTTAAATATTCCTTGAAGTCTTACACAGCAAAAAAAAGGGGTAGGTGTTGAGTAGGTACCTTTAAGGTTACAGGTAGACAGACCAACCATTGCGGTCGGTGTATGTCCAGCTGTGGACGTTAAAAGGTTCACTAGTAAACAAATAGGACCTGTTGTTATGTAGGTACCTACCAAACTTTGGACTGCAACAAAAGTTATTATTGTATGATAATAATGACACTTTGGACCGTAAATTAAATCGTTGAACACATTATTAATATTCATAAATATGTTTGTCATTCATAATTTAATTCGGCACATATTTGTAAATTAAATTGCAAACCTAATGGTTTTGTGTCTTAGAAGTGAAAGAAAGACAAACATACAGACAGACAGACACACTTTCCCATTTATAATATTAGTATGGACTCTCCAAATGTTTGTATTAGTGGTGAACAGCTGGAGAGGCCTATGTCCAGCAGTGGACTGCAATCGGATGATGATAGTCTAGTAATTGTATAGATACCTTGACTTAATTTCATAACAATTGTTATTCGTCATTGCAGTCACGGTTTTGTATACATCCGCAGTTGTATACAAGTGTCTTTCATATACAAATTACATTCTACTACTACGCTCATACAATACATTGTTTACATTGTTATTATGACGACTGGTGGCGGTATAACCATCACGATTGAAGGCGTAGCTAAATACCACAGGCCGATGACGGGCAGCAGCGTCACCGGAGCGAGAAGCTACGCCCAAGATACACAACCCGCCTGCCACAATCCGAGTTGGCTGGCGATCCTCGACTGTACGTTTTATGAGGAACTTCTTGCCTCGCGCCTCGGTTTTGTGGAACCAACTTCCTGCGACAGTCTTTCCGAACAGCTACGACTTTGGAACCTCCAAGAAACGAGCGTATTCATATTTAAAAGGCCGGCAGCGACCCTAAACTCTGTTAGAGCTGCGGGTGACCATGGGCGGTGTTGACTGCTTACCACAAATTGTACTATGGGTGCTAGACAACTGATAAACTTACTGACGATACTTTTTTTGTAAATAAATATATGACACTTCCTCGTCTAAGCTCAGGGTTGCACAGAGAGCTATGGAAAGAGCCATGCTAGGAGTGTCCCTGCGGGATAGAGTCCGGAACGAACACATACGCGAACGCACTAAGGTCACCGACATAGGTGAACATATTGCGAAGCTGAAATGGCAATGGACCGGACACATATGCCGCAGGGACGATAACAGGTGGAGCCACCGAGTCCTGCACTGGCTACCTCGAGAAGGAAGTCGAAGCGTAGGCAGACCAGCAGCTAGATGGTCGGACGATATTAGAAAGACGGCAGGGCCGACCTGGACTAGAGACGCCGCATCTAGAACGCTATGGAATTCTAATAAGGAGGCATATGTTCAGCAGTGGACACATAAGTGCTGAGAAGAAGAAGAAGACTTCCTCGTCTGCTGCCTCTCGCATAAAAGAGGTTGTATGTATTGTACGCGCGTTCGTTTGTTGCAGGACGGTGATGTGAGCAGGCGGCATGGCGGTGGGCGAGGCGCGCGTGCCCGTGCTGACCGACCAGAGGCCGGCGCACGCGCTTCCGGCGCACGGTGAGACAGAACATAATGAACTTGATGCCGCGTTTACACGCTCGCGTCCAATACGACATTCAACGGGCACAAACACAAGCACAAGCATGTGAACGCGCTGTTCGTCTGTTTGAATGTGCACGTGCGTGCGCAGTGTGTAGGGCAGGGCTGCTCGCCGAGCTGCTTGCCAGGCTGCTTGCCGGGCTGCGTGACACGCGTGTAAACCTAGCATGAGACCTTCACACGACAAGCGTTTTGATAGCGCGCGTTTACAAGTGAGAGTCAAAATGGCGGGTGTACCACAACGGATTAAATTTTTTTTATATAGTGGCTCGACATAATGGCTTCCCTACGCCTGATGGAAAGCGAAAGAGAAGCCCAAGTCGCTGTGACAACGGGCAAGTAACTGGTCAGTTACCTGCCAGTTGCCACCGCCATGCCGGCCCAACCCTAACCCCCCACGAGCTCCGGAAACCCTACTCACCAGGAGAAACACGACCCGGAGGTCATTTGGCTGCGGTATTCTATAGGGTGGAGGTCCTTCCCCGGACGGGCAGCTCATTTTTTCGCTCCAAGCCACATTCACCTGGGTTTGACGAATTCCGTCCCATTTGCATTTTCATCAGCCTATCGCAGTCCACTGCTGGACATAGGCCTCTCTAGTTGTTCTCCACTTAGGCAAACATTTGGAGGATATACCCATAATCGCCACGCTGGGGAGGCGGTTTGGCGATCGCAGGGCGTCTTTTTGTCACGGACGAAATGCAAATGGGACCGAATGCGTCATACCCCCACCTGCCCGTTGTGCATCTTGTATACCAAACGAATCTCTGGCAACAGACTGGTGGCGGTAGGTATAACCATCACGATAGAAGGCGTAGCTAAATACCGCAGGCCGATGACGGGCAGCAGCGTCACCGGAGCGAGGAGCTACGAACTGCGATCGCCAACCCGCCTGCCCAGCGTGGCGATTATGGGTAAACCTCCAGGTGTTTGCCCAAAGTGGTGAACACCTGGAGAGGCCTATGTCCAGCAGTGGACTGCGATAGGCTGATGATGATGATGAAGGTAGACGGTTTGGGTATTGCAGGGCGTAGCTCCTCTCAGCGGACGCTGCTGCCCGTCATCGGCCTGTGGTATTTAGCTACGCCTTCAATTGTGATGGTTATACCGCCACCAGTCGGTTGCCAGCGCCTCGTTTGTTATTCGGCAGATGATGAGATAAAAGCTGATGACCGACTAATTAATAGTAAGCTGCAATATTACACGTTTGATATTCACAATCAAATTATTTATTGCATCATTTAGAATCATATCTACATTATTACACAACGATAATAATTTTCGCGGCTCTTAAGTGAATTTACACAATATTGCTAACAATGATAATACAATTCGTCAACATTATAAACATAAGGAGCAGCGCAGACGACAGACTATCCGTGACGCACTTTTTTGCAATTATATGCAGTGACGCACACGACGCGCAAAAATCTGTCGCGGATATTTCACAGGCTCAAGGCCCACGACGCACATCTTCGATCATTCTGTCGGCAGACCTAGACGCTCTTTTTAAATGTCTCAGACGCAGACTCCGCAAATCAAAAATTTCAGATTTCGCAAAATTAGCTTCTGAGCTAAAAAAGGTGGTGCAGCGCTTCATTTTAGATTTGACGACCTATACCTATTTATTAATAGGGAATATGCGTGACTTTTTTATGGATTTATTGAGTTCATTTATCTTCCAGATACATAAATAATAAATATCGAAGAATTTTTAAAATACCTTCTCTATTAAGCGAGTTATAAAGCGTTAAAGTTATTACCTAGACAGAGAGATCCGACGTGGCGGATGACGTCAAGTACCATGCCCGTCATACAAACTCCATAGAAAAATCTGTTTGGCGTGAGAGAGACGGATATAGTTACTTTCAACGACTGTATCTCGCCCAATTTTCAGCCAATTTTGATTTTGTTTTCACTGTTTGTAATATATTTTTATCTATTTTACGATAAATTAGTAAATACATGAAATTATTTTCCATACATATTCCCTATTTGACTATGCTTAATTCTTATCTAGAATACCTTGACATAGGCTCATGTTATTATGACATCTACTCAAGACAAAACCGTCGTACTGATATTGATAACGAGTAATTCGCTTGTTCACGATAACGCTATCAAGACTCGGGATCGGAGTACAATCTAAATGGTCTTTTTTAAGACTTTAGCACACATCTCATTATACCTACATTGCTCCGATCGATCCAAAATTAGCTAAAGCACTAATTGTGTTATGGGTATCAGAACAAGAGATGTTTTGGGTGTCAAAATAATTACATTATATTAAGTCCGTATTTTAGATCATAAAAATGTATTGGACACGTATTTTTCCTTTTTTCATTCAAATAAAAAATAGCAAAAATACAATGCATCAAAAGTTAGGACTGGGAGTCTTTGACGTCACTCGCTCCCGTAAAAATGCCTCACCGAGTGACGTCACGCGTAATTTCAACGGGCTATAACTTTGTAATTTTTAGTCTAATTTACAAATGAAAAAATACGTGTCTTTTATTTTTGAATAAGCTAAAAGACGGACTAATTACAATTTTTAGCCATAATAGCCTATTTGTATAAATATTTGCAGGTTGATAATGATGTATAGGTAATGACTGGGATGTAAGCCTTAGCCTCCAAGCCAACCTTACCTGCCCGTGGTGCATCCTGCCGAATAACAAACGAGGCGCTGGCAACCGACTGGTGGCGGTATAACCATCACAATTTACGGCGTAGCTAAATACCACAGACCGATGACGGGCAGCAGCGTCA
Source organism: Conogethes punctiferalis (assembly GCA_031163375.1). NCBI lineage: Eukaryota > Metazoa > Arthropoda > Insecta > Lepidoptera > Crambidae > Conogethes > Conogethes punctiferalis. The sequence goes on along the minus strand of CM062106.1, from coordinate 958,286 downwards.
GCAGAGCGAGAAGCTACGCCCTGCGATCGCCAACCCGCCTGCCCAGCGTGGCGATTATGGGTATATCCTCCAGATGTTTGCCCTTTGGCGAACAACTGGAGAGGCATATGTCCAGCAGTGGACTGTGATAGGCTGATGATGACTACTTAAGTCTGTAGCAAACTCCTCCTCAAATCATCATGTACTTTTTTCAGACAAGTCAGCGAGTGACCACCGCTCCCTAAGTGGGGGGGCGACAGTGGTGACCTCCCTCATCGCGGGGGCGTCGGCCGGGGCGCTCGCCAAGACCACCATAGCGCCCCTAGACAGGACCAAGATCAACTTTCAAACCTCGTGAGTATCATTGAGACTGGTGGTTACTATTTTAGTAGGTGTAGGTAGTTCGAAGGTAAAAATTAAATAGTTTTTCTATGTACAGGAGTGTATAATTAAACAATAAAATATTGACAATAAAATATAAAAACTGAAAAACTAGAAACCAACATGAGATGCGGAAATTTCGTAATGTTGTTCATTACGTTGCCATAGCAACCGTCTATCTACAAATTTACTTTTCATATATTTACAACTGAACCTGCAAAGAGGTTCTGCTACACTATGTACCCTGTATGTATCTCTTAATTTTTTTTATAGTAGCTCGACATAATGGCATTTGGGAGATCCTTATGTCCAGCAGTGGACTGATATAGGCGGATGATGAAAGAGGTCGGTTGCCTTTATTAAAAGCGAAGCGTTGTCCGGCTAACTGATCTCAGCGGTATTTGTCAACGCTCCAAGTAGAGCACCCCATGCATTGCTCTCACACCTGAGTATTCCTTGGCATTCTACGCTAATGCATGGGCCTAGTTCTATTATTGAAAGTATTTTATTATACATATATGCCATATTAATACCTACATCTACAGATCTACAAGCTATGGTCAATGTTTTTAATACGCAATCTTTGAGATTAGTCTAAGGTGCAACGCAGATGGCACACTTTCTACACGATCGAGTCTGCGGCCCACAAAAAGTTTGCATGGCGCGCATTTAGTCCGTCTTGGATTTTCTACAGACTCAACACACACGACGTACGTCTTCGATCATTCTGTCGGCAGAGCTGTAGGAACGTAGACGCTCTTTTTATATGTCAATCATGATATTCTGTCTTAGAAGTATCATAAATTGCTAGTCTATTTTGTGTTGCTTGAATTAACATCGTTACATCGACCTCCGACCACCCTTAGCAAATGCAGATTGCCGACTGTCTGCGTTAGCGCGCGTTGAAGCAAACGATTCATTTTTGTACGGAGCGGCGCGGTGCCATGCCGTCTGCTCGAATTACGCGAATTTTTTGTGCGCCGGAAATTTGCGCATCGTATGCGTTACCTACTGCATATAATTGGGATGATGACTAAAAAATAATTTAATGTCCATCAGATAGATTAATGAAAAATATTGGATACGTATTTTTTATTTTGCCTCTTGTTCAAAAACTTACGAAGATACATTGATTTTAAATGTCACATGACGTCACGTTAGAGTACAAAATATACTCTAACGTGACGTAGTTAGCCCCCACTCCGTAACTTTAATGCGCTATATCTAAGTATTTTCTTGTTATTTCGACAAAACAAAAAATAACGGGTCTTATATTTTTTTATTATCTAAGAGACGGCCTAATTATTTTCTTCATTTTCATACCTTGTATGGGATAGCCTCAGAGCATGAATCAAACCAGTGGTATTATATGTAATCTGTTTAATAAGTTTTACACAATCCTCGACACTTAGAACTTTTATATCACACGTCTCGTCGCCGACCAAGCAAAAGAATGCCATCCATAAAAAAAGAACTGTCAATCAACACACTTTCTCAATTATTCAATTAATATTATTAATATTGTACAAAATACTATTTCCATTTGCTAATGGGAATAGTAAAATATAATTTTACGAAAATAACTATTAGCACGTATTTATTAATCATTAATATTTTGCATTTACACTTTATTTTACAATCGATCAGATACTAATAGTCATGTTATTGCTATTGCAGGAAGTCAATACGGCAACTATTATTCTCTAGTTATTTATTAGGATTATCTATTATATGAAATATTATGTTATTAATTAGGACTACATTATTAATTAGGCTTACAGCTCGGCCTTCCTGCTATAGCGAGTCCCATCGCGATTCGTTTCTGAAATCCCAAATCTTAGGTTAGGTACCTATATTCTTAACAACAAAAAAAAACACTTATAACCTTAAAATTAACAGTTTTTCAACATACAAAGTTTTATAATATAGTTATACATGTCATTGATTTTTTTTTCTTTGTTTATACATTTTATGCGCCGACAATTACACAACTTACTGAGTGACAGACATAAAAATCAAATACAATAAGACATAAGTTTCTAATCATCCATAAACTGCGTTATTAATTAATACAAACAATTAAATGAAGTTTTTATTCCTCCGTGCTATTTTCATCACAACTACTTTCTAAATCTCGACTGAAATTTAGCCATGGCTGCATTTTGTCGATTGCTACTATGGCTTCATAACGACGATTGTTTTTGCGTGACAATGGAGTATCTTCAATAACATACCTATCATTGGGAAGTACCTTCAACACGCGATATGGACCTTGATACTTAACAACCAGTTTTTGTGACTGTCCATCATTAGGAACCTGCCGCTCTACACGCACTAAATCTCCTATCGAGTAGTTTTTCGCAGGTTTTCGGTGCCTATTAAACCGTTCGCTATCTTTAACCTGTTTTTCATTTATTTTCTTGCCAGCTTCATCCCGAACTTGTGTTAGCTGTGCCGCGGATGTTACACTTATGGTATCATCTAAAACCTCGCTCAAAATGCCCTCGGTCCTACATTTAATGTTAAAACCGAAAAGCAATTCTGATGGAGACTTTTGAGTTGTCTTGTGCGTCATCGTATTCAGTCCTAACTGAATATCGATGATTTGGTCATCCCATGACTTTTCATCCTTGCCGTGAGTCGAAGTAGAGAGTGCATCCAATATTGTCCTGTTGAATCTTTCTACCTGACCATTCGCCCTGGGGGTTGCTACCGCATTCATAATGTGTTTAATACCGAAAAGCGTAACGAAATCTTTAAAGGCTCCACTCGTGAAGCTTGTGCCTCTGTCAGTAATGAGGCGTGTTGGAACGCCAAAGTAGCTAATGTGATCTCTGAGAGCCTTAATTGTGGTTGCCGATTTGGTATCTCTGACTGGTCTTACATTGACATACTTGGTAAAACCGTCGACGACAACAAGTAAGTAGCAGTTGCCCTTTTTGCTCTTTATAAATGGACCCAAATGGTCTGCATGAAGAGTATGGAAGGGTATGCTCGGCTTTTCTATGGGGTGAAGCTCCCCCTCACGCATTCCACCAGGCGCCTTATGGTAAGAGCATTCGAGACACGACGAAACATATTTCTTCACGAATTTACGCAGCTTGGCAAACCAGAAGTTTTTACGGATTCGCTGCAGAGTTTTGTCATAACCACAATGACCAACGTCATCATGGTTCATCTTCAAAACCTGCCAACGAACTCCCTTCGGTACCAACCATTTAATTTCATCTCCAACAATTCTATAAACCCGGTCATTTTTTACTTTATAATTGTTGTGAATATCCATCACCTTCTCAGAATTCGGATCTAATAAAGTTTCCTTTATCTTCCTAACCTCCTCATCAGCTGACTGTACCGTGGAAATCCAGTCTTGATGGTTGTTTTCGATTGCCAAAACATCGAAACATGTTAAACCTTCCGTTTCGCTCTCCCCAACAGGATTGCGACTCAATGCATCAACGTGCGACATACGCGTACCTGGACGATATTCTATGGTGCAGTCGTACTCTTGCAGCTGGATCCACCACCGAGCAACACGCGGGATTAAATCACGTTTGACTAAAGTCGACCGCAGTGCATTGCAATCCGTGAATATTTTAAAAGTGATGCCAATAAGGTAGACGCGAAAACGATTTAGTGACGCTACAACAGCTAGCGTCTCTAGATCGTAAGAATGAAGTTTTCGTTCATCTGCGTTGGTTTTGCGACTAAAATATGACACCGGCTGAAACACACCATCTGAATTAGCTTGCAACAAAATACCCGCTAATCCATCCTTACTGGCGTCTGTGTGTAGCTGCGTTTCAGCACCATGCTTGTAAAGCGCAAGTATAGGTCTATCAACCAATATAGCTTTGATACTTTCAAATGCTAAATCTTGGTGTTCGCCCCAAGACCATTTAGCGTCTTTCTTTAATAAATCGGTTAAAGCGGCCGCTAATATGGCGTAATTCTTTATGAATCGCCTAAAGTATCCCGATAACCCAAGGAATTGTCTCAGTTCATGTTGGTTTCGGGGCTTTGGGAACTTAGATACAGCTTCAGTTTTACGATGCCCTGGCCGAATACCTTCAGAGCTGACTTCATAACCAAGAAAGTCGATAGTGTCAAGAAAAAAATGGCACTTGTTCAATTTGAGCGTTAGACCTCCCTTTTTCAAGAGTTTTAAAACTTCTTCCAGTCGTTCCAAACCTTCGGAAACATCTTTCGCAGGGATAAGAACATCGTCCATGTAAACTATCGCGTATTTAATCTTAGCCTCTTGTAGTACTTTATTGATCGTGCGTTGAAAGACCGAAGGTGCATTCACTAACCCAAACGGCATACGAGTATACTCGTATTGGCCGTCTGGTGTTACGAAAGCGGTTTTGGGCCGCGATTCCTCTGCTATTGGAATCTGGTAATATCCAGAGGCCAAATCAAGCGATGTGAAAACCCTGTTTCCCGCCAACAGATCTAATTGATCCTCAATTCGAGGAAGAGGGTAATGTTCCTTCTTAGTTTTACGGTTCAACGCTCGATAGTCGACGCACAGACGTTTGTCACCTGTTTTCTTTTGTACCAGAACTATGGGGCTTGCGTACGGAGAAGTAGACTCCCTAACGATACCATGATCGACCATCTCCTGTACCATGTTTCTGACAAGTACACGATCTGCGTAAGACAAACGATACGGCCGATATACAACCGGTTCAGAATCTTCGAGTTCAATCACCATCTCCGTAAGATCAGTGAAACCCAAATCGTTGAGACCGTTCGAGAAACATTCACGGTATTTACCTAACAATTGCAATAATTCTGATCGTTCTTCTTTAGTAAGTTTATCATTACAATTCAGAACATCATCACTTTGGGATTCACAGATCGTAACCCTACACGAATCGAGCGTTTGCCTTGATTTGTCAACGTCCTTGTATTGTACCCGCGTCAAAAGGGTCCCCCCTTCAATCGTTATCAGACTAGGGGAAGTATTATGTATGAGTAATGCACTTAGGCCATCTTTTACCTCATATTCCCCGGGAAGAAGATAATACTCTTTCCCTTCCGGACCCCTTATAGAACCATTTACATACACTTGTGCGTTTACGCTAGGGTCAGCAGTAACCTGGACGGCACGTAAAGTGTTTGACGGGATCTCAACGTTTCTACTAGTTAAGAGACGCATTTTAACACTGGTAATTTTATTAAAAAGTACTGCAGTGGGAGTTTTTGTGATAACAATGTCGGGTTTTTCTGTAAACGAATGCCCTAGAAGAACTGACTGTTTGATAACGTAATCCTCTACTACATATAAATTTATTATTTCCTTTATACCCTGAACTTCTACAGATACAATTGTCACGCCTATTGGAGGGATTAGATTTTCACCTATGCCCCTAAGAACTGGTAAGTCTTCCGGTACCATAATGTCTAGCATCAATTCCTTAGCTTTCGTTAATTTAATAAGAGAACATTGGCTACCTAAATCTAAATGACAGTCTACAGTGTTACCATTAACTTTAACGTCAAACATATATTTGGCAGTCAAGCTTTCAGCCATGCACAGCTGAGCCACTTGTTGCTCGCTCTTATTAGAACCTTGACTTGTGTCCTTCTCACGATCTTTGTTCATACGTTTATTTTTAAAACAGTGTGAAGGCAAATGGCCCGATTTATCACAAGTGGTACATTTGGCTGGAGGCTTGTCACACCTGAAACTCGGATGACCAGCTTGATCGCAGTTGTAACAGGTAATTTTCAAAGCACCAGGTTTCGCGGTATTAGTTGCACCTTTGCGATCACCTCGATGTCTGACGTTTGAGTCTTGACTATCGCGGCTATGTCCTACCTTCACCGTTCTAAAATATTTCAACACCTGCTCAGGTTCCGAGAATTGTGCAGCCTGCGCCCCGACTTTCACAGCCCTATCATCAACGCCATATAGTAGGCAATCGACAGCCTGACGACCATAAATTTTACACCTATTCAATAAATTGATTTTGGCATAATAGTAGTGTTCAAGTGAATCACCGTACTTAACTCTTTTAGCTAGCATTTCAGTCAAAAGTTCAGCATAGTCTTCGCGAACAGGAAAAGATTCTATTAGTTTCTTTTTCCACTCGACCCACGTATACAACATTGTTGGCAAGCTTTGGTACCAGGACTTTGCTACCCCCGTCAATTTAGGTAGAGCATAGTGAATTATTTCCCGATCTTCCCAACCATAAATTTCGGAACACTCTTCTACCTTTGTCAACCAAGTTAACACAGTTTGCTCCTTTGACATTGGGTCAAATTCTGGAATAATATTAGTATTGAAAGGCAGTTTTGCTTTGTCTGAACTTTTGACTGATTGTAGTATCGACAAAAACTTATTTAACATATCAGTAGATTCTACAAGCCTGTTTTCCTTAGAACGACGCGGTCGTTGTTCGCCATCATTTCTAGCCGGGCTATGACGCTTTTTCCGATCGACCCTTGGCGCCGATCTTCTGTCTCGTTCATTCTCCCATAAAATACGCCCTCGTCGATTCGCCCTCGTCCCTGTTGCACCCTCACAGCCACTTGATTCATAGCTCGACGATCGGCTGCGCTCCAAACATGAAGGTGTACGGAGGGATCTCTCCTCAATTCTTCGTGGACGAAGCACCCTTCGTCCTTGACGCTCTCCGTCAACGTCATTATAGATACTGCGACTAACCTCAGCATCGCGCACCCGCGATGCCCCTGGTTGCTCGGAATATTGCCTCCTGGCCTGACCCTCAAACCTGGGTCTCCCTGGCCAAGTCGCAAAACTAGACTCACGTCTCAAATCCAACGCCTCTTGACCCTGGCCGTCACCTCTGGGCCACCCTGGGTCCGGACTGTAAGGCCAGTAATCTCCATTGTTCCCTCGCTCCATATTGAGAACTGAAACTGACAAATTAGAACTTTGTAAACTCATAAAAACGTCACAAACTAAAAAGGTTTTGTTTGAGTACGTACGGTCTTGACTTTTCAATCATCATTGAGAAAAGAAAATAATTTAACCTGTAACCCGCACGAATATTGCGGACTTGAATAAATAAATAATAATAAATAAATAACCCAAGACACGCCAAGCCGGGCCACACAGCGCCACCCAGCCCCAAACCAAGCCGAAGCTTGTACCATGAGCACTAGACAACCGACAAACCCACTTAGAGACATTTTTTTTTTTTTTTGTAAAAAAAACATACATATTATAGATAGAAAACACCCAGACCAACACAAACAGACATGTTCATGAACACAAATGCCTGCACTGTGCGGGAACCGAACCCACGACCCCCGGCCCAGAGGGTAGAGGTCACCACCAAATGAGCCACCGAGCCTGAATAAATAATAACCACTTGCATTTAAATGCGCCGGAGAATGCACACAAACCGCCTGACTTTAGACCAAGCGTATTCAACTCACTCGTTATTATAATTAACTAAATTACGTATAAATATTTAAAAAAAGACTATTTTTCTTAAATTGACCTGACCGGAAATCGAATCCGGAAGGATTGGATCTCCTGCGCTAGCGCGCAGCATACATTACTAAGACCCTCTGACTCAGTAGTAAAAGAATATACCATGCAAATAACTATTTGTAGATATTTATCTCTAGTTTTAGTAAATTTTGATATTATCGTGCATTCAAACGTAGGCACAGAGCTAGAAGAAGAGAAGAGAAAAAAAAAAAAAAATACATACCCCAATTTTATATATTAATTCTCGTTTTCTACATACGTTATACTGTAATAGGGGTCTTGATTACGAGATGTCAGATATCCAAATTCTACACGGTTCGAGTTCTGATTAATAATTTCGCATGACTATGTAATGTCGCGTGTTCAAAAATCGCAACATCGCGATCTTTAAACTATTGGCGCCATCTATTGAAAGGCCACAAAATTACCGTTGTCTAGCGACATCTATTGAGCGAGGACAACACCTGCATCTTCCATTACTCAATAGCAGATACAGCGCCCCCTATCTTTTCGTAGAAATAATTCTAGGATGTTACAATTTACAATAGGTAATACTATTTATTTAATCACTGCACTGCGCGCCATTTTGTTACCTTATTTGAAATAATACGGAATAGGTTATTCGTATTATGTGAGGAATGGGAAATAGTACGATCATTATTTTATATTTCCACAAGTAACCCAACAAGTTTAATAGACAAATTATACGAATGTTACGTTCTAAATAAAATATTTAATTCTCACTGTACTTACGTTTGTTTCCTCGTAGGCGTAGAGCAGAAAGTATATTTCTTTCCGTCGATCCCGCTTCTGAAGCTATGGGATAGCCTCAGAGCATGAATCAAACCAGTGGTATTATATGTAATCTGTTTAATAAGTTTTACACAATCCTCGACACTTAGAACTTTTATATCACACGTCTCGTCGCCGACCAAGCAAAAGAATGCCATCCATAAAAAAAGAACTGTCAATCAACACACTTTCTCAATTATTCAATTAATATTATTAATATTGTACAAAATACTATTTCCATTTGCTAATGGGAATAGTAAAATATAATTTTACGAAAATAACTATTAGCACGTATTTATTAATCATTAATATTTTGCATTTACACTTTATTTTACAATCGATCAGATACTAATAGTCATGTTATTGCTATTGCAGGAAGTCAATACGGCAACTATTATTCTCTAGTTATTTATTAGGATTATCTATTATATGAAATATTATGTTATTAATTAGGACTACATTATTAATTAGGCTTACACTTGTCATCATCCGTATTGCGTAGGTTCTATTTTCACAGACTAAAAAGTGCGCAGTTTGTCGTCTGCGCTGCTACTAAAGATGATTTTTTTATACCACAAAGGTGGCAAATAGGCGTACAGTTTTAAATAATCCGACGAAGGCGAGGTGATCGTTGATTGGTTCTATGACTCACATGATGTTATACCGTCAACCGATCAGGGAACAGTGTATTAAGTTACGGGTAATAATGCATCGTTAAATAGTACATTGAGCAACGATTGGCCCATTTGAGAACGAGTTTGCTTGTGTCAAAATCGTATATTATTAAATTACTGCCAGATACCGTAGTTTGATGAATTTACTGAAATCCATTGCGTTAAATAATACATTTCAACTACCGTTTGTTATATTCCGTAAGTTAATCAACTACCTAGGAAATTGATCAACTTACGATTCTTTTCCGGTGACATACCTATTGGGTAATTTATTATTATTTATCCATTCCAGTCAAACCCGCTACTCATGGCGGGCGGCGGTCAACTTCCTGCTGCACTCGGCGCGCAGCGAGGGCGCGCTGGCGCTGTGGCGCGGTAACAGCGCCACCATGGCGCGCATCGTGCCCTACGCCGCCATCCAGTTCACCGCGCACGAGCAGTGGAAGCGGCTGCTGGCCGTCGACACGCCCACGGAGGCGCAGTCAGTATACTCGCCGTACTCTTACTCTTACTCAACAAAATCATACTCACCATACTCTTACTCTTACTCAACAAATTCATACTCACCATACTCTTACTCTTACTCAACAAATTCATACTCACCATACTCTTACTCTTACTCAACAAATTCATACTCACCATACTCTTGCTCTTACTCAACAAATTCATACTCACCGTTACCTTTAATCAACAAATTCATACTCACCATACTCTTACTCTTACTCAACAAATTCATACTCACCATACTCTTACTCTTACTCAACAAATTCATACTCACCATACTCTTACTCTTACTCAACAAATTCATACTCACCATACTCTTACTCTTACTCAACAAATTCATACTCACCATACTCTTACTCACCAAATTCATACTCAAATTCAAAATACCTTTATTCACATAGACTTAAAATCAGCACTTATGAATCGTCAAGTAAAAAATAATGTACAAATGTAAAAAGTAATGTAAGAATGTGACTAAAAGCAATTTAAAAGAAGCTACCGCCGTGTTCGGAAAGTAGATTTCTACCGAGAAGAAACGGCAAGAAACTCTGTAGTTACTCTTTTTAAACTCATCATACTCTTACTCAACAAATTCATACTCACCATGCTCTTACTCAACAAATTCATACTCACCATACTCTTACTCAACAAATTCATACTCACCATGCTCTTACTCAACAAATTCATACTCACCATACTCTTACTCAACAAATTCATACTCACCATGCTCTTACTCAACAAATTCATACTCACCATACTCTTACTCAACAAATTCATACTCACCATACGCTTACTCTAGCTAGCAACAAATTCATACTTACTATACTCTTACTCAACAAATTCATACTCACCATACTCTTACTCAACAAATTCATACTCACCATACTCTTACTTTTACTCAACAAATTCATACTCACCATACTCTTACTCAACAAATTCATACTCACCATAGATACTCTATACTCAGTATACTTGCATGTCCTATATCCACCATCTCTATACTCATCACGCTCAGGTCGGAAGAGTCGACATTTTTTTTTATAGTGGCTCGACATAATGTCTTCCCTACGCCTGATGGAAAGCGAAAGAGAGGCCCAAGTCGCTGTGACAACTGGCAAGTAACTGGTCAGTTACCTGTCAGTTGCCACTGCCATGCCGGCCCAACCCTAACCCCCCACGAGCTCCGGACACCCTACTCACCAGCAGAAACACGACCCGAAGATCATTTGGCTGCGGTATTTTATAGGGTGGAGGTCTTCCCCGGACGGGCAGCTCAATTCGAGCGATGATTCGCTATGCTCTACCTCTCTTAAATTACATTTCTCAACAAGAGGCAAAATCTATATCTATACCTACATTTATTATAGTATCTATTCTAAATTAAATTTTTAATATTTAGCACCCAAAATAGCGGACACTACTTTGGTAGGCAGACATTTTGGGCATCCCCGATAACAATTTTCTTCAATATAATTCTCCAGAAAGCACCGCATCCGTCTCCTGGTGGCGGGTTCGCTGGCGGGCGTGACGTCACAGAGTGCCACTTATCCGTTAGACATGGCGCGCGCGCGCATGGCGGTCACCGCCGCGCACGAGTACCGCACGCTCGCCGCTGTGTTCCGCCGCGTGTGGCGCGAGGAGGGCGCCCGGGCGCTCTACAGGTGAGCCAACTGAGCGCTACCAGTAGGGAGGCAGTACCGCACGCTCGCCGCCGTGTTCCGCCGCGTGTGGCGCGAGGAGGGCGCCCGGGCGCTCTACAGGTGAGCCAACTGAGCGGTACCAGTAGGGAGGCAGTACCGCACGCTCGCCGCCGTGTTCCGCCGCGTGTGGCGCGAGGAGGGCGCCCGGGCGCTCTACAGGTGAGCCAACTGAGCGGTACCAGTAGGGAGGCAGTACCGCACGCTCGCCGCCGTGTTCCGCCGCGTGTGGCGCGAGGAGGGCGCCCGGGCGCTCTACAGGTGAGCCAACTGAGCGGTACCAGTAGGGAGGCAGTACCGCACGCTCGCCGCCGTGTTCCGCCGCGTGTGGCGCGAGGAGGGCGCCCGGGCGCTCTACAGGTGAGCCAACTGAGCGGTACCAGTAGGGAGGCAGTACCGCACGCTCGCCGCCGTGTTCCGCCGCGTGTGGCGCGAGGAGGGCGCCCGGGCGCTCTACAGGTGAGCCAACTGAGCGGTACCAGTAGGGAGGCAGTACCGCACGCTCGCCGCCGTGTTCCGCCGCGTGTGGCGCGAGGAGGGCGCCAGGGCGGCGCCAGGGCGCTCTACAGGTTGGTCACACCCCCCTCACCCCCCCCCCCCCGCGCTTTAAAAAAATCCTTGTACCCCTTGTGCGGTGCACGAGAGGGCAAGGGCAGTCTATAGGTCAGACATCCCTCAAACACCTACACGCTCAACAAATCAGACACCGTGTTCCAGCGCGGAGGGCCTTCTGCCATCCAGAGTGCGCTCTACAGGTCAGACACACCCCACTGTGCGCTCTACAGGTCAGACACACCCCACTGTGCGCTCTACAGGTCAGACACACCCCACTGTGCGCTCTACAGGTCAGACACCCCTCCTCCCTCAATAGTGCGCTCTACAGGTCAGACACCCCTCCTCCCCCACTGTGCGCTCTACAGGTCAGCTACACCCCACCCCTCACTGAGCGGTGACAGTAGACAGAGGGAGTAACGCCCGCTCGCTGCCGTGTGTGTATTTTTATTAATAACTGTTTTGTTAGAAATTACGCCTAAACTGGGAATGGGTATAGCTTACCTTAAGTGTTGCGGAGGTCTGATGGCAGTCGCTCTGTGTAAAAGCTTAGCCCTCGCCAAATCTCTCAGTTTGGGAAGCCGACCCTGAGACAATCGGGAAAAAGGCTAGGAGGATGATGAACTGTTTTGTTAAAAATGCTGTTATTTGTGTGATCATCTTTACCGCGTCCGTTGCAGGGGCTACCCCGCGACGGTGCTGGGCGTGATCCCGTACGCCGGCGTGTCCTTCTACACCTACGACACACTCAAGCACATGTATTATGGTGAGCTCAACGTTTCAAACCTTTTTTTTTATAGTAGCTCGACATAATGGCTTCCCTTCGCCTGATGGTAAGCGAAAGAGAAGCCTTAGTCGCTGTGACAACTGGCAAGTAACTGGTTAGTTACCTGTCAGTTGCCACCGACATGCCGGCCCAACCCTAACCCCCCACGGGCTCTGGAAACCCTACTCACCGGAAGAAACACGACCCGGAGGTGTTTTTCTTAACTAGGTATATTGTTGTGTTAGTAGGTATCTATACGTGAAGATCAATGTAATGGAGAGCGGGGATTTTCTAACACAAGTATTTTATTTACTTAAAAGAAATCCCCTATCGCAACAAAGAAATGTAAAAATTAGATACTGAATAAATCATTTGAAATTGAATCAGGCGTAAGGAAACCATTATGTCGCGCTACAATAAAAATTAAAAAAAGCAATGTCACTCAGTGGCGAAAAAGCTCCCACTCTTTGACGTCACGCGTAATTTTAAAGGAGTATATCTTTGTAATTTTTTGTCTAATTTTGGCAAAATAATAAAGTACGTGTCTTTTATTTTTGATGATGACGGACTAATTATTTTTTTTTCGGCAACTGGTCTTTTCCTTGATTGATGATCCGGTTGCGTTGCAGAAAGTCTCGGCGGCAGCCGCAACCCGTTCTCGAACATAGTGTTCGGCGGCTGCGCGGGCGCACTCGCGCAGACCGCGTCGTACCCGCTCGACATCGTGCGCCGGCGCATGCAGACGGCGCGGGCGGCGCACTGCCGGACCATACCGGACACCGTGCGACACGTTTACACGTGAGTGAGTCTTATGACAGCGAACTCAGTGACAACGGATGCAAAAAAATGACAAGGACTCAAAATGACAACGGGCGCAACTAATGACAATCTACTTAAAATGACAACGGACTCTATATTATATCGAACTTAAAGTGACAGCGGTGTCAATATGACACATTCTCAAAATGGCAACTGACATGCACCTATTACCCACTAGACATCGTACGCCGGCACATGCAGCGCCGTCGTGGCCCACACTGCCGGACCATACCGGACACCGTCCGACACGTTTACACGTGAGTTTTGACTCTTTGTGACAGCCAACTCCAAGTGACATGGATCTTAAAATGACAGCGCACACATTGATCTCAAAGTGACACCCAGACGATACACCCAAACCCTAGTGGGTACAGCCGACTCATAGTGACAGCGGACTTATAATGACACCTTCTCAAAATGACAGCGGACTCGAAGGGACAACGGACGTAAAATGACAGGGGACACAATATAACATTGAACTCAAAGTGACACCCAGACCCCAGTGGGTACAGCCGACTCATAGTGACAGCGGACTAATAATGACACCTTCTCAAAATGACAACTGGCACGCGCCTGCTACCCACTGGACATCGTGATCGTGCGCAGGCGCATGCAGACGGCGCGGGCGGCGCTCTGCCGGACCGTACCGGACACCGTGCGGCACGTCTATACGTGACTGGGTCTTATAATGACAACGGATGCAATCAATGACAATGGTTCAAAATGACAACGGGCGCAACTAATGACAATCGACTCAAAATGACTGTCATGTGTTTTCCTGTAATGTCTGTGTTTTTGTGCAATAAAGAGTTTCTATCTATCTAATGTCAATTTTTCAGTTCTTTATGACAACCGGTGCAAAATGTAATTTTCTAAACGTTATTTATTTATTACCTGGCTATGGCTGGCTCGGTGGCTCAATTGGTAGTGACCTCTGCCTTCTGAGCCAAGGGTCGTGGGTTCGATCCCCGCACACTACAAACATTTGTGTGCATGAACATGTCTGTTTGTACTGGGTGTTTTCTATGTATAATATGTATTTATTTACAAAAAAAATGTATCTAAGTAAGTTTATCAGTTGTCTAGTACCCATAGTACAAGCTTCGGCTTAGTTTGGGGCTAGATGGCGCTGTGTGGTCCAGCGTGGCATGGGTTATTTATTTTTTACCTGTCGCCGCCAGGTCGGAGGGCGTGCGCGGCTTCTTCAAGGGCCTCAGCATGAATTGGGTGAAGGGCCCCATCGCGGTGGGCATCTCGTTCGCGACCTACGACGCCATCCGCGCCGCGCTGCGCGACCTCGCGCGCGCCATGCACTGGTAGCGGCCACGGGACTGTAGGTACGGCGTTGTCAAGTCTCTTTATATCTGTTTGTGTGTGCATGTGGTCTACTTGTACTTTCTCTCTCTCTCTCTGTTTGTGTGTGTTTCTTTCTCTGTATGTGTGTGTGGTCCTCTCATCTCTGTCTGTGTATGGACCTCTTATCTCTGTCTGTGGTCCTCCCTCTCTATCTGTGTGTGGTCCTCTCTATCTGTGTATGATCATCTCTGTCTATATGTGGTCCTCTCTATCTCTGTCTGTGTATGATCCTCCCTGTCTATGTGTGGTCCTCTCTATCTCTGTCTGTGTATGATCCTCCCTGTCTATGTGTGGTCCTCTCTATCTCTGTCTGTGTATGATCCTCCCTGTCTATATGTAGTTCTCTCTATCTTTGTCTGTGTGCGGTCCTCCCTCTCTGTCTATGTATGGTCTTATATATATCTCTCTCTGTGTGTAGTCCTCCCTCTCTCTGTGTGTGGTCGTCCTTCTTTCTGTATGTGGTCCTATCTCACTGTGTATGTGTGGTTTCTATTTCTGCTGGGTCCCTTTCTCTTTGGCTGTGTGAGTGTTTCTCTCTACATGTGTGTATGGTGCCTTCCCTCTCTCTTTCTGTGTTTTATATCACAAAAACTGACATTTGCTATCTTTTTTTTGCAGGTATTAATGTCAGCGGTTTTCTTCATATCGAATTGACGCACCGCAACTATTTAGATGTTGATATATGTAAAACTTGGATATTAATAGATATTTTGTATGTTCTAAAAGGAGTCTCCGATAGTATGTACGGATACTTAATAAAGCAGAAGTACTTTCTCCAAACATTGTAGATCGGGGACCGTGCTCGGAAACCGTAGTCCGATGGACTCACTTGGTTTGTCGTATACAGGAAGATTTTGTGATCACTATTCGAATTTTGATCAGTGTGTACAAGTGTGCTATGACCTCAACGCCTCCTCAGGTCATCGTCATGTTAATGTTTCAACTTTCGACAATAATTAGTTTATAAATGATATTTATTTTTGCAACTTTATTTTTTGTTTATAAGAAAACCGATTCACGGGGAAAATATTTTCATTTGCTTATTTAATCTTTTTGCACGAGAGAGTAATTTTATCATCTGTCTGCAAACGTCCACAGCTGGACAATGCCCTCCCCATAACAATAGGGATGATTCCAGGGTCAAAATAATTATATTATATTTAGTCCGTATTTTAAATCATAAAAATATATTAGACCCGTTTTTTTCATTTAAACAAAAAATTAACAAAGATACAAGGCATCAAAATTTAGAAAGGGAGGAGGTCTTTGACGTCACGCGTAATTTTAACTGGCTATATCTTTGTAATTTTTGGTCTAATTTACAAAAGGAAAAATACGTGAACAATCTAAAAGACGGATTAAAAAATTACATTTTTTACAGCAACAGGCTCTGCAGTGAAGAAACTGCGCACCTTATTCTGTTGCCCTGAAGTCGGCATTAAATACGCCTTTTGTACTATTTTGTGCAATTAAGTTTAAATAAATAAAATATACTGAAAATAAGGTTGCATGTCTTGATGTATGAGTGCCTTACGCTGTTAATATGAATACATTACACATATACTTTAGTTATCCCCACCAGCGGGGTATAGAGGAGCGAATGGGAATGAATTTTCAAGTAGTGGATTCTGCCCCACTAAATCGATTTGATGGGGCGGATGCCACTGCGAATGTCCAGAGCGTTACACTTTGCCCCACCAATGGGGTGCCTTGATGGGGCAAAGTAGAACAATCATGGAATGCATAGCACTTGGTAGTGACCCTGCCCTCTTAGCTAAGGGTCGTAGATTCGATCCTCACTCGAAACAAATTTTATAAATGCGATGAAAATTTGTGTTTGTGCTGTGTCCGAGTGTTAATATTATAATTTTGTTGAAACTCAAATCGTTTAATGCTCAAATATTGAGTTTGAATAAGTGCAATATTGTTTATACTCATAAATTGTTTTTATTTTATTTTAATTAGTTTTATGTAAATGTCGCTGTCAAATGATTGAAACAGCTGTTTGGTTAAATGTCGTTATTTAATTAAAAAGGTAGTCGTGTAGTTGAAACGCTACTTGTATTAATCATTTGACTGCGAATTTTTTTTTTCAGAGCACAAAATTTTCCTTGCACAATAACGTAACATCTATATATAGAAAAAATACCTTTTAATATAATAAGGACACCTTTATTATACTAAAAAGTATTTTTCACCTTTCAAAATGTGGATTCTAGAGTGTCCAATTTTAAATGTCCAATTTTCTCATCATCTATAGAACAGTAAATTATTTTATAAAAAAAACATCATCAGCCTATCCCAGTCCACTGCTTGACATAGGCCTGCCTTTCCAGTGGCCACTTTGGACAAACACCTGCAGGCTTTTAGGCGGGTTAGGTATCGCAGGGCGTAGCACCTCGCTCCGCACTAAAGGAAACATTTTGTGAACTGAAAGATATTCTGTATTTTGGAAGCACAGTGGTATTAATTTTACACCAGTATATTTGCACTAAGTGTAGAATATATACGGGATTATTCCACTTTGCCTCACCGAGTCGCCCCACCAATGGGACAAAGTGGAATGCTTTAACAATTATAGTATAATCTGGCCCACTGGGGTCGGCACTTTAGAGTAAAGGTGGGCTTACTATATATTTTAATATTTATCTATTAGGAATTTTTAAAGCGTTACACTTTGCACCGCTGGGTGGGGCGCCTTGTTGGGGCAAAGTAGACTAATCCGAAATTCGCAGTGGAATCTCGCCTACTATCCTACTTATATTATAAAGGCGAAAGTTTTTTTGGATGGATGTTTGTTACTCTTTCATGCAAAAACTACTGAACGAATTTTAATGAAACTTTATAGTAATATAGCTTATACATACATAATTAACACGTAGGCTATGCTTTTTAAGAATATTCACGCGGGCAGCAGCTAGTAACCCATAAAATTCTGCTTGCTAAAGTAACAAAACTTAATAGATAAATATTACAATATGAGAAACACCACCTACAAGTTCCGACGCTAGTGGGGCAAAATACACCGAATTTTAAAGCAGTGCAATACCGTGAATAGGTTTAGTGGGGCAGATCGCACTGCTTTCCACTTTGCCCCACCGGTGAAGTAGTTCGTTCTCCGAAATAATTATTATACTATGTTTTTTAACCATTAGAAATTTGATACACAAAAAAACAGTCGTAGTGAGACTTTCCGACTTCCATCACACAATATGATTGGATCAATGTATGTGATGTTATATTTTGAATTTTATGTTATTCTATTTTGAATGGAAATGTACCCCAGTAAACACTGCTGCCCGTTCCCCGATGTTCCCTTAGTCGTTTTGTACAACGCCCGCGGGATGAGATTGGGTGATCCTTCTAAATCCGGGAACCACACAGACAATATTATGTTATTCTTCTATTATTTATCCAAAGCGTCTATATTTTATGGTTGTATATTGTATTTTTTGTCGTCTTTACCTAAATTTTATATTTTACTGAAATACACATGTTGTTCAAGTGTACACACGACCACACATCAACCTACCCTTGTCCGATAAATTTAATCTATATGATAAATGCATAGAGTCCATCATTCGTTGAACTATTTGGACAGATTTGAGTAACTTGATGTGTTGCCGTGTGTACCCACGTATTATAATAAGTGTTGCACAATAAGTATTAATTTGTAATAGATTTTACTGTAGTCAATTATTGAAAATAAACATGTTTTTATTATATGTCATTGTATTTTAAATTATTGTACAATGTACCCTTTAGTTTTAACTATTCTCTTACCAAAGGTTGTCTGGAATAGATCGCTTATAACGATAAGACCGCATATTTTATACAACCGATATCTATTATACTTCTAGAATTGAAGTCAACTGTATTGTGTTCATTAACATGTCTGTTTGTATTGGTCTGAGTGTTAAATATGTATTTATTTACAAAAAAAAGTATCCAAGTAAGTTTCTCAGTTGTTTAGTAGTACCCATAGTACAAGCTTCGGCTTAGTTTGGGGCTAGACGGCGCTGTGTGGCCCAGCGTGGCATGTCTTTAAAAAAAAATCATAATTGGGGTCATGATCGGGATTGGTAGGTGAGATCAGGAGATAAATGAAAGCGATCGGGATAGAGATCCGAAGAGGGTTCAATAAAGGAGATACGGATAACGATACACAAAAAGATCCGATCTGTACCCCGACCGACGGGAATAAGGATAACCAATTAGCCTATGTAAATATCTCAATGAAAAGGGATCGGGATAGAAGGAGAAATCCTGTGACAAACCAACATTAACTCTTGCAATAACAAATTTTATTTTATTTTTTTATAAATTTATAAAAATATTAAATGTACTTAAATACAAAAATGTACAAAATATTTTATGATACCTATGTAAATATTTAGGTCATATTTTTTTATTCTACTTAGTACCAATATCTTATTCACAATATATTCTTTTGCCGAATGTCCTAGATAAATAACTACATTTATATAAAAACGTGTAAACATCAAAAATATGCAATTAATACGACACGCATTCATGTCATCATCATCAGCCTATCGCAGTCCACTGCTGGACATAGGCCTCTCCAGTTGTTCTTTACCACTTTGTGCAAACACCTGGAGGCTTCGCCCTTAATCGCCACGCTGGGCAGGCGGGTTGACGATCGCAAAGAATAGCCTTTTCGCTCCGGTGACGCTGCTGCCCGTCATCGGCCTGTGGTATTTAGCTACGCCTTCAATCGCGATGGCTGTACCGCCAGCAGTCGGTTGCCAGAGCCTCGTTAGTTATACAGCATTGTTATTATTTTCAAATTATTACTTTTCACATGAATTGTCCACGCTGGTTCTCGTGTACACTTTACCATATTTATAATAAAATAATCATAAGTTTCTTTATTTCTCTACACAAAGTATATGAATCCTACTACCTATAACCCTGTTCTAACACTTGCACCTCTGGTTAACAAGAAGGCGCGAACATCTTCTAGTCCGTCGTCTTCAGCTCGCGACAGAGGCGTGTCACCAAGCAAGTCTCCCCGATCCACGTCGGACCCTTTATTGACCAAGTACTTTATCACATCTAACGTGCTGTTGGCCTTCACTGCTAGCAGCAGTGGAGTCTCGCCCATGTAGTTTGTGCTATGGACGTCCCCGTTGTCGATCAGGTACTTAAGCATTTCTAACTTGACAGAGTCCTCGTTTGCTATGCAATAATCAACATCGGTCAAGTCAACAGCAGCGCCGCCCTCTACTAGTACTTTAACCAGATCTAGTCGGCACTGTCTAGAAACATAATGCAATAGGCCTTTTCTTTCAGAATCACGAGCATTTGCAACTAATTTCATATTGTTTGTTCGTTGTTGATATATATTATCGATATTGTGGAATAGTTCTTGGACTGAAATTAATGCATCAATACGTGATTTGTAATTGCAACACGGATAGCAATATTTATAATTGCATACGTCGTAATAAGCCCCGTTTTCTAAAAGGAATTGCACAATATTATATTCACAAGAGCCGGCGGCATAGTGTAACAGCGTATTACCTAATACGTCACGAGCATTTATAACAGTTTCAATATCTATGTTACTTTTGGTCATGTTTTGTAAACTACCAATTATTGTATCAGGATTATCACTTTGTATCTCTTTAAATAATGAATCAGTTTGCACTAATATGTCGAGTAAGTCTTGGTTTTCACCCTGTATCAAATCAAAAGGGCTACATTTGTTTACATTAACTACGTTATAAGGCGCTCCGTACATTAACAACAGCTTGACAATCTCAACCCTACCATTTTGAGCAGCGACGTGCAACGGTGTGTCCTTATTCAAATCTTCAGCAGCGACATTAACATCATGATCTAATATTAGTCGTGCGACTTCTACGTAGCCGTGCAACGCTGCCAAGTGCAAAAAGGTTTGACCAGATTCATTTTTACCATTAAAAACCTTATCTAATCGTATTTCTTTTGCACATTTAACAATGTACAATAAGTCATTCTCTTCAACAGCTACAAACATATTTTTAAATATCTGCAAAAACTCAACAATAGTCTCGTGTCCATTATCTATAGCGAGTGTCTCAGCAGTTTCGCCTCGAACATTCTTACTATTGAAAATCACTCCCTCTCGTAACAGAATTGATACAATCGGATAGCGACCGCAGCGCGCTGCTACATGTAGAGGTGTATTCCCATCTGCATCTCTTAAGTCGAGAGACACATATTGATAGTCATTGAACTTATCAGTACCATCACGATTATCATTTTTTCGATATTCCAAGTCTCTTTGTAATATTGTGAGCAAAGCTGTTCTATTTACAACTGCCGCCGCCAAATGTAATAAGCTTGTACCTTTAAAATTGCGTGCATTAAGAATAATATACATGGGGTTAGCTTTGTCATGCCCGTCCGGGATGCCGCGCCCATAAGGTCCCCAATGTGCCAATTTGGTTCCTGTAGATACATTATCCAATAACTCCTTGTAGAAAACATCCCAAAAGTTTTCATTATCACTATTGAACAATTTCTGTAGAACATTCAACAGCCAATCTATCCTAGAATGCGGCCTGGGCAACAGATCAAGCGGTATCTTATTCTGATTGTCCTTTACGTCAAACATTGCTCCATACTGTAGCAATAATTCTACAACATCTGCTTTCCAAGCCTCACAAGCCCAATGCATCGGCGTTTTACCTTCGGCATCTAACTTGTTTACATCAGCGCCTCGACGCACAAGAAACAAGATCCATTCTACAGGATCACCTAAGCGGATGGCGTTATGTAGTCGCGGCCGTCCGTCAACAACACGGTCTAAGTCAAATTGGGCAGGATCTTTGAGATACGCCACTTTCCCTTTCACTAAATGAGTAGCTTTTTCAGAAACTCGAGCGCCGTTACTCAACAAATAATTAATAATATCATACTGATCTTTTTCCACGGCACAAGAGAGTGCTGTATTTCCAAAGTTATCTTCCGTATTTACTTCGGCTCCTTTAGAAACCAAATATTCAATTACATTTAGTTTAGCGCGCTTACATATTGCCGTTATTAATGGAGTTTCACCTTTATCGTTCAAGGCATTAATATCATTACCTAGTGGCATTTCAAGCACATATTTAACTTGTTTTTTAACAGCATATCTATTACAAACAGCATGGAGCACCGTATCACCAATATTAATTAGTTTTTCCTTGTGATTTTCTAAAAAATACTTAATTATGTTATACCGGTTAAAATAACACGCTAAGATAAAGTGCATACCATAACATCTCGGGAGTTCTCGACCGATAAAATGTTCGAATGTCATTATATCACCATTCCTAAGAGCAACTTCTATTATGTTTGTGATTATGTCCTTGCTATACGTATAAGTAAACTTTGTACTTCCCTGTTCCAATAAATATTGAATTATATGTAACCTTTCTGAATCGCTCAAGTGACGACTTTTAAGAGCACGGTCTAGAGGCGTCGTGTTGTTATGGCGATTGTTAAGAATCTCTTTCCTTTTCTCTAGATCGTCTACCCTCGCCAATAAAGCGTCAATAACTTCAGTTCGTCCGTGTACTAAAAAGTATGATAATAATATAGACTGATCTCTAAGACTCAATTCGCTGAATATATTCGGTCGTCTCAACAATAGTTTCTCTTCAATAGGACGATATTTGTTGTCTTCCTCGGTGTAAGGTGATAAAATGTTCTTTGTACGAGTATTCCAGGTCATGTGGTGTATTAACACGTCTAATTCATCGTCTGTTAATAAATCAGTATCTGCGCCATTCAATAGCAAATCAAAGGCAAACTCAACATGGCCTTTTTGTAAAGCATAATAAAGAGCGGTGTTTCCTTCGTCATCTCGTGTGTTTACAAACTTCACTAACTTGGAGTTGCCATAGTCTGGATTAATAAAATTGCCATGCTTTAATATACATTTAACATGAATATCGTTACTATATTCGAGAAATCTCGTGGCAATGTCTAAATGGTCATGTTGGATAGCGTAGTGCAGAGGTGTTTTACCAAAAGCGTCAAGTTTTTTTGGCCAATCGCTTATATCATACTTCAGTAAAGCCTTTATGAAGTTCGGGTAGTCTCCGGTTATCACAAATAGTAGTAGCGGCTTTCCCAAGGCCGAAGTGAGAGTTTCTTGCTCCCCCGCTAACAACTCTACTAAACTGCTAATGAATATTGGAGACATATTTGGTAACACGCCTTCAATACATTGAAGTGTAGTTGCAGGAGCGACAAGCATTTTCTTAGCAATAGCGAAAGAAACAAAGTATTCAGCAAACGTACGATGAATAAATTGTGGTTTGTCGACTACGAATTGGTCGATAATGCCTTCATTATGTTTAGTATTTCTAAACTCTTCTATTAAATCATTTAGTTTTTCGATTTCTTTCTGAGGTAGTAATTTTTCAATAGTTTCTTCATTGAATATAGCTTTTAACGCTAATATAGCCCACTTATCTTTCAATAATTCCAATCGTTCTAAAGCAACTTCTTCTTCACCAGATTTGGTCATATCTCTGCCTTTCTTATCCTCTAAGTAAAACCGACAAAATTTCATTTTAACAAATTGTTCATACAAATCCAGTAATGCATAATCGTTTGGTAATTGGGGCTTGTCCACTTTTGAAAATAAAAACTCGTTACAACCTTGCCAAGTTGCTAGTTCAAAATGTTCTTGAAAAACTTCTGCTATCATCATTGTCTGAAGTGGTATGCCAACAAAATCCTGTTGATAGTTATTAGTTGATTTCGAAACGTATTCAATAACTGAACTCACATACAAATTCAATCTCGTTTTACATGTCGTATCAGTATCGTCCAATTCTAATTTTTTAGTCCAGAATCTCGTTAAAAACTCCGTTTGTTCTAGTTTTGATAAAGGCTTTAATACGTGTGAAAAGGTATCCAATGCACGTTCTAATTCATCCCTCACATTTGGTCTTGTAGTTACAAATATTTTATATTCTTTCTTATTCTTCAGTTCCTGCAATATACTGATTACTACATCTTTGTACTCAGGACAAATTTCATCGAATCCATCTAAAAAGAAAAGCCATTTTCCTGTTTTTATTAAAGTTACAAAGGAACAAGTCTTTTTCTACTTTAGATTCCATTTTCGATGCTAACATATCGTTAACTAAATCAACTTTTTTGTTTTTTGCGCAGATCGGATCTTTTAGTTTCATTTTTTCATAATTTAACGCCTTCTTCAGGACTGTGGTGTGATCATTTAAATTAATCCTCGTTACCCATGTGCCGGCCAGATCTCTCTCTCTTTGTAGCCGCATGGTCAGATGCGTCAATACTGTACTTTTCCCCATCCCCGCCGTATCAGAAATAACAACTATGTCATGGCACCCCTTTTGAGTAAATTCTTCTTCATCTAGAAAAGATGTGCTAACTTCAATTTCATCATTCAATCTACATTGTAATATGTTTTCTATAGAGCCGTAGGATTTACACCAAAATAGTACTTTTGATTTATATTCTAACCAATGAATGTTACTATTTGGATTTTTCTCTCGTAATTCCAAGAATTTGCCTTCAGATGATTCGGTATCTTCACATTCAAACACGTTACATTGTTTTAGTCCACTGTCAACACCAGTTATTACAATCAAATCTATTTGGCTGCTATTCGTCTCCTCCAAATAACTTTTAATATGTTCCATACTAAGCACCACCCGCCTAAACTTGCGGTTTATATAATAATCTGCAACTTCACCTAAACCTTGCTCTAAGTTGTTAATAGATATTTCATCACCCTTTAGTAGCTTGGTCATGACACCCGCATCTATAATGTCGGCTGCCTGATCATCGGATTTATCTATTAATGCGTTAAAACAAACACTCTGGCCTTGAAATGTAACCTCATTCATTAAAAGTTGTTCCTTTGACCTCTCTGTAAGGTTTGAAAAGCCAGCATCGTCGTTAACCATTACTTTAAGATCCATTGGGAATCCTTCATATAGTATGCTCTGTTCTTTTGTAATTAAAACAACTTTTTTATTTGGATCTTTCAGAATTTCAGACAGATTCATACATAATTGTATCACTTCGAACATAGACGTTGATTCGTCTGATGCACAGTTGATTATTAATAAGTCCTGACTGCTTCTGAACGCATTCACTACAAATTGTGTTTTCACTGCTAATACAGTTTTTAATCGTATAAATATGTAACAGTCATTACTTTTGTATTGGGTGAAATCGACATCTCCTTTCAGAACTTCTAAGACGCTATAAACGTTAATGGCACTTAATAATGTTTCGTCTGGAGCGATTACACGTAAAACTTTTTTGGACACATTTGTTTGTGAGAGAAATTCTTTCATATTTTTGTAGACCACATTTCTATCAAACGTAATGCCAAATTGAGCAAGTTCCTCAGGATACGCCACGCTTAATCCAACCGACATCAGACAATGCACTTGCTCTTCTATTGAATCTAAAAACTTCTGACCACTTTCAGCGTCCAGCCACACTCCTCTTTTGTCTTTAAACCAATCTAACATTTTCCTTTGAAAAGAGTCTGACACCAATTGGGCATTTAGTAGATTGAACTGGCTAGACTGACCAATTTCGTCAGTAATTATCCTACCCAGTTCAATTTCGTTAGGTTGATCCACGGCTAAAACGAGTTTGTCAAAGAAGTCTTTTATATCTGCATCTTCAATTTTGTCATTTGGTAAATCGACTTCGTAATTTCCGTCAGTTGGAACTTGTCCAAAACTTTTAGATGTATCAAACTTTATTCGGCTTAGATCTTTCCACGTGTCATTTGATTGTACACAAGAAAGAAAAGTATTTCTAAAATTCATTACGTCTTGAGATAGGTTGTTGCCATTTATAAAATCTTGACGAAATTTAGTTTTTCCATTTGTCGACTGTAAATCAAACACTTTCCTGCCCAACGCGATGTGGTAAAGCTTCAACAATTCTGATCTTAGTTCTATCTTCTGCCCCGTTTCTATCTTTTGGATTAATGTGTCTACTAATTGATGCAAGTGTGACGTTTGTCGTAGCAGCTCGTAAAGCTCGTGCCCTGTCGGCACAACGAGCTTACAGCGCTTCACAGTGCCACCAGACTTATTTAACTGAAAAATCTTATCATTTTCTGTTATGTTTTGTATTTTAATTGACTTTAAATCGCCGAAATCAATGTTAGTAAATATAATAAAGTCTTTTAACTCGAGTCCGTCGAACTCGGGATTTATTTTGATCTTACAGAAAGACATGAAATATTTCTGCAAACTGAAATTATTACTTGCAGCATTGTACGCCTGAAGCAAATCATCTTCAGTGATTTTCTCCAACTCGTCCTGTTTACTTTTGACTTGTACAAAGCGTATTTCGTCTTTCCCGTTGCCAAGACTTCGTTTCAACACTAAGTCGTCAAATTTTTCTGCATCCTCAAGTTCAGTACCCAGATTAAATTTATACTTTTGATCTAAAGCACGTTTCATGATCAACGTGAGTAATTTCAATTGATAAACATTACCGTGTAGCGTGTGCGCTAAGCCTCCTTTAGGGTAGGTAGTCTCCTTTGTCTGAGCAGGCGCTGAAGCGACCACCTTGGTGTCATCCCGTGTTTTTGGTTTTTGTTTCTTCGGATTACCAACATCGGACTGTGAGCTTTGCCTCTTGCGAGAAGGTCCAGCACCTGGTGGGGATGCTGCTGAGTGGTGACCAAACATTTTCCTAATCCCCGGTGGTGGTGACTACATAATCTTCAGCTTAATAATGCTCAAGCACATTTCTGAAAGAGAAAGCATAATTTAGACTTACGTATACCAACTACATGATGTCATTTTCTCGACAAAATGGTTTCCCTACGCCTGATGGGAAGCGAAAGAGAAGCCCAAGTCGCTGTGACAACGGGCAAGTAACTAGTCAGTTACCTGTCAGTTGCCACCGCCTTGCCAGCCCAATGCTAACCCCGCACAAGCTCCGGAAACCCTACCCACCGTCAGAAACACGACCCGGAGGTTCTTTGGCTGCGGTATTCTATAGGGTGGAGGTCCTTCCCCGGATGGGGAAGTTTTGTCCTGTACATCAAATTCGTAAAATACATAGTTTTCGAGAAAGATGCATATAAAAAAAAATCCCCAATATCTCAGAAAACATGTGTTTTACGAATTTCATCTACAGGTCAAAAACGTTTATTTTATCCATATTTATGCATAGAACTAAAAACAATTTGCTGAATTGAAATTCAATTTTTGGTCAAAAATTTTTTAAGTCCTTCATCCAATAGTGCCCCTAGGCACTCCAACCTTACACCAAGTTACACAGACCTTCCACTGCACACATCACAACTTCAAGAAGTGCTCTATTTATTTTAAATATCTTCGTATAAGCCTATAAGCCATTATTAAAAAAGTTTTAAGTTTAATATTCGCAAGATAACATAAAAATTGTTCATGTCATTTTACCTTCCGATAAGACTGTGAAGAAAAGCTGTTGCTATTCACACAACTAGAGGCTTTCGCTTACACGGTAATCGTATGAAAGTCATAATTTATGACGTGTTTTCACAAAATGAATTTACGGACTAATAAACACTTTTTAGAATTGCGAAAACACGAAAATTCTTTCAATATTGGCGCCGTCCGTCCTCCTAACCTTTTTTTTTACATAACAAAAATGACAATTTTAATTTTTCTTTTATGGCTCTGGCTTTGCAGTTTTGCACAAACTGAATAACAGATTAAAAATCTATAGATGGATGGATAGAGCCAGATGTCACGAATACATAGAAAAAGGGAAAAGAATTTATTATTTTGAAAAACGCCTAAACATAATAAAGAAAACTTAAGGAAGTAATAAGTAAAACGTAGTACACAATACTTCCATGAGCAAACTGTATAACAATATTGAAGTTGTCTGCCGACGAGCGGGCCAATAAGATTTTATAGGTAACTTGAATGAAATATTATAACTATCCAATTAGTCCATTCGTTGTACAAAAAAGTACCTACTAAATGGGTATTCAGGGCACTAAATACCGGGTGGGC
Organism: Conogethes punctiferalis; assembly: GCA_031163375.1. NCBI lineage: Eukaryota > Metazoa > Arthropoda > Insecta > Lepidoptera > Crambidae > Conogethes > Conogethes punctiferalis. The sequence continues at coordinate 930,264 of CM062106.1, read as the reverse complement.
GGAGACCCTAGTTAGTGCGGCGCTTTTAAATCGGTCTCTTAATCAGTTGATATGCGATAATCGCCATAAATGTTATTGAATTACGCGATAGGCTGAGCGGTTAGGTAGCTAGGCAGTGGGGTACCGGGTAGTGTAATAAGGGTTTTATACTGAGGAGATCTCAGTCCGTAAAAAACATAAAAAAAATACTGTCAATCAGTAACTTGTTGGTTGTAGCTTGTCAAAAGTTTAGTTTGCAATCGCGAAAGTTATCGAGTTTTGAGTCATACACAATTAATTTTTTTTGCGTTAACAAGTACTTTGTAAAAATACTGGCTGTTTATATAGATCATGTATGCTTGAAAAAGAAACATATATAAAATGGCGGGATCCGAGTGCATGGGAAATTAAAATAAAATTATTTCTTATTAAAAATTAAGTGAACAATATAATTTTTTGTGAAGTGGAATATGTGTTAGTGCCGGAAAATGTCGGTGTGACCTTTTACGCCTTAAGTGAGTCATTATTATCAGTTAACCACCTAAACGTATAATTTAGGGAGGCTTTGAAAGTTTATATTAAGTTCAGGCAATTCCTTCTTTTTCTTTGCGTTTCGATGGCAAATCGTAATCAAACGCGCTGTGCCCAGTGCTCCGCCACCCCGACCGCACCCAGTCACGGACATTAGCTCGGTGAGCCAGCAGTTCTCCACTTTTGGGACAGCAGACCAGTTGAGAGTGGCATCACACATTAGGGAGGAAGGGCATAGCGAATCTTCGCTCGAATTGAGCCGCCCGTCCGGGGAAGGACCTCCACCCTATAGAATACCGCAGTCAAATGACCTCTGGGTCGTGTTTCTGCCTGTGAGTAGGGTTTCCGGAGCTCGTGGGGGGTTAGGGTTGGGCCGGCATGGCGGTGGCAACTGACAGGTAACTGACCAGTTACTTGCCCATTGTCACAGCGACTTGGGCTTCTCTTTCGCTTTCCATCAGGCTTAGGGAAGCCATTATGTCGAGCCACAATAAATAAAAAAAAAACACTCGCAGGCAATTCCTTGGTTATATCATTATACAGACGAGACAAACGTAACCAGGGTGAGTGGCCTTATATTATTATTTTTTTTTTATAAAAAGATAGTTCACAATGATCTCACTCCACCTGACAGTAAGCGGTTGTGAGGTCCAAATGTTAGGTCGACAGGCACAATAGGGCATACCCACCGCACCTGTCGCCCTCACCCTAAAGGCCCACTGAGATGCCGTTTCACGCCCCGCCTAAAGAAACCAGGATTGTAAGAGGAAGGAAACACATGATATTGTTACTATACAGTAGGTATGTTTGAGTGTAGATAATTTTATTCATAAACATGTATGTGCAAGTCAAGACATGTTCATACTTGCATATTTGATTCAAGTTTTCAAACGTTTCCATTCCATTACAAACAAAACTTTTATATTAATGTTTTGTCTACAGTAATGGTAAGAGGAAAGATTTTTATTTTGTATGTGTTTATCCTTAATAATCCCTACTATATAATATTTTTTTTTCATCGTGGCTCGACATGATAGCTTCCCTACGCCTGATGGAAAGCGAAAACGAAGTCCAAGTCGCTGTGACAACAGGCAAGTAATTGGTCAGTTACCTGTCAGTTGCCACTGCCATGCCGGCCCAACCCTATCCCCCCACGAGCTCCGGAAACCCTACTCACCGGCAGAAACACGACCCAGGGCTCATTTGACTGCGGTATTCTATAGGGTGGAGGTCCTTCCCCAGACGGGCGGCTCAATTCGAGCGAAGATTCGCTATCCCCTACCTCTTAACTGTCTTGTGCTGGATAACCTCTAATTTTTCTTGAATTTCCCTTTGTGATTAAGTTCAATAGTCTCCTATAATACTAGCCCTTAAAATCTATTTGAAACAGCGATATTAGACATATTTTTAATTTATTTTTTCTTCCGCACTTTCACTGCTGACCGCCATATTGGTTTTGAGGACACGCAGCGCCACGAGCGTTTAAATTTGGTACTAATTCGAACGATATGCCGCGGCAATTTGCAATCGGCTGTATTAGCGTAGCTCGGCATATTAGAAAATGAACCACATCTTACACACGGCGTACGGCATTTTATATAACGAATTTGTCTTTGTAAATTGCCGACGCCGTTTGTATACGAGCGAATTATAGAATTTGCCTGCGACAGATATTATAACACCACTCAAGTAGCCTTCCAAAGATGTGAAACGTCCTCCCCTCAATAAGTCTCATATATGATTTCTCTTGCAGAACTCTACATGCACTTGAAGATTGTTGGGACCAGGACCAGAGATTAAGAAAGTTAACCAGATATGTTTGGTCACCACTCAGCAGCATTCCCACCCCCAGATGCTGAAACTTTTCGTAAAAGGAAAAACTCACAATCCAAGTACAATAAGGAAGACTCCTTAAAGCGGAGTAGACCAAAAATACAAGATAACAATAAGGTAGGTGCTTCAGAGCCAGTTCCTTGTAACGAAACTACCTATCATAAAGGCGGATTAGCACACACGTTGCACGGTAATGTTTACCAATTGAAATTACTCATGTTGTTCTTGAAACGCGCTTTAGATCAGGGATATGAATTTAAGTTAGGTTCAGAAGTTGAGGATGCGGACAAGTTTGATGACATAGTGTTTAAGTACAAACGAAAGCATGCTCTCGGAGGAGACGAGATACGCTTTGTACAAGTGAAAAGTAAGCAGGACGAATCAAACAAAATTACTGTAAAGGACTTGCTAAAACCATACGACGTTGGAAATAATAATTTCAGTTTGCAAAAATACTTTATGTCTTACTGCAAGATCAAGAAACATTCTGAGTTCAACGAGCACACATTCAGAGATTTTATCATCTTTACTAATATTGATTTTGCTGATTTAGGGTCAATTATAATAAAAAATATAGAAGAAACCGATGAAATTCTCGAGTTAAATAAAACTAGAGACAGTATGAAGCGCTGTAAGCTCGTTGTGCCGACAGGGCACGAGCTTTACGAGCTGCTACGACAAACGTCACACTTGCATCAATTAGTAGACACATTAATTCAAAAGAAAGAAAAGGCGGAGAAGATCGAACTAAAATCGGAATTGTTGAAGCTTTACCACATCGCGTTGTGCAGAAAAGTGTTTGATGTACAGTCGAGAAATGGAGAAGCTAAATTTCGTCAAGATTTTATAAACGGCAACAACCTATCTCAAGACGAACTGAATTTTAGAAATATTTTTCTTTCTTGTGTACAATCAAATGACTTGTGGAAAGATCTAAGCCGAATAAAGTTTGATACATCTAAAAGCTTTGGACTAGTTCCGGCTGACGGAAATTATAAAGACGATTTACCAAATGACAAAATTGAAGATGCAGATATAAAAAACTTTTTTGACAAACTAGTTTTTGCTGTGGATCAACCTAACGAAATTGAAATGGGTAGGATGATTACTGACGAAATCGGTCAGTCTAGCCAGTTCAATCTACTAAATGCCCAATTGGTGTCAGACTCTTTTCACAGGAAAATGTTAGATTGGTTTAAAGACAAAAGAGGAGTTTGGCTGAACGCTGAAAGTGGTCAGAAGTTTTTAGATTCAATAGAAGAGCAAGTGCATTGTCTGATGTCGGTTGGATTAAGCGTGGCGTATCCTGAGGAACTTGCTCAATTTGGCATTACGTTTGATAGAAATGTGGTCCATGAAAATTTAAAAGAATTTCTTTCGCAAACAAATCAGTTCAAAAAGATTTTACGCGTGATTGCTCCAGAAGACACATTATTAAGTGCTATTAATGTTTATGGCGCTTTAGAAGGCCTGAAAGGAGACGCGGAATTCACCCAATACAAAAGTAAGGACTGTTACATTTTTATACGTTTGAAAACTATATTAGGAGAAAAAACGAAACAATTTGTATTAAATGCGTTCGAATCTAAAAACAGTCACGACTTATTAATAATCAACTGTGAATCAGATGAATCAACGTCTATGTTCAAAGTGATACAGTTATGTATGAACCTGTCCGAAATTGTGAAGAAACCTAATAAAAACATTGTTTTAATTACAAAAGAACACAGCATACTCTATGAAGGATTCCCAGTTGATCTTAAAGTAATGGTTAATGATGATGCTGGCTTTTCAAATCTTACAGACAGTTCAAAAGAACAACTTTTATTGAATAAGGTTACATTTCAAGACCAGAAGGTTTGTTTTAAGGCATTAATAGATAAATCCGATGAACAGGCAGCCGACATTATAGATGCGGGTGTCATGACCAAGCTACTAAAGGGTGATGAAATATCTATTAACAACTTAGAGCAAGGTTTAGGTGAAGTTGCAGATTATTATATACACCGCAAGTTTAGGCGGGTGGTGCTTAGTATGGAACATATTAAAAGTTATTTAGAGGAGACGAATAGCAGCCAAATAGATTTGATTGTAATAACTGGTGTTGACAGTGGACTCAAACAATGTAACGTGTTTGAATGTGAAGATACCGAATCATCTGAAGGCAAATTCTTGGAATTACGAGAGAAAAATCCAAATAGTAACATTCATTGGTTAGAATATAAATCAAAAATACTGTTTTGGTGTAAATCCTACGGCTCTATAGAAAACATATTACAATGTAGATTGAATGATGAAATTGAAGTTAGCACTTCTTTTCTAGATGAAGAAGAATTTACTCAAAAGGGATGCCATGACATAGTTGTTATTTCTGATACGGCGGGGATGGGGAAAAGTACAGTATTGACGCATCTGACCATGCAGCTACAAAGAGGTCTGGTCGGCACATGGGTAACGAGGATTAATTTAAATGATCACACCACAGTGCTAAAGAAGGCGTTAAATAATGAAAAGAAGAAATTGAGAGATCCGAACTGCGATGAATACGTTGATTTGGTCAACGATGTGTTAGCATCGAAAATGCAATCTAAAATTGAAAAGGACTTATTCCATTGTAACTTTAATAAAAACGAGAAAATGGCTTTCCTTTTTGATGGATTCGACGAAATTTGTCCGGAGTATAAAGATATAGCACTCAGTCTATTGCAAGAACTTAAGAATAAGAAAGAATATAAAATATTTGTAACTACTAGACCAAATGTGAGGGATGAATTAGAACGTGGATTGAATACCTTTTCACACGTATTAAGGCCTTTGTCAAAACTAGAACAAACGGAGTTCTTAACGAGATTCTGGACTAAAAAATTAGGATTGGACGATACAGATACGACATGTAACACGAGATTGAATTTGTATGTGAATTCGGTAATTGAATACGTTTCAAAATCAACTAATAACAGCTATCATCAAGATTTTGTTGGCATACCACTTCAGACAATGATGATAGCAGAAGTTTTTCAAGAACATTTTGAACTAGCAACTTGGCAAGGATGTAACGAGTTTTTGTTTTCAAAAGTCGACAAGCCCCAATTACCAAACGATTATGCATTACTGGATTTGTATGGACAATTTGTTGAAATGAAATTTTGCCGGTTCCATTTAGAGAATAAGAAACGTAGAGATTTGACAATATCAGGTGAAGAAAAAGCTGCAAGAAAAGAATTTGAATTGTTTAAGGACAAGTGCGCAATATTAGCCTTAAAAACCATATTTGATGAGGTAACTATCGAAAACTTACTGTCTCGGAGAGAAATTCAAGAACTAAATGGCTTAATAGAAGAATTTAGAAACAATGAACACAATGAAGGCATTATCGACCAATTCGTAGACGACAAACCACAATTTATTCATCGTACGTTCGCTGAATACTTTGTTTCTTTTGCTATTGCTAAGAAAATGCTTGTCGCTCCTGCAACTACACTTCAATGTATTGAAGGCGTGTTACCAAATATGTCTCCAATATTCATTAGCAGTTTAGTAGAGTTGTTAGCGGGGGAGCAAGAAACTCTCACTTCGGCCTTGGGAAAGCCGCTACTACTATTTATTATTACCGGACACTACCCAAACTTAATAAAATCTTTACTGAAGTATGACTTAAGTGATTGGCCAAAAAAACTTGACGCTTTTGGTAAAACACCTCTGCACTACGCTATCAAACATGGCCATTTAGTCATTGCTTCGAGATTGCTTGAATTTAGTGACGATATTCATGAAAAGTGCATATTAAAACATGGCAATTTTAAAAATCCAGATTATGGCAACTCCAAGTTAGTGAAGTTTGTAAATACACGAGATAACGTCGGAAATACTGCTCTATACTATGCTTTGGAAAATGGCTATGTCTATTTTCCATTTAAATTACTTTTGAAAGGTGCTAGTATTGATTTATTAAGTGACGATAAGGTTGACATATTAATAGAGTACATGTTATGTACAAAGATAAATTCCAATAAATATGACCAGAGCATTTTAGCAGCTGATGCCAACGAAGACAACAAATTTCGTCCGATAGAAGAGAAACTATTTTTGAGGCGACCTAATCGATTTAGTACATTAAGTTTAAAGGATCAGTCTAGAATACTGTCATACTTTTTTGTACACGGCCGAATTAAAGTCATCGATGCGTTATTAGCGACCATAAACGATTTAGACAAAAGGATGGTGGTCCTGCAAAACCCCGATAACAAATTTACGCCTTTAGATCGTGTTAATACTAGCAACCATCTCAACGATTCAGAAAGATCACAGATTATTCAGTACCTCTTGGAACGCGGGTGTACATCTAGTGGTCATACTACAAATTATATCACAAGTATATTAGAATTCGCTGTCAAGAAAGATGCTATGACGACATTCCAACAATTGATCGACAGAGAAGTCTCGGATAATTATATGCTACATTTTCGTACAGCATGTTATTATAATCGACATAACATAGTGAAATATTTATTGGAAAATCATAAGGACAAACTATTAAGCGATGGAAATACGGTGCTTCATACTGTTTGCGATAGCAATGCTAATTTAAAAATTATTAAATATCTGATCGATAATCATAATGATATTAATGCCACGAATGATAAAGGGGAAACTCCATTATTTAGGGCAATATACAAACGCAACAAGGTAAATGTAATAGAATATTTAGTGAGTAAAGGGGCCAAAGTTAATTTTGAAGATATGTTTGGAAACACAGCACTTTCTCGTGCCCTGGAAAGCTATCAATGTGATATTGTTAGATATTTGTTAAATAACGGGGCTCGTGTTTCTGAAAAGGCTGCTCGAGTAACGAAGAGTAAGGTTGCGTATTTCAACAACCCTGATCAATTTAACTTAGACCGTATTGATGATAATGGATGCTCAAGACTACATACTGCTATCCACGAAGATGATATGGAATGGATCAAATTTCTTGTGCGTCAAGGTGCTGATGTGAACAAGGTGGATGCTGGTGGTAAAACCCCGATGCATTGGGCTTGTGCGGTTGGAAATGCTGCTGTTGTAGAACTGTTGTTACAGTATGGAGCAATGTTTGATGTGAAAGACTGTCACAATAAGACACCGCGTGATCTGTTAAATCCAAGCGCGGATTCGAAAATAGATTGGTTATTTAATGTTCTAGAAAAAATATTTAATGGTGAACATTGCTGGGATTATGTCTACTTGGAGTTATTGGGTACTGGCTATGTAAGAACTAGAATAGCGGATTGGGGGCCTTATGGCTATGGGGAACCAGCTGCATGGGATGGCGACAATCCCATTTATATTATACTAAATGCACGCAATTATAAAGGTACCACTTTATTACATTTGGCGGCGTCTGAGGCGGATGCAAAAGCTATATGGACCATATTAAAATGTAACATAGCATATTTAAGAGAAAGGAGAAGAATAGAAAAGTTCTATGATTGTCAGTCTATGTCAATCGAGAAAAAGGATGCCGATGGGAATGTACCTCTCCATGTAGCAGCGCGAAGCGGTCGTTATCCGATTGTATCATTTCTGTTAGAAGAAGGAGCGATTTTCAATAGCAAGAATGTGCGAGGCGAAACTGCTGAGACGCTCGCTATAGACAATGGACATGAATCTATTGTCGGCTTGTTGAATGGAGTTAAACATATGTTTGACGCTATTGAGGAGAATAACATTCTGGATATTTTCAGTAGTTTGAAGGAAAAACAGCTTAGTACGTATATTAATGTTAGGAATGAATCTGGTCAAACCCTTTTACATTTAGCAGCTCTTCATGGCAACGTAGAAGTTGTACAATTATTATTAGACAATTTAGCAGATGTCTGTGCTGAAGATTTGAATAAGGACACACCATTACATATCGCAGTACGAAATACTGAAATTGATATTGTAAAGCTCTTGCTAATGCGCGGAGCTACATATAACGCGAAGAATTTACAAAGTTGTATGCCATTTGACTTGATACAAAATAATAACCACGACTTACTGGAAATATTACGGAATATTAATTCATTATTTAAAGACATACGAGGTGATAATCCTGATGTAATTATTGATAATTTGCAAAAGGTGTCAAAAGAGTTTGTCATTGATATTGGAATTGTTGTTAACACTCATGACAATCTGGGTAATACTCTCTTGCACTATGCTGCCGAATTATGTGAATTTAATATTGTTCAATGCCTGCTAGAAAATGGAGCTTATTACGACGTAAGAAATAATAAAGACATGTATCCAATTTTTACAAGTGATTATCAAGCAATCAAAGGTCTGTTCCAGTCAGTCGAAGACATGTTTAAAAATGTTGATAATATATATCAACAACAAACAAGTAATATGAAATTAGTTGCAAATGTTCGTAATTCTAAAAGAAAAGGACTATTGCATTATGTTTCTAAACAGGGCCGACTAGATCTCGTTAAAGTTCTAGTAGAGGGCGGCGCTGCTGTTGACTTGACCGATGTTGATTATTGCATAGCAAACGAGGACTCTGTCAAGTTAGAAATGCTTAAGTACCTGATTGACAACGGGGACGTCCATAGCACAAACTACATGGGCGAGACTCCACTGCTGCTAGCAGTGAAGGCCAACAGCACGTTAGATGTGATAAAGTACTTGGTCAATAAAGGGTCCGACGTGGATCGGGGAGACTTGCTTGGTAACACGCCTCTGTCGCGAGCTGACGAGGACGGACTAGAAGATGTTCGCGCGTTCTTATTGTCCAGAGGCGCAAGTGTTAGAACTGGTTTATAGGTGGTGGCATTCCCCTTTTTGTTAATGAGAAACTCGACAGCAATTTTATAATTTTATTTTAAATTTTACTGTTTTTAAGTACATAATTATGTCTTATTATAATACCTACTCGTATTATAGCTATATTACTGTCGTTTACTGCTTGTAATGTATTGGTTTCATCCTCGGGATAATATCCGCTGTACTCGTAGTTAGCAAGAAGAAATTGCATCATGTTTGACTAGCCACAGTTATTGTTTTAAAATTATTTTACTTAGTCGTTTTTCAATATATTGTACGAGTATATATCTTAAGAATTGTGTAATATGCTTCTAGTTAATGCAATAAAATTAATTACATCATTCTCAAGTTGTTAGAGGATAACGAGAATGAACAATGTATTTTTTGTTATATTTTATACACGCGACTTATTAATATTATGTTGTTGTTTGTTTTAATGCTTTGACAAAATATTTAACAAAGTTATAAACCAAAAAGAATTTAAATAAATATATTTTTGATACAGTTTAAGACGCCTTTTATTCTCCCTGAGTCACACATTCATGCACACAGTCATTTAAATGTTATATTATTGTTGCGCTCTGTTTTTGTTGTTGTTACTAATAAGTGTTTTTGTTTGTTTGTTATAATATTACGTTTTATGAGTTTCCATTTTGCACGGCCGGTGTTATTTATTTACAAAAAAAAAGTATCTAAGTAAGTTTATCAGTTGTCTAGTACCTATATTACAAGCTTCGGCTTAGTTTGGGGCTAGGTGGCGCTGTGTGGCCCAGCGTGGCATGTCTTGGGTTATTTATTTATTTTTATTTATTACGTATTCGTGGTTTCCATTGAAAACCAGCTTTATGGCAAATAAATATTTGCAATGACATTATAGCTGAGTGGACACCTTTTTATTTTTGTTATTGTGTTACTTGTGTGCCAAATAAATCTTTTCTTAGTCTTATGCGAGAAGCCAAAATATAGATACAAAATGTGAGACAATATATTTATTTCTTTAAAACAGCCTTATTTATTAGGACAACCAACAAGATAAACACCAATACATAAAATCCTTACAAATTAAAAAACAATATTTGATTACAGTCAAATAAATCTGGAGTATCTTAGTGTATTTCCGAACGAGTAAGACTATTCACACTCCAAACTAATATAATAACATATACATAACTGGAGATATAAATATATTAGATAACAGTAATAACCACTCAAATCAGTATCAAAATTTATTAGATTATCATAGTCTTCTCTCTGGTCACATGATCCCCACCCGCAACCAAAGCGGTGTAGATCACATAATGATAAAGTCCCACAGTCAAACGTCTACTGATAATTTTAGCATAAATAAATCGTAAAAGGTGTCTAAATCGCCAACAATTTACTCTTGTTTGAATTTCGAGTCCATATTAGCTGACCTACAAAATACGGACTTTCTTCCGTTCATGGAATGTAATGAAATTAACGCATACACAGAATTGCTGATCTCTAAAATAAAAAATGTAATAATGTTAAGTTTAGCTTTTATTTATTTCTTATATATGTAAATTATCTGTATGTAACTCTTGTCTGCACATGTATTTGTATTACCTATAACACGCAACACTTCAATCAAAGTAACATCTAATAGAAGAGAATCACAAAACCGTGGATCAAGCCAGGACTACTAAGATGCATTAGAAATCGCAATACATTGCATGCAGTAAGTAAAATAATCCTAATAATCCTAAATATAACATAAACGTCAAGGAACTTTTGCGATAACCTATCAAAAAAAGTGGAAAATGAGCACAATAAAAATGAGAACAATAAAGAAGCTGAATGAAGTCAGGAAGGATATAAAAAGAACTTGGAACGTTATTAGAGATAATATTATAGCTGGTATCGAAAAGAAAAACGACGATAACTGTAGTAACCTACTGCAGGCTAAAGAAAGCCCGATGCAATCGCTAAACACTGTAAATAAGTATTTCGCTAATATTGGGAAAGAGCTTGTAGAGAAAATAACACCAAATAGTGGCCATAACTGTTCACCATCCGTTCCTGAAAAAGATTCACGCCATCGTTAGCAAATTAAAGAACAGTCCTGTTACTGGTGATGATAACATACCCACTAGAGTACTTAAAATGGCTGCTCATGTCCTAGCTCCCCCGATCACACACATCTGTAATCTAAGTATCCAAAATGGAATTTTTCCAGATAGTTTTCAAAACCGCTCTTGTAAAACCAATATATAAAGCGGGGAATAGAGCCAGTGTTGGCAACTATAGACCTATATCTATTCTACCTGCTAATTGAAAGATATTAGAAGATTTAATAAATAAGCGTTTAAATCGATATTTGGACAAATTTAACATTATCTCAAGTAATCAGTAAGGATTCACTAATGGAAGATCAACTTAACAAGCAGTGGTCAACTTAACCTCACATAATATAATCCAACGATTATAAAGGAAAAACAACTGCTTGACAATATTTTTGGACTTGGCGAAGGCGTTTGACACTGTCTCTATCCCTTTGCTTCTAAATAAACTGGAAAGAGTTGGTGCCAGAGGGACGGCTCTGAATTTGTTTGAGAGCTATTTAAGTAATAGTTAACATACGGTCGAATTGAGAAACCTTCCTCCTTTTTTGAAGTCGGTTAAAAATAGGAGAGTTTCAGTTTCTTACGGTGTCCCGCAGGGAAGTGTACTCGGATCTAATCTATTTCTGATCTACATAAATGACTTATGTCACCTCCGATTGGCCGGGGCTAGACTATTTGCATTTGCCGATGATACAGCCCTAGTGTTCCAAAGTAAATTTTGGCTTGAATTGCAGCATGTAGTCGAGCGTGGACTTGGCGAGATGATGATGAGTCTTCAGCAAAACCGTCTAAGACTCAAACCCGCCCGTTGTCAGAGCGGCTTGGGCTTCCTTTCCTGCTTTCCATCAGGCGGAGGGAAGCCACTATGCTGAACTAATATAAAAATAAAATCTAAGTGAAACTAAATACCTAACTTTACCAAACTTGCTCGCTCTCAACCTACAGATCTTCTATCTATCTGTATGTTCGTTATAGAAAAATAAACTGTTGGACGGATTTTGACGAAACTTGGTACAATTATTCTACATACTCCTGGGCAGGTTATAGTATACTTTTCATCACGCTACAATCAATAGGAGCAGAGCAGTGACGGGAAGTGTCAGGAAAACGGGAGAATTTTTTACCTGTATGTTTGATCGCGCATCACGCGAAAACTACTGCATAGAATTAAATGCGGTTTTTACCAATGTAATGCTAGAAGTCTAACTTAAAATGTAGGTACCATTTTATGAAAGTCCGTTATTTTTGAAACCCGATATCCTCGCGTGGGACGTTGAATAAGTGTGCTATGACCGTTAGTCCCACAGTCACCGTTTCTAAATCTTGTTTTATGCGTCAATGCATTCCTTACGTAAAGAAAGGCCTCCAAGTTTTGGCGATGGCATGAGTCCCGTACACCGCACCGTACCCCCGAACAGAGGGGATGCAGCATTTAAGCGTTCTGCTTCAATGAATAGACAGCCTAAAATATATCAACTGTGCGTAAGTCTTATTTATGTTTTCTCTTTCAGAAATCTACATGAATATTATAACTTTGAAGATATACTGACAAGGACCAGTGATTGGGTAAGTTACTCAAACATGTTTGGTCAACACTCAGCGGCGTCTCCACTCCCAGGTGCAGGACCTTCTCGCAAAAGGCAAAGTTCACTGTCCAATGATGGTAACCCGAAGAAACAAAGACCGAAAACACGGGATAATGCCAAGGTAGCCGCTTCAGGGCCTGCTCAGTCAAAGGAGACTACCTACCGTAAAGGAGGCTTAGCGCACACGCTACACGGTAATGTTTATCAATTGAAATTACTCATGTTGTTCATGAAACGTGCTTTAGATCAAAAGTATGATTTTAATCTGGGTACCGAAGTTGAGGATGCAGAAAAATTTGACGACTTAGTGTTGAAACGAAGTCTTGGTAACGGAAAAGACGAAATACGCTTTGTACAAGTCAAAAGTAAACAGAACGAGTTAGAGAAAATCACTCAAAACGAATTGCTAAAGGCGTACGATGCTGGAAGTAATAATTTCAGTTTGCAGAAATACTTCATGTCTTACTGTAAAATCAAGAAAAATCCCGAGTTCGACGGACACCAGTTAAAAGAGTTTATTATATTTACTAACATTGATTTTGGCGATTTAGAGTCAATTGAAATACGAAACATAACAGAAAATGATAAGATTTTTCAGTTAAATAAATCTGGTGGCACTGTGAAGCGCTGTAAGCTCGTTGTGCCGACTGGGCACGAGCTTTACGAGCTGCTACGACAAACGTCACACTTGTATCAATTAGTGAACACATTAATCCAAAAGAAAAAAAAGGGGGGAAAGATCAAACTCAAATCGGAATTGTTGAAGCTTTACCACATCGCGTTATGCAGGAAAGTGTTGGAAATCCATTCGAAAAATGGTGAAGCAAACTTTCGACAAGATTTTATAAATAGCATCAACCTATCTCAAGACGTAATGAATTTTAGAAGTACTTTTCTTTCTTGTGTACAATCAAATGACATGTGGAAAGATCTAAGCCGAATAAAATTTGCTATATCTAAAAACTTTGGACAAATTCCAACTGACAGAAATTTCAAGGTCGATTTACCAAATGACAAAATTGATGATGCAGATATAGAAGACTTTTTTGACAAATTAGTTTTTGCTGTGGATCAACCTAACGAAATTGAACTGGGTAGGATAATTACCGACGAAATTGGACAGTCTAGCCAGTTCAATCTACTAAATGCCCAATTGGTGTCAGACTCTTTTCAAAGGAAAATGTTAGATTGGTTTAAGGACAAAAGAGGAGTGTGGCTGAACGCTGGAAGTGGTCAGAAATTTTTAGATTCAATAGAAGAGCAAGTGCATTGTCTGATGTCGGTTGGATTAAGCGTGGCGTATCCTGAGGAACTTGCTCAGTTTGGCATTACGTTTGATAGAAATGTGGTCTTTGAAAATTTAAAGGAATTTCTCTCGCAAACAAATCAGTTCAAAAAGATTTTACGCGTGATTGCTCCAGAAGAAACATTATTAAGTGCTATTAACGTTTATGGCGCTTTAGAAGTCCTGAAAGGAGATGTGAAATTCACCCAATACAAAAGTAAGGACTGTTACATTTTTATACGTTTGAAAACTATATTAGGAGAAAAAACGAAACAATTTGTATTAAATGCGTTCGAATCTAAAAACAGTCACGACTTATTAATAATCAACTGTGAATCAGATGAATCAACGTCTATGTTCGAAGTGATACAGTTATGTATGAATCTGTCTGAAATTCTGAAAGATCCAAATAAAAAAGTTGTATTTATTACAAAAGAACACAGCATACTCTATGAGGGATTCCCAGTAGATCTTAAAGTAATGGTTAATGACGATGCTTGCTTTTCAAATCTTACAGAGAGTTCAAAAGAACAACTTTTAATGAATAAGGTTACATTTCAAGACCAGAAGGTTTGTTTTAAGGCATTAATAGATAAATCCGATAAACAGGCAACCGACATAATAGGTGCAGGTCTCATGACCAAGCTACTAAAGGGTGATGAAATATCTATTAACAACTTAGAGCAAGGTTTAGGTGAAGTTGCAGATTATTATATACACCGCAAGTTTAGGCGGGTGGTGCTTAGTATGGAACATATTAAAAGTTATTTGGAGGAAACGAATAGCAGCCAAATAGATTTGATTGTAATAACTGGTGTTGACAGTGGACTAAAACAATGTAACGTGTTTGAATGTGAAGATACCGAATCATCTGAAGGCAAATTCTTCGAATTACGAGAGAAAAATCCAACTAGTAACATTCATTGGTTAGAATATAAATCAAAAATACTGTTTTGGTGTAAATCCTACGGCTCCATAAAGAACATATTACAGTGTAGATTAAATGATGAAATTGAAGTTAACACAGCATTTCTAGATGAACAAGAGTTTACTCAAAAGGGGTGCCATGACATAGTTGTTATTTCTGATACGGCGGGGATGGGGAAAAGTACAGTATTGACGCATCTGACCATGCAGCTACAAAGAGGTCTGGTCGGCACATGGGTAACGAGGATTAATTTAAATGATCACACCACAGTGCTAAAGAAGGCGTTAAATAATGAAAAGAAGAAATTGAGAGATCCGAACTGCGATGAACACGTTGATTTGGTCAACGATGTGTTAGCATCAAAAATGCAATCTAAAATTGAAAAGGACTTATTCCATTGTAACTTTAATAAAAACGAGAAAATGGCTTTTCTTTTGGACGGATTCGATGAAATTTGTCCTGAGTACAAAGATGTAGTAATCGGTATATTGCAAGAACTGAAGAAGAAGAAAGGATATAAAATATTTGTAACTACTAGGCCAAACGTGAGGGATGAATTAGAACGTGCATTGGACACCTTTTCACACGTATTAAAGCCTTTATCAAAACTAGAACAAACGGAGTTCTTAACGAAATATTGGGCTAAAAAATTAGAATTGGACGATACAGATACGACATGTAAAACGAGATTGAATATGTATGTGAGTTCGGTTATTGAATACGTTTCGAAATCAACTAATATCTATCATCAAGATTTTGTTGGCATACCACTTCAGACAATGATGATAGCAGAAGTTTTTCAAGGACATTTTGAACTAGCAACTTGGCAAGGATGTAACGAGTTTTTATTTTCAAAAGTTAACAAGCCCCAATTACCGAACGATTATGCATTACCGGAAAAATTTCATTTCAACAAATTGTCTATACAAATAGACAATTTGTTGAAATGAAATTTTTCCGGTTCCATTTAGAGAAAAAGAAACGCCGAGATTTGACAATATCGGGTGAAGAAAGAGTTGCAAGAAAAGAACTTCAATTGTTTAAGGACAAGTGCGCAATATTAGCCTTGAAAGCTATAGTTGATGAGGTAACTATCAAAAAGTTACTGTCTCGGAGAGAAATTCAAGAACTAAATGGCTTAATAGAAGAATTTAGAAACAATGAACACAATGAAGGCATTATCGACCAATTCGTAGACGACAAACCACAATTTATTCATCGTACGTTTGCTGAATACTTTGTTTCTTTTGCTATTGCTAAGAAAATGCTTGTCGCTCCTGCAACTACACTTCAATGTATTGAAGGCGTGTTACCAAATATGTCTCCGATATTCATTAGCAGTTTAGTAGAGTTGTTAGCGGGGGAGCAAGAAACTCTCACTTCGGCCTTGGGAAAGCCGCTACTACTATTTGTTATTACCGGACACTACCCAAACTTTATGAAGTGTTTACTGAAGTATGACTTAAACGATTGGCCAAAAAAACTTGACGCTTTTGGTAAAACACCTCTGCACTACGCCATCGAACATGGCCATTTAAACATTGCCTTGAGATTACTTGAGTATAGTAACGATATTTATGAAAAATGTATACTAAAGCATGGCAATTTTAAAAATCCACATTTTAGCAACTCCAAGTTAGTGAAATTTGTAAATACACGAGATAACGTCGGAAATACTGCTCTATACTATTCGTTGGAACAATTTTATATAAATTTTGCTTTTGAATTATTGCTGAAAGGTGCTAGTATAGATTTATTAAATGACAACAATGTTGACATATTAATAAATCACATGTTAAATGCGCCGAATAATTCCATTATATTATATAACAATAGCATTTTAGCAGCTGATGCTGACCAAGACAACAAATATCGTCCGATAGCAGAAAAACTATTTTTGAGGCGACCTAATCGATTTAGTACATTAAGTTTAAAGGATCAGTCTAGAATACTGTCATACTTTTTTGTACACGGCCGAATTAAAGTCATCGATGCCTTATTAGCGACCATAAACGATTTAGACAAAAGGATGGTGGTTCTTCAAAACCCCGATAACAGCACTACGCCTTTAGATCGCGTTAATAATAGCAACCATCTGAACGATTCAGAAAGATCACAGATTATTCAGTACCTCTTGGAACGCGGGTGTACAATTACATCTGGTGCTCATACTACAAATTATGTCACAAATATATTAGAAGTGGCTGCTAAGAATGGTGCGATGTCGACATTCCAACAATTGATCGACAGAGAAGTCTCGGATAATTATATGCTACATTTTCGTACAGCATGTTATTATAATCGACATAACATAGTGAAATATTTATTGGAAAATCATAAGGACAAACTATTAACCGATGGAAATACGGTGCTTCATACTGTTTGCGACAGCAATGCTAATTTAAAAATTATTAAATATCTGATCGATAATCATAATGATATTAATGCCACGAATGATAAAGGGGAAACTCCATTATTTAGGGCAATATACAAACGTAGCAGAGTAAATGTTATGGAATATTTAGTAAGCAAAGGGGCCAAAGTAAATTATGAAGATAAATTTGGAAACACAGCACTTTCTCGTGCCCTGGAAAGCGATCAATGTGATATTGTTAGATATTTGTTAAATAACGGGGCTCGTGTTTCTGAAAAGGCTGCTCTATTAACGAAAAGTAAGGTTGCGTATTTCAAGGACCGAGATCAATTCAACTTAGACCGTATTGATGATAATGGATGCTCAAGACTACATAATGCTATCCACGAAGATGATATGGAATGGATCAAATTTCTTGTGCGTCAAGGTGCTGATGTGAACAAGGTGGATGCTGGTGGTAAAACGCCGATGCATTGGGCTTGTGCGGTTGGAAATGTTGCTATTGTAGAATTGTTGTTAAAGTATGGAGCAATGTTTGATGTGAAAGACTGTAACAATAAGACACCGCGTGATCTGTTAAATCCAAGCGCGGATTCTAAAATAGCTTGGTTATTTAATGTTCTAGAAAAAATATTTAATGGTGAACATTGCTGGGATAATTTCTACTTGGATTTATTGGGTACTGGGTCTGTAAGAACCAGAGTAGCGGATTGGGGGCCTTATGGCCGAGGAATTCCAGCCGCATGGGATGACGACAATCCCATTTATATTATACTAAATGCACGCAATTATAAAGGTACCAGTTTATTACATTTGGCGGCGTCTGAAGCGGATGCAAAAGCTATATGGACCATATTAAAATGTAATATGGCATATTTTAAAGAAGATAAAAGGATAGAAAAGTTCTATGATTGTCAGCCTATGTCAATCGAGACAAAGGACGCTGATGGGAATGTACCTCTCCATGTAGCAGCGCGAAGCGGTCGTTACCCGATTGTATCATTTCTGTTAGAAGAAGGAGCGATTTTCAATAGCAAGAATGTGCGAGGCGAAACTGCTGAGACGCTCGCTATAGACAATGGACATGAATCTATTGTCGTCTTGTTGGATGGAGTTAAAAATATGTTCGTCGCTATTGAGGAGAATAACATTCTGGATATTTTCAGTAGTTTGAAAGAAAAACAGCTTAGTACATACATTAATGTTAAGAATGAATCTGGTCAAACCCTTTTACATTTAGCAGCTCTTTATGGTAACGTAGAAGTTGCACAATTATTATTAGACAATTTAGCAGATGTCTGTGCTGAAGATTTGAAAAAGGACACACCATTACATATCGCAGTACGAAATAATAAAATTGATATTGTAAAGCTCTTGCTAATACATGGAGCTACATATAATGCGAAGAATTTACAAAATTGTATGCCATTTGACTTGATACAAAATAATAACTACGACTTACTACAAATATTACGGAAAATTAATTCATTATTTAAAGACATACGAAGTGATAATCCTGATGTAATTATTGATAATTTGCAAAAGATGTCCAAAGAGTTTGTCATTGATATTGGAATTGTTGTTAACACTCATGACAATCTGGGTAATACTCTTTTGCACTATGCTGCCGAATTATGTGAATTTAATATTGTGCAATGTCTCTTAGAAAATGGAGCTTATTATGACGTAAGAAATAATAAAGACATGTATCCAATTTTTATAAGTGATTATCAAGCATTCAAAGGTCTATTTAAGTTAGTCGAAGACATGTTTAAAAACGTTGATAATATACAACAAACAAATAATATAAAATTAGTTGCAAATGTTCGTAATTCTAAAAGAAAAGGACTATTGCATTATGTTTCTAGACAGCGCCGACCAGAGCTGATTAAAGTTCTAGTAGAGGGCGGCGCTGCTGTTGACTTGACCGATGTTGATTATTGCATAGCAAACGTCGACTTTGTCAAGTTAGAAATGCTTAAGTACCTGATCGACAACGGGGACGTCCATAGCACAAACTACATGGGCGAGACTCCACTGCTGCTAGCAGTGAAGGCCAACAGCACGTTAGATGTGATAAAGTACTTGGTCAATAAAGGGTCCGACGTGGATCGGGGAGACTTGCTTGGTAACACGCCTCTGTCGCGAGCTGAAGAGGACGGACTCGAACATGTTCGCGCCTTTTTGTTGTCTAGAGGCGCAAGTGTTACAACTAGGTTATAGGTAGCATTCCCTTTTTTTGTTATACTTTTATTATTACATGTATAACACGTTGACCGCCATGCCGGTCACCGGTGACCGGCAAACAATAGTTTTACTATTGTGTCTAGTTTCTCGGCAGTCAAAAACTTAACTTTATTTTAATTTTTATTGTTTTTAAGTACATAATGTTTTATTATTACACTACTTACTCGTATAGTTTTGTCGTTTACTGCTTGTAAGTATTGGATTCTCTCTTGGGATAATATTATGATGATATCCGCAGTGGGTAGCAGCAGAAGTGCCATAATTTCTGAATACCCACTTTAGTTTTTTGAAAATATTTTTAGTTGAGAGTCGTTTTTTAATATTTACTAGACTAGTATATATTTTAAATTGTGTAATCCATACTTTTAGTGCAATAGACTACGTTATCCTAAAGTTGTTACAGGGTAACGTGAATGAATAAAGTGATTTTTGTCATATTTTATACACGCGTATTATTATATTTTGACATTGTTGTTTGTTTAAATATTTTAACGAGACATATATACGAGTATAACAAAATAAATATACGTATTTTTGATACTGTTAAGATGCTTTTTATTTTCCCTGAGTAATAAATAAATAAATAAATAAATAAATATCCAAGACATGCCACGCTGGGCCACACATAAATAATATGTATTTATTTACAAAAAAAAAAGGATCTAAGTAAGTTTATCAGTTGTCTAGTACCCATAGTACAAGCTTCGGCTTAGTTTGGGGCTAGATGGCGATGTGTGGCCCAGCGTGGCATGTCTTGGGATATTTATTTATATTATACATAGAAAACACCCAGACCAATACAAACAGACATGTTCATGCACACAAATTTTTGTACTGTGCGGGGATCGAACCCACAACTCTTGGCTCAGAAGGCAGAGGGCTCTACCAAATGAGCCATCGAGCTTGTCAATTTGTTAATATTGTAGCAGACGAGTTAGAGTGATACATGTTAGAATATATATAAAAATTATAGTCCTTTTCCCATAGTATGGGTACGATGACACTTGATACAAAAATAGCCCACAATATAGAAGCATCAAAATATACAACCAACTCCCAAAGTAATCTAAAGTGCGAAACCAATATAAAAAAAAAACAAAACTGAAGTCAATACTCACAAACCAATGCCACTATAGTATTCAAGAGTATTTCGAAAAACAAATATAGGCAATTTAATCAACGCTACTACACTACCTATATACTTATGTGAGTTATGTTCTCCTCTATCTTCAGATGATAATTTCTTCTTTATAACGCACGGCATAATTGCCACTCTACGCCTGATGGAAACCGAGAGAGAAGCCAAAGTCGCTGCTACAACGGGCTGATAACCAAACCAGTCACCTGCCAGTTGTCACCGCCATGCCGACCCAAAGATGTTTCTTCACACCCCGTTTAAAGGATCCAATATCGTAAGAAGGAATACACATGTAATGGCAATAAAATCCACACTTTAACAACACTCAATCTTTAACAACTTTCAATTCGGCAGACAGCCTAAAATACTTTGCGTAAGTTTTATTTATGTTTTCTCTTTCAGAAATCTACATATACATTATGACTTTGAAGATATACTGACAAGGACCAGTGATTGGGTAAGTTACTCAAACATGTTTGGTCAACACTCAGCGGCGTCTCCACTCCCAGGTGCAGGACCTTCTCGCAAAAGGCAAAGTTCACTGTCCAATGATGGTAACCCGAAGAAACAAAGACCGAAAACACGTGATAACGCCAAGGTAGCTGCTTCAGGGCCTGCTCAGTCAAAGGAGACTACCTACCGTAAAGGAGGCTTAGCGCACACGCTACACGGTAATGTTTATCAATTGAAATTACTCATATTGTTCATGAAACGTGCTTTAGATCAAAAGTATGATTTTAATCTGGGTACCGAAGTTGAGGATGCAGAAAAATTTGACGACTTAGTGTTGAAACGAAGTCTTGGTAACGGGAAAGACGAAATACGCTTTGTACAAGTCAAAAGTAAACAAAACGAATTAGAGAAAATCACTGAAAACGAATTGCTAAAGGCGTACGATGCTGGAAGTAATAATTTCAGTTTGCAAAAATACTTCATGTCTTACTGTAAGATCACGAAAAATCCCGAGTTCAACGGGCACGAGTTAAAAGATTTTATTATATTTACTAACATTGATTTTGGCGATTTAGAGTCAATTCAAATACGGAACATAACGGAAAATGATAAGATCCTTGAATTTAATAAAACTGGTGGCACTATGAAGCGCTGTAAGCTCGTTGTGCCGACAGGGCACGAGCTTTACGAGCTGCTACGACAAACGTCACACTTGCATCAATTAGTAGACACATTGACACACCAACTACTAAAGAAAAAGAAGATTCAAATAAATACTGACATGTTGAAGCTGTATCACATCGCGTTACGGAGGAAAGTATTTGAAATTCAAATTCATAATGAGAATGATTCGAATAACGTAGGAATAAGAAGAGTTGCAAAATTTCGCCACGATTTTGTGAATGCCCACAATCTATCTCACGATGAAATTAATTTTAGAAACAAATTGCTTTCTTGCTTACATTCAAATAAAACCTGGGAAGATCTAAGCCAAACTGAATTCGATATATCAAAAGGCTTTGGACAAGTTCCGGCTGACGGAAATTACAAAAACGATTTACCAAATGACATAATTGAAGATGTAGAAATAGAGGACTTTTTTGACAAACTCGTTTTTGCCGTGGATCAACCTAACGAAAATGAAATGGGTAGGATGATTACTGACGAAATCGGACAGTCTAGCCAGTTCAATCTACTAAATGCCCAATTGGTGTCAGACTCTTTTCAAAAGAAAATGTTAGATTGGTTTAAGGACAAAAGAGGAGTGTGGCTGAACGCTGAAAGTGGTCAGAAGTTTTTAGATTCAATAGAAGAGCAAGTGCATTGTCTGATGTCAGTTGGATTAAGCGTGGCGTATCCTGAGGAACTTGCTCAGTTTGGCATGACATTTGATAGAAATGTGGTCTATGAAAATTTAAAAGAATTTCTCTCGCAAACAAATCAGTTCAAAAAGATTTTACGCGTGATTGCTCCAGAAGACACATTATTAAGTGCTATTAACGTTTATAGCGCTTTAGAAGTCCTGAAAGGAGATGTAGAATTAACCCAATACAAAAGTAAGGACTCTTACATTTTTATACGTTTGAAAACTATGTTAGGAGAAAGAACTAAACAATTTGTATTAAATGCGTTCGAATCTAAAAACAGTCAGAACTTATTAATAATCAACTGTGAATCGGATGAATCAACGTCTATGTTCGAAGTGATACAATTATGTATGAACCTGTCCGAAATTGTAAAGAATCCAAATAAAAAAATTGTTTTAATTACACAAGAACACAGCATACTCTATGAGGGATTCCCGATTGATCTTAAAGTAATGGTTAATGACGATAGTAGCTTTTCAAATCTTACAGAGGGTTCAAAGAAACAACTTTTAATGAATGAGGTTACATTTCAAGGCCAGAGTGTTTGTTTTAATGCATTAATAGATAAATCCGATGATCAGGCAGCCGACATTATAGATGCGGGTGTCATGACCAAGCTACTAAAGGGTGATGAAATATCTATTAACAACTTAGAGCAAGATTTAGGTGAAGTTGCAGATTATTATATAAACCGCAAGTTTAGGCGGGTGGTGCTTAGTATGGAACATATTAAAAGTTATTTGGAGGAGACGAATAGCAGCCAAATAGATTTGATTGTAATAACTGGTGTTGACAGTGGACTCAAACAATGTAACGTGTTTGAATGTGAAGATACCGAATCATCTGAAGACAAATTCTTCGAATTACGAGAGAAAAATCCAACTAGTAACATTCATTGGTTAGAATATAAATCAAAAATACTATTTTGGTGTAAATCATATGGCTCTATAGAAAACATATTACAATGTAGATTGAATGATGAAATTGAAGTTAGCACATCTTTTCTAGATGAAGAAGAATTTACTCACAAGGGGTGCCATGACATGGTTGTTATTTCTGATACGGCGGGGATGGGGAAAAGTACAGTATTGACGCATCTGACCATGCAGCTACAAAGAGGTCTGGTCGGTACATGGGTAACGAGGATTAATTTAAATGATCACACGACATTGCTAAAGAAGGCGTTAAATAATGAAAAGAAGAAATTGAGAGATCCGAACTGCGATGAAAACGTTGATTTGGTCAACGATGTGTTAGCATCGAAAATGCAATCTAAAATTGAAAAGGACTTATTCCATTGTAACTTTAATAAAAACGAGAAAATGGCTTTCCTTTTAGATGGATTCGACGAAATTTGTCCGGAGTACAAAGATATAGCACTCAGTCTATTGCAAGAACTTAAGAATAAGAAAGAATATAAAATATTTGTAACTACTAGACCAAATGTGAGGAATGAATTAGAACGTTCATTGAATACCTTTTCACACGTATTAAGGCCTTTATCAAAACTAGAACAAACGGAGTTTTTAACGAGATTCTGGACTAAAAAATTAGAATTGGACGATACAGATACGACATGTAAAACGAGATTGAATTTGTATGTGACTTCGGTTATTGAATACGTTTCGAAATCAACTAATAACTATCATCAAGATTTTGTTGGCATACCACTTCAGACAATGATGATAGCAGAAGTTTTTCAAGAACATTTTGAACTAGCAACTTGGCAAGGATGTAACGAGTTTTTACTTTCAAAAGTCGACAAGCCCCAATTACCGAACGATTATGCATTATTGGATTTGTATGGACAATTTGTTGAAATGAAATATTTCCGGTTCCATTTAGAAGATAAGAAACGCAGAGATTTGACAATATCGGGTGAAGAAAAAGTTGCAAGAAAAGAACTTCAATTGTTTAAGGACAAGTGCGCAATATTAGCCTTAAAAGCTATATTTGATGAGGTAACTATCGAAAACTTACTGTCTCGGAGAGAAATTGAAGAACTTAATGGCTTAATAGAAGAATTTAGAAACAATGAACACAATGAAGGCATTATCGACCAATTCGTAGACGACAAACCACAATTTATTCATCGTACGTTTGCTGAATACTTTGTTTCTTTCGCTATTGCTAAGAAAATGCTTGTCGCTCCTGCAACTATACTTCAATGTATTGAAGGCGTGTTACCGAATATGTCTCCAATATTCATTAGCAGTTTAGTAGAGTTGTTAGCGGGGGAGCAAGAAACTCTCTCTACGGTCTTGAAAAAGCCGCTACTACTATTTATAATTACCGGACACTACCCAAACTTCATAAAATCATTACTGAAGTATGACTTAAGCGATTTGCCAAAAAAACTTGACGCCTTTGGTAAAACACCTCTGCACTACGCTATCGAACATGATCATTTAGACATTGCCTTGAGGTTACTTGAGTATAGTAACGATATTTATGAAAAATGTATACTAAAGCATGGCAATTTTAAAAATCCAGATTATGGCAACTCCAAGTTAGTGAAGTTTGTAAATACACGAGATAACTTCGGAAATACTGCTCTATACTATGCTTTGGAACATGGCTATATCAATCTTGCATTTGAATTACTTTTGAAAGGTGCTAGTATAGATTTATTAAGTGACGAAAAGGTTGACATATTGATAGAGCACATGTTATGTACGCAGAGAAATTCCAATATATATAACAATAGCATTTTAGCAGCTTATGCTGATCAAGACAACAAATATCGTCCGATAGAAGAGAAACTATTTTTGAGGCGACCTAATCTATTTAGTACATTAAGTTTAAAGGATCAGTCTAGAATACTGTCATACTTTTTTGTACACGGACGAATTAAAGTCATCGATGCCTTATTAGCGACCATAAACGATTTAGACAAAAGGATGGTGGTTCTTCAAAATCCCGATAACAACACTACGCCTTTAGATCGCGTTAATAATAGCAACCATCTGAACGATTCAGAAAGATCACAGATTATTCAGTACCTCTTGGAACGCGGGTGTACAATTACATCTGGTGCTCATACTACAAATTATGTCACAAATATATTAGAAGTGGCTGCTAAGAATGGTGCGATGACGACATTCCAACAATTGATCGACAGAGAAGTCTCGGATAATTATATGCTACATTTTCGTACAGCATGTTATTATAATCGACATAACATAGTGAAATATTTATTGGAAAATCATGAGGACAAACTATTAACCGACGGAAATACGGTGCTTCATACTGTTTGCGACAGCAATGCTAATTTAAAAATTATTAAATATCTGATCGATAATCGTAATGATATTAATGCCACAAATGATAAAGGGGAAACTCCATTATTTATGGCAATATACAAACGTAGCAGAGTAAATGTTATGGAATATTTAGTAAGCAAAGAGGCCAAAGTAAATTTTGAAGATAAGTTTGGAAACACAGCACTTTCTCGTGCCCTGGAAAGCGATCAATGTGATATTGTTAGATATTTGTTAAATAACGGAGCCCGTGTCTCTGAAAAGGCTGCTCCTTTAACGAAAAGGAAGGTTGCATATTTCAAGGACCCAGATCAATTTAACTTAGACCGTATTGATGATAATGGATGCTCAAGACTACATAATGCTATCCACGAAGACGATATGGAATGGATCAAATTTCTTGTGCGTCAAGGTGCTGATGTAAACAAGGTGGATGCTGGTGGTAAAACGCCGATGCATTGGGCTTGTGCGGTTGGAAATGCTGCTGTTGTAGAATTATTGTTGCAGTATGGAGCAATGTTTGATGTGAAAGACTGTCACAATAAGACACCGCGTGATCTGTTAGTTCGAAACGCGAATTCTAAAATAGATTGGCTTTTTCATGTATTAGAAAAATTATTCAATAGTGACAATTTTTGGGATAATTTCTACAAGGAATTATTAGATGATAATTCAAGAAACAAATTAGTAGATTGGGGGCCTTATGGCATGGGAATCCCAGACGCGTGGGACGGTGACAATCCTGTTTATATTATTCTTAATGCACGCAATCATAAAGGTAGCACTTTATTACATTTAGCGGCTACTGAAACTGATAGAAATGCTATATCGACTATTTTAAATTTTAATGAGGAATATCTTAAAAAAGACAATAGGATAGAAAAATACTATGACTATCAGCCTATGTCCATCGAGATAAGAGACGCAGATGGATATGTACCTCTACATGTAGCGGCACGCAGGGGCCGCTATTCAATACTATCATTTCTGTTACAAAAGGGAGCTATATTCAATAGCAAGAGTGTTCTACGCGAAACTGCCGAGACACTCGCTATAGACAATGGACACAAATCTATTGTCGACTTGTTGGAACAAGTTAAAAATATGTTCATAGCTGTTGTAAAGAATAACATTCTGGATATCGTCAATAGTTTGAAAGAAAAGCAGCTTAGTACGTACATCAATGTTAAGAATGAATCTGGGCAAACCCTTTTACATTTAGCAGCGTTGCATGGTAACGCGGAAGTTGCACAATTATTATTGGACAATTTTCCTCATATTAGCGCTGTAGATTTCAATAAGGACACACTATTACACGCCGCGGTACAAAGTAGTGACGTAACAATTGTCAAACTTTTGTTAACATATGGAGCGCCGTATAATATGACAAATGTAAATAGAAAGAGACCATTTGATTTGATACAAGATAATAACCAAGACTTACTGAAGACAGTAGGTCACATCGATTCACTATTTAAGGACATACAAAGTGACAATCCTGAAATAATTATTGATAATTTGCAAAAGATGTCAAAAGGGTTTAACATTGTTATAAGAACTGTTATTAATGCTCGTGACGATCTGGGCAATACACTCTTACACTATGCTACCGAAATATGTGAATATGATATTGTGCGATTCTTGCTAGAAAATGGGGCTTGTTACGACGCTAAAAATAATAAAGGCGTTAGTCCTGATAGTGTTAGCGATTACCAAACTATAAACGATTTATTCAAGTTAATCGATGACATGTTTGACAATGTTAATATTATTTATCAGCAACGAATAAATAATATGAAATTAGTTGCAAATGTTCGTAATTCTAAAAGAAAAGGACTTCTGCATTATGTTTCTAGACAGTGCCGACTAGATCTGGTTAAAGTTCTAGTAGAGGGCGGCGCTGCTGTTGACTTGACCGATGTTGATTATTGCTTAGCAAACGAGGACTCTGTCAAGTTAGAAATGCTTAAGTACCTGATCGACAACGGGGACGTCCATAGCACAAACTACATGGGCGAGACTCCATTGCTGCTAGCAGTGAAGGCCAACAGCACGTTAGATGTGATAAAGTACTTGGTCAATAAAGGGTCCGACGTGGATCGGGAAGACTTGTTTGGTGATACGCCTCTGTCGCGAGCTGAAGACAACAGACTAGAAGATATTCGCGCTTGCTTATTGTCCAGAGGCGCAAGAGTTAGAACTGGGTTATAGATGGTAGCATTCCTTTTTTAGTTATTAAGAAACTCAATAGCATTTTTATACCTTTTGATGTTTTAAGTACATTATGTTTATTATACTACTTGTATTTTATATTATAGCTATAGTACTGTCGTTTACTGCTTGTAATGTATTGGATTCTCTCTTGGGATAATATTTAAATGATATCCGCAGTAGGTAGCAGCAGAAGTGCCATAATCTTTTACTATCCACAGTAGTTGTTTGAAAATATTTTTAATTGAGAGTCATTTTTTAATAATTATAATGATCCGTTTATTTCGTAATGGAATCCATATACGAGATCAAAAAATATTTTTTTTTTTATAAAAAGAGCATTCAGGATGATCTCACTCCACCTGATGGTAAGCGGCCGTGAGGTCCAAATGTTAGGTCTACAGGCACAATAGGGCATACCCACCGCGCCTGTCGCCCTTACCCTGAAGGCCCACTGAGATGCCGTTTCACGCCCCTCCTAAAGAACCCAGGATTGTAAGAGGAAGGAAATAAAACATAAATTATTAAAAATTAAACATAAATACAAATAAAAACATGTCAAAATAAATTAAAATTAACCATTTTTAAAATATTAAATAAAACAAACACAAAGCTGAAAAAATAAGTAAAAAAGACAATTAAATTTAAAAATAATGAATTAAATATGTCTTTACTAGTATATATTTTAAATTGTGTAATGCATGTTCTTAGTTAATGCAATAACATTAAGTTACATTATCCTTATGTTGTGAGAGAAAAACGTGAATGAATAAAGTTTTTATCATATTTTATACACGCGACAATGCGACATATTAATATTATGTTGTTTTTTGTTTTAATGTTAAAGCATCGTAGAGATAAAATAAAAATAAAATATATGTTATAAATAACAAAATTATAAACCACTAAGAGTTTAAATAAATATGTTTTTGATACTGTTAAGATGCCTTTTATTTTCCCTAAGTAATATTGTACTAATTCTCCAATTCTCACACACTTTCATGAACATAGAAGTCATTAAATGATATACCTATTGTTGCGCTCTGTTTTTAGTGTGAACTAGTTTAGTGTGAACTATATTATATAAAGACGAAATAAATAAATAAACCAAGACATGCCACGCTGGGCCACTCAGCGCCATCTAACCCCAAACTAAGCCGAAGCTTGTACTATGGGTGCTAGACAACTGATAAACTTACTTAGATACATTTTTTTTTGTAAATAAATACATATTATACATAAAAATCACCAAGACCAATACAAACAGACATGTTCATGCACACAAATGTTTGTAATGTGTGGGGATCGAACCCACGACTCTCTCAGAAGGCAGAGGTCACTTGCACTAAGAGATGGCACCAATTGTGCCAACGAGCCAGTCAAAGAAAAACGAAAGATTTGATTGTTTGTTTGTATTGAATAGGCTGCTCCCAAACTACGGGACCGATTTGAATAACTCTTGCACTCTCGGAAAGCCACACTATCTCCGGTGTACATAGGCTATATGATATTTCCAAAAAAATTAGGGATCCATGCTTGAATTCCGTGTTTTCTGGCCCCGTTTGCCTCTGGCCTTTCGGAGTGCGGTTTCGCACATTGTCATCGAACAGTCTGACGGCGATTAGCTTCCTGTCTGCTAATTTATGATACCAATGTAAAATATGTATAGAGAACAATATTTAAAGCCGGGTATTTTTTTCCGGGTGGGAGCTGGGTGGCTAAGTGTGCAACAGTCACCGTACCTAACTCTGTTTTATGCGTCAATGGATTCCTGACGTAAAAAAAAAGCTTCCATGTTTTGGCGATGGCATGAGTCCCATACACCGCACCGTACCCCCGAACAGAGGGGATGCAACATTAGCGTTCCGCTTCAATGGACAGACAGCCTAAAATACATCAACTGTGCGTAAGTCTTATTTATGTTTTCTCTTTCAGAAATCTACATGAACATTATTACTTTGAGATATACTGGGACAAGGACCATTGATTGGGTAAGTTACTCAAACATGTTTGGTCACCACTCAGCGGCGTCTCCACTCCCAGGTGCAGGACCTTCTCGCAAAAGGCAAAGTTCACAGTCCAATGATGGTACCCCGAAGAAACAAAGACCGAAAACACGGGATAATGCCAAGGTAGCCGCTTCAGGGCCTGCTCAGTCAAAGGAGACTACCTACCGTAAAGGAGGCTTAGCGCACACGCTACACGGTAATGTTTATCAATTGAAATTACTCATGTTGTTCATGAAACGTGCTTTAGATCAAAAGTATGATTTTAATCTGGGTACCGAAGTTGAGGATGCAGAAAAATTTGACGACTTAGTGTTGAAACGAAGTCTTGGTAACGGAAAAGACGAAATACGCTTTGTACAAGTCAAAAGTAAACAAAACGAATTAGAGAAAATCACTAAAAACGAATTGCTAAAGCCGTACGATGCTGGAAGTAATAATTTCAGTTTGCAAAAATACTTCATGTCTTACTGTAAGATCAAGAAAAATCCCGAGTTCGACGGGCACCAGTTAAAAGATTTTATTATATTTACTAACATTGATTTTGGCGATTTAGAGTCAATTCAAATACGAAACATAACAGAAAATGATAAGATTCTTGAACTGAATAAAACTGGTGGCACTGTGAAGCGCTGTAAGCTCGTTGTGCCGACAGGGCATGAGCTTTACGAGCTGCTACGACAAACGTCACACTTGCATCAATTAGTAGACACATTAATCCAAAAGAAAAAAAAGGGGGAAAAGATCGAACTTAAATCGGAATTGTTGAAGCTTTACCACTTCGCGTTATGCAGGAAAGTGTTGGAAATCCATTCGAAAAATGGTGAAGCAAACTTTCGACAAGATTTTATAAATAGCATCAACTTATCTCAAGATGTAATGAATTTTAGAAATACTTTTCTTTCTTGTGTACAATCAAATGACATGTGGAAAGATCTAAGTCGAATAAAATTTGCTATATCTAAAAGCTTTGGACAAGTTCCAACTGACGGAAATTACAAGGTCGATTTACCAAATGACAAAATTGAAGATGCAGATATAAAAGACTTTTTTGACAAACTAGTTTTTGCTGTGGATCAACCTAACGAAATTGAAATGGGTAGGATGATTACTGACGAAATCGGTCAGTCTAGCCAGTTTAATCTACTAAATGCCCAAATGGTGTCAGACTCTTTTCAAAGGAAAATGTTAGATTGGTTTAAGGACAAAAGAGGAGTGTGGCTGGACGCTGAAAGTGGTCAGAAGTTTTTAGATTCAATAGAAGAGCAAGTGCATTGTCTGATGTCGGTTGGATTAAGCGTGGCGTATCCTGAGGAACTTGCTAAATTTGGAATTATGTTTGATGGAAATGTGGTCTTCAAAAAATTAAAAGAATTTCTTTCACAAACAAATGTGTCCAAAAAAGTTTTACGCGTAATCGCTCCAGACGAAACATTATTAAGTGCGATTAACGTTTACAGCGTCTTAGAAGTCCTGAAAAGAGATGTGAATTTCATCCAATACCAGAGTAATGATTGTTACATATTTATACGATTGAAAACAATATTAGGAGTGAAAACACAATTTGTAATAAATGCGTTCAGAAATAGTCAGGACTTAATCATAATCAACTGTGCGTCAGACGAATTGACTTCTATGTTCGAAGTGATACAATTAAGTATGAATCTGTCCGAAATTCTGAAAAATTCAAATAAAAAAGTTGTTTTAATTACAAAAGAACAGAGCATACTATATGAGGGATTCCCAATGGATCTTAAAATAATGGTTAATGATGATTCTGGCTTTTCAAACCTTACAGAGGGATCAAAGGAACAACTTTTAATGAATGAGGCTACATTTCAAGGCCAGAGTGTTTGTTTTAACGCATTAATAGATAAATCCGATGAACAGGCAGCCGACATTATAGATACGGGTGTCATGACCAAGCTACTAAAGGGTGATGAAATATCTATTAACAACTTAGAGCAAGGTTTAGGTGAAGTTGCAGATTATTATATAAACCGCAAGTTTAGGCGGGTTGTGCTTAGTATGGAACATATTAAAAGTTATTTAGAGGAGACGAATAGCAGCCAAATAGATTTGATTGTAATAACTGGTGTTGACAGTGGACTAAAACAATGTAACGTGATTGAATGTGAAGATACCGAATCATCTGAACGCAAATTCTCCGAATTACGTGAGAAAAATCCAAATAGTAACATTCATTGGTTAGAATATAAATCAAAAATACTGTTTTGGTGTAAATCCTACGGCTCTATAGAAAACATATTAAAATGTAGATTGAATGATGAAATTGAAGTTAGCACATCTTTTCTAGATGAAGAAGAATTTACTCAAAAGGGGTGCCATGACATAGTTGTTATTTCTGATACGGCGGGGATGGGGAAAAGTACATTATTGACGCATCTGACCATGCAGCTACAAAGAGATCTGGCCGGCACATGGGTAACGAGGATTAATTTAAATGATCACACCACAGTGCTAAAGAAGGCGTTAAATAATGAAAAGAAGAAATTGAGAGATCCGAACTGCGATGAAAACGTTGATTTGGTCAACGATGTGTTAGCATCGAAAATGCAATCTAAAATAGAAAAGGACTTATTCCATTGTAACTTTAATAAAAACGGAAAAATGGTTTTTCTTTTGGACGGATTCGATGAAATTTGTCCTGAGTACAAAGATGTAGTAATCGGTATATTGCAAGAACTGAAGAAGAAGAAAGAATATAAAATATTTGTAACTACTAGACCTAATGTGAGGGATGAATTAGAACGTGTATTGGACACCTTTTCACACGTATTAAAGCCTTTATCAAAACTAGAACAAACGGAGTTTTTAACGAGATTCTGGACTAAAAAGTTAGAATTGGACGACACAGATACGACATGTAACACGAGATTGAATATGTATGTGAGTTCGGTTATTGAATACGTTTCGAAATCAACTAATAACTATCATCAAGATTTTGTTGGCATACCACTTCAGACAATGATGATAGCAGAAGTTTTTCAAGAACATTTTGAACTAGCAACTTGGCAAGGATGTAACGAGTTTTTATTTTCAAAAGTCGACAAGCCCCAATTACCAAACGATTATGCATTACTGGATTTGTATGGACAATTTGTTGAAATGAAATTTTGCCGGTTCCATTTAGAGAATAAAAAACGTAGGGATTTGACAATATCAGGTGAAGAAAAAGCTGCAAGAAGAGAATTTGAATTGTTTAAAGATAAATGCTCAATATTAGCCTTAAAAGCTATATTCTATGAGGAAGCTATCGAAAACTTACTGTCTCGGAAAGAAATTGAAGAACTTAATGGCTTAATAGAAGAATTTAGAAACAATGAACACAATGAAGGCATTATCGACCAATTCGTAGACGACAAACCACAATTTATTCATCGTACGTTTGCTGAATACTTTGTTTCTTTCACTATTGCTAAGAAAATGCTTGTCGCTCCTGCAACTACACTTCAATGTATTGAAGGCGTGTTACCAAATATGTCTCCGATATTCATTAGCAGTTTAGTAGAGTTGTTAGCGGGGGAGCAAGAAACTCTTACTACGGCTTTGGGAATGCCGCTATTGCTTTTTGTGATAACCGGAAACTACCCAAACTTCATAAAGGCTTTACTGAAGTATGATTTAAGCGATTGGCCAAAAAAACTTGACGCTTTTGGTAAAACACCTCTGCACTACGCTATCCAACATGACCATTTAGACATTGCCACGAGATTTCTCGAATATAGTAACGATATTCATGTTAAATGTATATTAAAGCATGGCAATTTTATTAATCCAGACTATGGCAACTCCAAGTTAGTGAAGTTTGTAAATACACGGGATAACTTCGGAAATTCTGCTCTATACTATGCTTTGGAACATGGCTATATCAATCTTGCATTTGAATTACTTTTGAAAGGTGCTAGTATAGATTTATTAAGTGACGAAAAGGTTGACATATTGATAGAGCACATGTTATGTACGCAGAGAAATTCCAATATATATAACAATAGCATTTTAGCAGCTTATGCTGATCAAGACAACAAATATCGTCCGATAGAAGAGAAACTATTTTTGAGGCGACCTAATCGATTTAGTACATTAAGTTTAAAGGATCAGTCTAGAATACTGTCATACTTTTTTGTACACGGACGAATTAAAGTTATCGATGCCTTATTAGCGACCATAAACGATTTAAACGAAAGAAAGAAAATTCTTAACAACTCGGATGAATATACACCTTTAGATCGTGTTAATCTTGGGCATCTTGGCGATTATGAAAGGTTACAGATTATTCAGTACCTATTGGAACACGGGAGCACGAAAACAAGGTGTGATACTATGGGTGATTATATCACAAATGTATTAGACGTAGCTTCTAAAGATGGGGCTACCATGACGTTTGAACATTACATCGGCCTAGAAAACCGGTCTAATTATATGGTTCACTTCCGTACAGCTTGCTATTATAATAGACATAACATAGTGAAATATTTATTAGAAAATCATAAGGATAAACTATTAACTAATGGAAATACGGTGCTTCATACTGTTTGCGACAGCAATGCTAATTTAAAAATTATTAAATATCTGGTAGATAATGGGAATGGCATTAATGTGACTAATGATGAAGGCGAAACTCCATTAATTAGAGCAATATACATTCGCTGTGAGTTAAATGTAATAGAATATTTAGTTTGTCAAGGAGCCAAAGTAAATTCTGAGGATAAGTTTGGAAACACAGCACTTTCTCGAGCCTTGGAAAGCAATCAATGTGATATTGTTAGATATTTGTTAAATAACGGGGCCCGTGTTTCTGAAAAAGCTGCTCCTTTAACGAAAAGGAAGGTTGCGTATTTCAAGGACCCTGATCAGTTTAACTTAGACCGCATTGATGATAATGGATGCTCAAGACTACATAATGCTATTCAAGAAGATAATATGGAATGGATCAAATTTCTTGTGCGCCAAGGTGCTGATGTGAACAAGGTGGATGCTGGTGGTAAAACGCCGATGCATTGGGCTTGTGCGGTTGGAAATGCTGCTGTTGTAGAACTGTTGTTACAGTATGGAGCAATGTTTGATGTGAAAGACTGTCACAATAAGACACCGCGTGATCTGTTAACTCTAAGCACGGATCCTAAAATAGATTGGTTGTTTAATGTTCTAGATAAATTATTTAATGGTGAACATTTCTGGGATAATTTTTACAAGGAGTTATTGGATATTGAGTCTGCAAGAAGTAGATTAGCAGATTGGGGGCCTTATGGCCGAGGAATTCCAGATGCATGGAATGGCAACAATCCCATCTATATTATACTTAACGCACGCAATTATAAAGGGACCACTTTATTACATTTGGCGGCGTCTGAAGCGGATACAAAAGCTATATGGACCATATTAAAATGTAACATGGAATATTTTAAAAAAGATAAAAGGATAGAAAAGTTCTATGATTGTCAGTCTATGTCAATCGAGAGAAAGGATGCCGAAGGGAATGTACCTCTTCATGAAGCAGCGCGCAGCGGTCGTTATCCGATTGTATCATTTCTGTTACAAAAAGGAGCAATTTTTAATAGCAAGAATGTTCGAGGCGAAACTGCTGAGACGCTCGCTTTAGACAATGGATATGAATCTATTGTCTGCTTGTTGGATGGAGTTAAAAATATGTTCGTCGCTATTGAGGACAATAACATTCC
Source organism: Conogethes punctiferalis (assembly GCA_031163375.1). NCBI lineage: Eukaryota > Metazoa > Arthropoda > Insecta > Lepidoptera > Crambidae > Conogethes > Conogethes punctiferalis. The sequence continues at coordinate 894,494 of CM062106.1, read as the reverse complement.
GGATATTTTCAGTAGTTTGAAAGAAAAACAGCTTAGTACATACATTAATGTTAAGAATGAATCTGGTCAAACCCTTTTACATTTAGCAGCTCTTCGTGGCAACGTAGAAGTTGCACAATTATTATTAGACAATTTAGCAGATGTCTGTGCTGAAGATTTGAATAAGGACACACCGTTACATATCGCAGTACGAAATTCTAAAATTGATGTTGTAAAGCTCTTGTTAAAACGCGGAGCTACATATAACGCGAAGAATTCACAAAGTTGTATGCCATTTGACTTGATACAAAATAATAACCACGACATACTGGAAATATTACAGAAAATTAATTCATTATTTAAAGACATACGAGGTGATAATCCTGATGTAATTATTGATAATTTGCAAAAGATGTCCAAAGAGTTCGTTATTGATATAGGAATTGTTGTTAATTCTCATGACAATCTGGGTAATACTCTCTTGCACTATGCTGCTGAATTATGTGAATTTAATATTGTTCAATGCCTGTTAGAAAATGGAGCTTATTACGATGTAAGAAATAATAAAGACATGTATCCAATTATTATTAGTGATTATCAAGCAATCAAAAGTCTATTCAAGTTAGTCGAAGACATGTATAAAAATGTTGATAATATATATCAACAACAAACAAATAATATGAAATTAGTTGCAAATGTTCGTAATTCTAAAAGAAAAGGACTATTGCATTATGTTTCTAGACAGTGCCGACTTGAGTTGGTTAAAGTTCTAGTAGAGGGCGGCGCTGCTGTTGACTTGACCGATGTTGATTATTGCTTAGCAAACGAGGACTCTGTCAAGTTAGAAATGCTTAAGTACCTGATTGACAACGGGGACGTCCATAGCACAAACTACATGGGCGAGACTCCACTGCTGCTAGCAGTGAAGGCCAACAGCACGTTAGATGTGATAAAGTACTTGGTCAATAAAGGGTCCGACGTGGATCGGGGAGACTTGCTTGGTAACACGCCTCTGTCGCGAGCTGACGAGGACGGACTAGAAGATGTTCGCGCCTTCTTGTTGACCAGAGGCGCAAGTATTAAACTAATTAAAGCTGAGTTGTAAGTGGTATGAATCATAGTTATTAAGAAATTGATGATGATTGATTAATCCATGTTCCTGATTACTACAAAGCCAAGACTTTCTCTATCTACACGCATATTATAAAGAGGAAAGATTTGTACTTTTGTATGTGGTTATATTTCATCATCAGCCTCTATCAGTCCTCTGCTGGACATAGGCCTCTCCTAATGTTCGCCACTTGGGTCGATTTTGGGCTTCTCGCATCCAGCACTTACCATCCGTCCTGCGCAAATCATCACTCCACCTGGCCTGAGCGCGTCCTACACTACGCTTGCCGAGACGCGATCACTACTCTAAAACTCTTTTACCCCAACGGTTACCGGTCTGCGGCTGATGTGACCATCCCACTGCCACTTTAGCTTACTTATCCGGTGAGCTATGTCGGTAACTTTGGTTCTCTGCCGGATCACCTCATTTTGGTTATGCTTGTCACTACATAGTAGAAAACAAAGTCGCTTTTCGTGTCTGTCTGTCTGTCATGTATGTAGGTACCTATGCTTAGATCTTTAAAAGTGCGCGACGGTATTTAATTTGTATATGAAAAATTTATAAGTAGATAGTATATTATGTCCTAGCTTAAGTTTATATTTTAAGGGATTTTATAAACAATAGAAATTTATTGAATATATTTTGATACTGTTTAGATGATTTTTTTGTTTTGGCAGTCCTAGTTCCTAAGGTCCCATAGAGTCCACCAGACGTCGCCACGTACGCAGCAGCTTACGGCAGGCCAACTGTAATGTGATTGGTTGATTTTGACATGACACTGACATGCCACATAACGTAAACATCAAGATGGCGGGACCACGCTACGACTACGACATGTATTTTAATAACTGAGCTGTGGTCCCGCCATTTTGACGCCAAAGTGGCGGCGCCACTTACTACCTACAAAATTTTGATAATTTATCAGGGGAAATTTTTTCTGTGAAAGTATGAAATAGTAGAAATTCAGTATTAAATCTTTTTCAACCGACTTCGAAAAAAGGAGGAGGTTCTCAATTCGTCTCTATGTATAATATTTTTTTTTTATGTATGTTCAGCGATATTTCCGTCAATTATGGATGGATTTCAAAAATTTTTCGACAGTTCGACAGAAGACACTTCCGAGGTGGTCCCATTATCACCAAGTAAGGATCTGATAATGGGATCCTGGAGAAATTGAGGGCAACAACCGAAAATTGTATGCTCATATGGTGTTTTTGTTACGTAATCATATTTTACTCAGGTATATGCTTCCGGGCGACAACATCTGGTGCTGATGATGAAGCCACAGAACTCCTTAACGGTTAGGAGTTAGGGGACAGTACTGACATTGGTCGATATTAAACTAGGTAGTAGTATGTACTTATGCAGGGCTAATAGGGCAGGTGATTTGGTAAGTGATATGCTTGATTCTAGATCGCAAATCTCTTCACTTGACTTAAAGCAAAATTTTTCATTCCTAAGTAAAACTCAAGGACATTAATTAGCCTTTATTCAAGGTCACAGCACATTAACGCAACTAAAAACAGAGAAATAAAATTATTTAAAAAAAATAAATTAAACCGACTTCAAAAAAAACGCAAACGAACAAAACTAAAAAGCGATAAATAACGTAAGTAATTCTATCCTTAATACATAATCATTTAAATATTACAATTATCACTTATTTTTGAAGTCGGTGCCAGCCAAACATATCTAGGTATATTGTCGTGTGGATATGCCGGCCGCGCGCGTCATGCGGCGTCATACAACAACAGTCTACGTTAGGTACCGAGAGGTTGGCACCGACTTCAAAAATAAGTGATAATTGTAATATTTAAATGATTATGTATTAAAGATAGAATTACTTACGTTATTTATCGCTTTTTAGTTTTGGTCGTTTGCGTTTTTTTTGAAGTCGGTTTAATTAATATTATATTCGAAAAACCTGGCGTTGTCCCGCTATCTTGATATTCACCACATAACGCCATTTATTGTGAGCGTCAAAATCGCGGGACCAAGTCCCCAATTTGTGGTTTAGGGTAGGTACAAATAGCGCATATGTAGTACAAACCCTTACATGTGCTTTATTTTAAATTGGGAACTTGGTCCCGCGATTTTGACGCTCACCCATCTATCGGCCATTCAATTTTGATGCACCCTCATTGGAGCCGCTCTCATGGGGAAGTACCTCCATCATACAGACAGACCACAGTAAAATAACCTACTGGTCGTTTTTGTACGAGAGTAAGGTCTCCTTAATGGAATTGTAATAAGGAGGGATGTAAGGAAGGGAGCGGCCTGTCATCTTTTCGCTCCAAGCCAACCTCACCTGCCCGTGGTGCATCCTGCCGAATAACAAACGAGGCGCTGGCAACCGACTGGTGGCGGTACCATAACAAATGAAGGCGTAGCTTATACCACAGGCCGATGACGGGCAGCAGCGTCATCGAAGCAACGTCTGGCTGTCAAGTATTTATAACAACACTTGAAAATAAAACAAAAAAATTCAAAATATTTCAATATATTTATTTACAAAACAAATGCATTTTATTATAATTAATTTAATAACTACATCACAATAATCGTGTATGTCAACTGTCATCATTAGAGCTTCAACACAGAAATATGTCGAGGATAGAAGGCAGAAGCGTAGCGTGCCTTGGCGGGGCCTCATATAAAAAAAAATTATTTACGCACTTTGGGGGCCTCCTTGACCTGGGGGCCCCGTATAATTGATACGGCAAATACGGCAGTAGCTACGCCCCTGATAGAAGGTCATGGCTCACTTATACCGCCCTGGTCCCGACCGGCAGAAAGAATAAAATTCAAACATAGGCTTTTTTATAGTAGCTCGACATATTGGCTTCCCTACGCCTGATGGAAAGCGAAAGAGAAGCCCAAGTCGCTGTGACAACGGGCAAGTAACTGGTCAGTTACCCGTCAGTTGCCGCCGCCATGCCGGCCCAACCCTAACCCCCCACGAGCTCCGGAAACCCTTCTCACCATCAAAAACACGACCCGTAGGTCATTTGGCAGCGGTATTCTATAGGGTGGAGGTCCTCCCGGACGGGCGGCTCAATTAGAGCCAAGATTTGCTATTAAAAATATTGGCTTTAAGTATTGGTTTTTTAAAGCCCATATTTGAATTTTATCGCCCAAGGCCATGTTAAATGAGATATTGGCACTTGACTGTCATTATGACATTTAAAATAATTCTATCTAGATTCATTTCTGTGTTAACCGATGACAATCTATTAGAAAAAACCTAATTAAATTATCCTTGTACACATTTATACAATACCACGCAAACACAATCACACAAATAACAAAAACATTTGTGGCGACAACAAATAAGATACCAGCGGCGCTATTCACAAAGCCAAGCCAAATCGCAATTGTCATTGGCAGAACCAATGTCCAACAGTGGACTGCGAGGATGATAATGAACGTCATTCAAATCTGTCGTTACTTGTACTATAGTTCATTCGCGTTAAGAAAATAGTGACTGACAGGTCACTGACAGGCCACTAGCCAATCAAAACGATAGAATTATAATTTCTAGTGTTTCAGTCACTATTTTCTTAACGCGAATGAACTATAGATTTAATATCAAGTTTGACGTTAGCTGTACTAGATTAATGTCAAATTTGACGTTAGTTGCACTAGAATAGACAAATGTCAAATTTGACATTAGATATAATAAATTAATGTCAAATTTGACGTTAGTTGTTCAAGATTGATGTCAAATTTGACGTTAGTTGTACTAGATTTAATGTCAAATTCGAATGTACCTACATTATCTTCCCGAGAGATCTTTTCCCGAGAAGCGTTAGCAACCGACCAATCACATGACAGCTGGACCGCAGGCCTACATAACGACATCTATCGGATATTTCATTTTGAAAGGTCCTCATTATTTTACATAGTAGCTTCACATAATGGCTTCCCTACGCCGTATCCAAAGCGAAAGAGAAGCCCAAGCCGCTGTGACAATGGGAAAGTACCTGGTCAGTTACCATTTAGGGGCAGCGCAGACGACAGACTATCCGTGACGCACTTTTTTGCAATTATATGCAGTAACGCGCACGACTCGCAAAAATCAGTCGCGGATATTTCACAGACTCAACGCACACGACGCAAATCTTCGATCATTCTGTCGGCAGACCTATACGCCCTTTATAAATGTCTCAGACGCAGACTCTATCGCACAAAAAGTCTGTCGTCCCCGCTGCCCCTTAATGTCGCATTGCAGTTTCGTGTCCAAAGCCTATACATAAGGCCGTAACAGTCACCAACAGTCCACAAGTCACCAACATCACGAGCTCATCGCAACAGACTTGTACACTCTAAGCCGGGACTCGGACAACGTCGCCACAATAGTATCACTGTTCATTTGCACCGCGCACACGTCCAACGCCGGCTCGGCAGCGAGCAGCGAAACGGTCCGCGTACCGTCCAAGCCATGTAAGTACAACATCGAGTCGCTCTCGGAATGAGCCGCGACCCACGCGGCTCCCGACGCCTTCACCCACGCAGGCCGCGACATCACCGACGACTTAGCCGACCCGTGGAACGTCTGCTCCACATCGAACAACACTTCACTCTGCGCTGTCTTCAACTTGCACACGGTCAACCTAGACCGCTCCGCTGCACTCTGAGCCCGGCACGAGACCAGAGCCCGGTGGGACTCGTTGTCGTAGCAGAGGGACACGAAGGGCCCCTCGATGGGCAGCCCTCTTGGCTCCCACTGCCTCATATTGGCCACCCACAGCCAGCAGGAGTTCAGCTGGCAGGACAGCAAGCCGTACTCCGTGGAACACAACGACACAACCGGTGACATATCACTCGCATTCGTTAACCTCTGCAGATACGAGCTCGGATTCCTCACATCGTACTGATGGATCACTCCACCGACACCTCCCACGTAAAACTCGTTACTCCTTAAATAATCCCACGAACACGACCACAGAGGGAAGCCGGACTGAATGGTAGTACTCGGCACACCTCTGTCGCAAACCCTCGCAGAGCTATCCAAGCCAACGCTCAAAAGCAGATCCCTCGGCTGAGAATACGTTATGTCCCTTATAGGCTTCGGATGCAAATGCATGAACTGACCCAATTTGTAGTCCACGCAACTCACTTTCCTTATTCCGTATCCGGGGAACAAGTTATTAGTGCTTTTCTGCGACACATACAGTTCGTATGTCCTACAATTGTACGTTAGGACTCTACAGCCACCGTCCTTGGACACCTCAACGTTCTTGTCCAGCGCAAACCTCCACGTTCTACGCTGAGGCTGCTCTTTATTCACCTGGTTCTTCATCAGAGTACTCCGGAGCACCTCCAATTGGAGGACGCATGCTCTGTGCGTGATCTTCGACTTCTGAAGCTCAAGTTCCACTCGGCTCTTCTCCGCTTGCAGCAAATCCATCTGCTTTTGCAGTTGGGTTATCTGAGAAGTGTCTGCGGCGACCAGTTTCTTAGCGTAAATGTGTCTTATGTCCTTCATATGAGCTTTGCTTTTGCACGTCGGGCACGACCTGTCCTTCAAAGGTTGGGCCTTCAGCCAGCGCTCTACGCACTGGGAACCGAACAGGTGGCCACACTTCAGCGCCACGAGCCTGTGGTCCCCGGAGTTGCCCCATAGCTCGAGGCAGATGGGGCAGGTCTCCCCGTCCATGTCCTTTTCTGGGGAGGATATCTTCCTGATCTTGGCGGGGGGTTCGTCCGTGTGGTCATTGCTCTTTCTAACCTGGAATGATAAAAAAACGTGTAAATACACCTGTTAGGTGTCAGTGTTAGTGTCGACGGATATAGCATCATACGCTTTGATGTCTTGGCCTTACATTTTCTTCTTTTTTCTGTGACAGTGACAACCCACACCACTACCCTGGTGGGGACTGCAATATAACAGTATAAAAGGCCGATCTTAGAGACACAAGCAGTTCGACCGTAGTGACGAATAGACGTTTTAAAATACTGCCAGCGTAGTTGTGAAAAGTACCAATGTATAATGTGAATGTAAGTTAGTGAAGTGAAACAAGTAAGTAAATGAAGTTACTGTGATAGAGTTGGTTTCAATCCCTACACACCCAACCTAACAATGTCGCCTGTACAGGATGTAAAAGAAACTAAAGATACATTTTTAATGGAATGACGCATAAGTAGTCATGTCCTTACGAGTTGCGTTAGTCACCAAGCTCGGCAGGCGGGTCGGTGACCGCAGTAGGTTTTATTTGTACCCAGGTAACCGTGCTGCCACTTTCCCGATAATACAATGACAATGATAATTGTCATGCAAAAGCCAATTGACTTCATATAGCTTAACAGCTTTTTAGTGATAAGTTGGCAGATTGGAGGAGGCCTATGCCCAGCAGGGGATGTAAGGGAGCCTAACACCTTTTCGCTCGAAGCCATCCTCACCTGCCCGTGGTGCATCCTGCCGAACAACAAACGAGGCTCTGGCAAACCGACTGGTGGCGGTAAAACTATCACTACAGAAGGCGTAGCTAAATATCACAGGCTGATGACGAGCAGCAGCGTCACCGGGGCAAGAAGCTACGCCCTCCGACCGCCAACCCGCCTGCCCAGCGTGGCGATTATGGGTATATAATAATAATAATAACTTAGACCTACCAGAAAACTCATTTATTACAATGCAAAAAACAGCTATCCTCAACACATGCCGCATAGTTAGACGTTTCCTACAGGACGAACCGTATTCTACCGATACACAGACGAACCACGATGATAGAGATTAGCTTACTTTGGCAATAGCGCCCGTAGCTAATTCTTATACCAGCCATTTGGTTGAGAAAAAAGATAGTAAGTGAAATAATAAATAATAATAATAAAAATCTTTATTGGAACATTACAAATTAGCACAGTAGCAATGGTGTTTAATAATATCCGCTATTGCGAAACTGTGTCGCGGTTATTAACGCTATATATCCTCCAGATAACTGGAGTAGTGGAGTAAGGCAAATACCTCCAGCACTCCTTCTCCTACCTCCTCTAGGTGGGCGCAGACGTTAACAGGCTGATTACCTTCGCATCGGGCAGGGACAAGTTGGAGTCCTCCTCGGAGGGCGCGGAGGCCCGGGAGGAGTCCTCAGCGCTGAAGGGCCTGGAGTTCGAGTCCTCGTCGCGCCGCCACGCGCCGCCGCTCTCGCGAGACTCCTCAGCCGTCACAACGTCTGCTAATATATAAACTCGGTTGGCTATTATGGCTAAAAATTGTAATTAGTCCGTCATCATCATCCTAGCCTTTTTCCCGATTGTCTCAGGGTCGGCTTCCCAAACTGACAGACTTGGCCAGGGCTAAGCTTTTACACAGAGCGACTGCCATCAGACCTCCGCAACACTTACGGTAAGCTATACCCATTCCCAGTTAGGCGTCAGAGTTATCATCATCTCTGCTATGATGTGACGACTGCTATCTGAGTTGGTAAAGATAGCACCCGGGACCAACAGCTTAACGTGCCTTCCGAAGCACGGAGGAAATCGGTGTCAAATTTTGGTCACCCATCATCGGATAGACCGCGCCAATGGTTGCACAACGTTGCGATCATTGTTAAGCGAACAAGACCGCGGCGCCACCGAGCTCCTCAATTGTAATTAGTCCGTCTTTTACCTTATTCAAAAATAAAAGACACATTTTTTTTTATTTGTAAATTAGCCTAAAAATTGCAAAGTTATAGCCCGTTGAAATTACGCGTGACGTCACTCGGTGAGGCATTTTTACGAGAGCGAGTGACGTCAAAAACTCCCACTCCTAACTTTGATGCCTTGTATCATTGCTATTGTTTATTTGAATGAAAAAAGGAAAAATACTTGTCTTTTATTTTTGAATAAGCTAAAAGACGGACTAATAACAATTTTTAGCCATAATAGCCTATTGGTCCCTGCCTTCAGAACCAAGGGTCGTGGGTTCGATTACTTGTGTTTGTTCCGTGTCTGGGTGTTTATATTTGTACTAGCTTTTGCCCGCGACTTCGTCCGCGTGTTTAAATTTATACATACAAAAGTTTTTTCCCGCTAACTCCCGTTCCCGTGGGAATTTCTCAAAATACAGCCATAACTAAACTTTATATTTACTAAGGTACCTGCATGCCAAATTTCAAGCGTCTAACTTACTTATATTATCTATATATATAAAAGGAGAAACTGACTGACTGACTGACTGACATATCAACGCACAGCCCAAACGGCTAAACGTAGGCACTTGAAATTTGGAAGGGACGTAGCTTAGGTACCGTAGGGGTGCACTAAGAAAGGAATTCCCGAAATTCCCACGGGAACGGGAATTAGCGGGAAAATCCTTTTGTATGAAAAATCTAAACCGCTTAAGTTAGACGCTTGAAATTTGGCATGCAGGTACCTTAGTAAATATAAAGTTTAGTTATGGCTGTATTTTGAGAAATTCCCACGGGAACGGGAGTTAGCGGGAAAAAACTTTTGTATGTATAAATTTAAACACGCGGACGAAGTCGCGGGCAAAAGCTAGTATATATATAATAATATATATATATAAGATTTAAGTATTTATTTGTGGTACCTTTGTTGTTCTGATACCCATAACACAAGTGCTTAAGCTACTTACTTTGGGATCGGAGCAATGTATGTGATGTTGTCCGATACTATTTATAAACGAAACAAATAACATCGTGGAATGTAAGCGACCAATCATATTCGCTCCAAGCCACCCTCACCTGCCCGTGGTGTATCCTGTCGAATACCAAACGAGGCGCTGGCAACCGACTGGTGTCCGTATAACCATCATGATTGAAGGCATAGCTATATACCACAGACCAATGACGCGTCAACGGAGCAAGAAGCTACGCCCTGCTATCGCCAACCTGCCTGCCTACGCTTTCAATTGTGATGTTTATACCGCCACCCGTGGCAACCTAGCGCCTCATTTGTTATTCGGCAGGATGCATCGCGGGCAGGTGAGGTTGGCTAGGAGCGAAAAGATGTTAAGCCGCTCCCTTACATCCCAGATTTGTGCAGGACGGCTGGCTAGCTCTGGATGCAAGAAACCCAGGTTCAATAAAAGTTGGGAAGAATGGGAGAGGCCCATGTCCAGCAGTGGACTGTAAGAGGCTGATGATGATAAGCCAAGAATACCTCCATCGCTTTGCAGTGTGTTCTCTGGTGCGTGTTCCGTCTGGCTGTCTGGAGACGATGGGTCGAGAAGATCAGGGCTCCCCGGGAATTCAGGCACTTCGAGGCTGCGTCTCACGCCAGAACTGCTCGGCGTAGCCTCTTCCATATTACGTCATGAAATTAATCTGAAAATCCAACTCGTCTAATAAATCTTCTTCTTGTATCTGTCACCGGAAAATAGCAAGAATCGTAAGTTGATCAATTTCCTAGGTAGTTGATTAACTTCCGGAAAATAATAAACGGCAGTTGAAATGTATTATTTAACGTATGTATTTTAGTAAATTGATCATTTTACGGGCTCTTGCCGTAAAATCATCCGACGAAGGTGAGGTGAACGTTGATTGGTTCAATGGCTCACGTGGCGTTATCCCGGCAACCAATCAGGGAGCAGTGTATTAAGTTACGGGTAATAGTGCACCGTTAAATAATACATTGAGCAACCAATGGCCCATTTGAGGACGATTTTACTTGTGTCAAAATCGTAAATTATTAAATGACTTAAGTTGATCAACTGACTGAAATCCATTGCGTTAAATAATACATTTCAACTACCGTTTGTTATTTTCCGAAAGTTAATCAACTACCTAGGAAATTGATCAACTTACGATTCTTGCTATTTTCCGGTGACATATCCAAATTATACAGGGTGACCGGAAGATTGACAATTTTTTTAACAGTAGCTCGACATAATGGCTTCCCTACGCCTATGGAAAGCGAAAGAGAAGCCCAAGTCGCTGTGACAACTGGCAAGTAACTGGTTAGTCACCCGTCAGTTGCCACTGCCATGCCGGCCCAACCCTAGCCCCCTACGAGCTCCGGAGAACCTACTCACCAGCAGAAACACGACCCAGAGGTCATTTGGCTGTGGTATTCTATAGGGTGGAGGTCTTTCCCCGGTCGGGCAGCTCAATTCGAGCGAAGATTCACTATGCCCTACCTCTTAAAATAAGTTCCGACATGTTGTGGTATATCGGAATCACATCCTATCATAAATGTAGTAAAGAAATAAATTTAAGAGATCCATTGATCTGATTCCAGAGTGTGCATGTGGATTGAGCAGTTGTGTTGTGAAATGCAAGTTTGTTCCTCATACAAGATAAATAATAATGTGAGGCAATCTATAAAAGCTAACAAAACCAGAAGCGTAGCGTGCCTTGGCGGGGCCCCATATAAAAAAACGTTCAGGGGCTTTAGTAGGGAAAAGATTTGTCACAAAATTTAGGAAGTTCTTATTAGTTTTTGCTTATGTACTTTGGGGGCCCCCATGGCTTGGGGGCCCCCATGGCTTGGGGGCCCCGTATAATTGATACGGCAGATACGGCGGTAGGTAGCCCCTGAACAAAACGCTTGAAAGTCGCAAGTTCATGAAAAAGAAACAGTTAAAGATATGAAAATAACGCAGTATGTAGCTTTTGGAACATTGTCTGTTATTATTTACTTTCATACAGCAGTTACATTAAAAATTACTAGTACTAAAGCCAGATACATACCAATGAAAATACCGCACATTTTATTAGCGTAAATAATAGAAATCTATAGTTATTTAAACGAAATTCAACAGTAAACAAAATACATTATGCCGCATGATTTACTTACAATTACACACTTACCGCATAATCAGAATATTGTAGTAACACGATTATAATACAAGAATGGTTTTCTCAGTCAGACTTTTGCAATATGATTTATCAAAAAATTGTTACAAAAATTTAATCAGTTTTTAAAAATTCACATCTGGCTGTCAATGTCACGAATCACGATTCACGTAAAAATTTATTTCTTTTTGGTCACAGATCATTCATGTTCGTATCCGAACACTTTCTATTTTGTTAAAATTATTGTGATAATTATCAAGGTTCTGATGACCAGAACAGTAATTTGCGTATTGCTAAATAGCATCATAAAGCCGCGATTATTCGTTCAAATTTTTATGACCTTTATTGGTATGTATCTTTCTAATTAAAACTAAATATTTTTGATTGAGTATTTACGTGTATCCGAAATTTTACCCGAGTCTGAGATTTATCAATCCACTCTAAATTCCTATTGGTCCTATAAAAATTGTGTCATTGAATGCTCCAATAGGATAACTCTAATTTTAGTACACCAATGAAATTCCTCTAAACACCAGCGATTTCTTGATAATGTTGGCACAATTTGTATTTATTTACAAAATTTTCAAGTTGGCAACGACAGTATCGCAAATCGCGAAGAACGGGAAGGGCTAACGGGTTCGCCTCTTTCCTGTTTTTTCAGATTTTTTTACACTACGAGCTTGTATCCGTGACTTATTTGTGTAAAAATATAATAAGGCAATAGTGATAAGTGTTTTGTGTGTCGTTACCAACGGTGTGGATGCGCGGTGATCGGTGTAATAGAGTTTTACAAGCTGACGTGAATTATTATAATGGCGGTGTTCTGTGATGGTGGAAAATAACAAAATGTTTGTGTAAACGGTGTGGGAAGTGGCTTGGATAGATCTCGTGATGCCATCGGCTACTGGTTAGTACTGCTACGCCCTTCGCTGTCATATAATTCGCATGATGCGGTCTGTTGGTATTCGTAATTTGTAAGAAAATAGTTTTCGAAGTATTGTTTTTAATGTTGGAAATAAGCATATAGGGGTCGACGTATGTCTGCAATAGTGTTTCTAGGCCAGTGTTAGTCAATACACGCATGGCTGTGGGGTAGCTGTTGACATTTTACACTTGCGACACATTGAATGTAGGTCAGATGAAGTCGGGGTCAGCTGCGCGCGCCTCTACGTCACGGCCTCCCCTACGACCGCACCCCCCACAGGCACAACATTCACTTTTCAAAAACCTATACATGTTAGAGCAGGGCTGCCCTCAATAATAGGCCATGGAGCCTGTACACAGAATGAAAGGTACTGTGCCATTTCTATACCAACGTCCTAGATGAAGAAAGAGTTTGACCTCCTTTCAGGTACCTAATTGAATCTGTGGTAAAAAAAATAATGTTTCTTAAAATTTTTGATCACTGTGCTGATTTTTAGACATTTTCTCATCTTTCTAGTGGGGAGTAATAGAATCTGCTTTTTATCCTAGCAACTTTTTTACTCGATTTATTAAGGATTAACCATAGCTATTTACAATAAAAATATTTGTAAAAGATTCTGCGTATGGAAATGGATAATAATACTAGTAAAAAATCAGTGATGGGTCATTCCATCGTTTCGGGTGTTACATTTGTACAACTAAAGTCTAAATTTTAATGCATTCCAAAATGTTATTTTATTGATTGAAATGTCTTATTCTCTACGTTTTTAATAGTTTTATCTTAATTGTAAAAGTAGCAGAGCTTAGCATAAGGATTTACAATTTTATAAGACGAAAAGAGTGCGTTTCGGGCGTTACACGATTTGGCCTCTATGATCTGACCACTGTTACATTTATAAGAAATTCAGCGAATTTTCTTAGGAAAGCTTTTCGAAAAATTACAGGCCTTCAAAAGCATAATATTTACTATCCAACTAGCACATAATTGATGTCACAAATAAGGTTTTACTATTTTTTTATAGAGATTTACTTTGTTTCGGGTGTTACAATGCCTTTGTTTCGGGCGTTACGAGTACAAAAATTAAACACTTTATATGAATAAAATCAGTGTTTTATTAGTTTAGGTACTATAAAATAAGTAGGGAACGAATAAACATATAATGAACTCAACTTTAACATGAATTAGCATCTTCTTTCATAAACACAACTATAATAAATTCTTCTTTAACAGCTTAATTAAGATAAATAAAGGAATATAATAGAAATGCGATAGTTTGTACACATTTATTTATTTATTTAATCTTTATTGCACAATATAAAAATAAAGTACAAAAGGCGAACTTAATGCCGCGTAGGCATTCTCTACCAGTCAATCTTTAGGCTTTTTTATTTATACGATCCTACTGGAGAGTAGGGATGTAAGAGAGTGATCTTTTTGCTCCAAGCCCGTGGTGCATCCTGCTGAATAACAGACGATGCTCTGGTAACCAACTATTGGCGGTATAATCATCACAATCAGGGACTGAATAACCGAAAAATTACGGTACCTTTATATTTCGGTATGACGTCATACCGAAATATAACGGTTACCGGAATATTTCGATATCTAAATTTATACCGGTACCGAAATTTTCAGGTACCGTAAAAAAAAGGTAATTTCGGTATGAAAGAGACGGGGAGAGGAGACAAACTATTCTGAGAATGACTGGCTCGGTGGCGCAATTGGTAGTGTTGTAAGTGGTAGTGGACTCTTGCCTTCTGAACCATGGGTCGTAGGTTCGATCCCCACCCGGGACAAACATTCATGTGAACATTTGTGATTCTTCCGTGTCAAATTATATTTGTAATTAAGTATGTATTTGTGGTACCCTCGTTGTTCTGATAACAATAAGAGCCCGGGTGACGGGTTCCTACTTGACGGGTGTCGGGTCCGGATTTTAATCGGATGTCGGCGCCTCTGTTCACACTTATCAAGTGTCGGGTCCGTTTTTTATCAGTTGTCGTAGGTATTCTTTATTGCTCAAAGAAAGTACAAATGTCGGACTTAATGCCGTGTGGCATTCTATACCAGTCAACCATTGGGCGAGTCAGAAAACTATACAATCATCATCATCATCATGATGAAAGTACAAATGGCGGACTTAATGCCATTTGGCATTCTCTACCAGTCAACCATTGGGCGAGCCAGAACACCATAACATCGTCATCATCATCATCATCATGATGATTAAAGTACAAATGGCGGACCTAATGCCGTGTGGCATTCTATACCAGTCAACCATTGGGCGAGTCAGAAAACTATACAATCATCATCATCATCTCATGATGATCATCATTGATGAAAGTACAAATGGCGGACTTAATGCCGTGTGGCATTCTTTACCAGTCAACCATTGGGCAAGCCAGAACACTATAACATCATCATCATCATGATGATGATTAAAGTACAAATGGCGGACTTAATGCTGTGTGGCATTCTACGAGTATACCAGTCAACCATTGGGCGAGTCAGAAAACTATAACATCATCATCATGATGATGAAAGTACAAATGCTAGACTTAATGCCGTGTGGCATTCTATACCAGTCAACCATTATGCGAGCCAGAACACTATAACATCATCATCATCATCATAATGACGATGAAAGTACATACGGCGGACTTAATGCCGTGTGGCATTCTATACCAGTCAACCATTGGGCGAGTCAGGAAACTACAACATTATCATCATCATGATGATGAAAGTACAAATGGCGGACTTAATGCCGTGTGGCATTCTCTACCAGTCAACCATTGGGCGAGTCAGAAAACTATACAATCATCATCATCATCATGATGATGAAAGTACAAATGGCGGACTTAATGCCGTGTGGCATTCTCTACCAGTCAACCATTGGGCGAGTCAGAAAACTATACAATCATCATCATCATCATGATGATGAAAGTACAAATGGTGGACTTAATTCCGTGTGGCATTCTATACCAGTCACCCATTGGGCGAGCCAGAACACCATAACATCGTCATCATCATCATCATGATGATGATTAAAGTACAAATGGCGGACTTAATGCCGTGTGGCATTCTATACCAGTCAACCATTGGGCGAGTCAGAAAACTATACAATCATCATCATCATCTCATGATGATCATCATTGATGAAAGTACAAATGGCGGACTTAATGCCGTGTGGCATTCTCAACCAGTTAACCATTGCGCGAGCCAGAAAACTATACAATCATCATCATCATGATGATGATGAAAGTACAAATGGTGGACTTAATGCCGTGTGGCATTCTATACCAGTCAACCATTGCGCGAGCCAGAAAACTATACAATCATCATCATCATCATGATCATCATCATCATGATGATGATGAAAGTACATATGGCGGACTTAATGCCATGTGGCATTTATTTATTTATTTATTCAATCTTTATTGCACAAATGAAATATAGTGTAGGTACAAATGACGGACTTAATGCCGTGTGGCATTCTATACCACTCAACCATTGGGTGAGTTAGAAAACAATAACATTATCATTATCATCATCATGATGATGATGAAAGTACAAATGGCGGGCTTAATGACGTGACATTCTCAACCAGTCAACCATTGGGCAAGCCAGAACACTATAACATCGTCATCATCATCAGTCATCATCATCATGATGATGAAAGTACAAATGGCGGACTTAATGCCGTGTGGCATTCTATACCAGTCAACCATTGGGCGAGTCAGAAAACTATACAATCATCATCATCATCTCATGATGATCATCATTGATGAAAGTACAAATGGCGGACTTAATGCCGTGTGGCATTCTCAACCAGTCAACCATTGGGCGAGCCAGAAAACTATACAATCATCATCATCATCATGATGATGAAAGTTCAAATGACGGACTTAATGCCGTGTGGCATTCTATACCAGTCAACCATTGGGCGAGTCAGAAAACGATAACATCATCATTATCATCATGATGATGATGATGAAAGTACAAATAGCGGGCTTAATGACGTGTGGCACTCTCAACCAGTCAACCATCGGGCGAGCCAGAACACTATAACATCGTCATCATCATCATCATGATGATTAAAGTATAAATGGCGGACTTAATGCCGTGTGGCACTCTCAACCAGTCAACCATTGGGCGAGCCAGAACACTATAACATCGTCATCATCATCATCATCATGATGATGATTAAAGTACAAATGGCGGACTTAATGCCGTGTGGCATTCTATACCAGTCAACCATTGGGCGAGTCAGAAAACTATACTATCATCATCATCTCGATGATGAAAGTACAAATGACGGACTTGATGCCGTGTGGCATTCTATACCAGTCAATAATTTTACCAACTAATTTTAAAAACTAAAAAACTAACTACTAAGAAGTAATGCACATACCTTGTTACCTACTTATGTATATATTTTAGATACATAATAAAGTTACAAACAAAATAACTACTTAAAATTGTGATGGGTATACATATAAATAGTATCTAAACTTAATAAACAAAATTATTTAAAAAAAAAAATTAAATATCAGACAACATCAAAAAATATTATTTGTATTGAAAAGTGAGACGACATTCATTCTATCACTGACCAGACTTTTCGCGTGTGCCATGCACAGGCAGTCTTTCGCGTGCTATGCACGGACAGATAAGAAATGTCAGGAAGAATATTTTGCCGGTGTCGATCGATACGCTCCGCGCAACGCACGCGACGTTGCCAACAATCCGCAGCCGTTTGGCAACGTCGCGGCTTTTCGGTACCGATATTTTATACCGGTTGAATAACGGTATACCCTTACCTTTATTTTATTAAGGTACACTTATTTTATACCGGTACCGTAACCGTATACCGTAACCGCTTTCAGTCCCTGATCACAATTGAAGGCGTAGCTAAACACCACAGGCCGATGACGGGCAGCAGCGTCACCGGAGTGAGAAACTACGTCCTACGATCGCCAACCCGCGTGCCCAGCATGGCGATTATGGGTATAGCCTCCGGGTTTTTGCCGAAAGTGGTGAACAACTTGAGAGGCCTATGTCCAGCAGTGGACTGCGATAGCTGATGATGATGATTATTATTGGAGAGTTACAAATGTTGGAGGCCAACACATCTTCTTTTTAGCTCTAAACGCTGGAACAGCCTCCAGGTTTTTGCCGAAAGTGGTGAACAACTTGAGAGGCCTATGTCCAGCAGTAGACTGCGATAGCTGATGATGATGATTATTCTTTTCTTAACATCATCTTTTTAACTCTAAACGCTGGAACACAGGCCTAACATAGGTGTTCCGAATATTTTTATTGTCTAGTTTACGTCTTTCCCACATTTTCGCTAGTATATCTTTTGTTGTTGACGGCATGTTGATCTTTCTGAAAAAGAACCATCACCTCATGCACACGCACACCATGCATTCAAAATACAAGGAAATATGATGTATAAAAAAAGTTGTAACACCCGAAACGTTTCGGGTGTTACAGATTTTAATCATGAAAAAAAGCTATCAAATTAGTCTCTTGTTCAATTATTAGTTAGTATTTTGAGTCATTACCATCATAGCCTTACTTTTACTAAATATTATTAAACTAGTCAATCTAGAAGTTATAATAATAAAACAATTACCTGATTTTTCGTTTCGGGTGTTACAGCGTCAATGTAACAAGAAAACACACCTTTTACTTGATAATTATTAATTTTTTCGGGACTGTGACATATTCCACCAATAATACGATTATCAACCTCATACCACAGCGACGCGAAACGGTTCTCATATTGAGAGTTCTTTTGTTTTTTAATTTCCAATCTTGAAGGCGAAATAGTCATTAAGCCAGTTGACTTCATTGCAGATTTTGAAGACTAATTATCTCAAAAATTACTGGTTTCTTTTCTAGTTTTTTTGTTGTATATTACAATTTGGAATGTTTTCTTTCTAAATTCATCAGATTAAATGCAAAAGGCACATATTATTTTTTTTACCCTCAGTACCGTTTGTCATGGAATGACCCTGATGTGAAAATACTTGATTGTAAAACAGTCATAATATCCTACTACCATTCGAGCTTTAACTCTTTTGCTACCCTCATTGGTTTGATGACTGCATGGATCACCTGAAGAGTTGGAAGTTGAGGGTTCAACCCCTAGGCAGGTTAGATCAGTAGTACCCCTATCAATTTCTGGTTTAGATATTAAAATTCAAAAAAAATCACAATAGCTTATCTATACTAATATCATAAGCTGAATAGATCATTTATTGAGAAAGGCTTTAAGCTATATAATATCACGCTGCAACTATTAGGAGCGAAGAAATAATCAAACATGGAATAAAAAAGTTTCAGTTCTATGTATGGGGAACCCCAAAAATTTTGGTTTTTGTTCTGATTTTATTTTAGAATCTTAATGCGGTTTACAGAATACATATATGTACCAAATTTCAATAATGTAGCTCTTATAGTTTCGGAATAAACTGGCTGTGACATATGGACAGACATGACGAATCTATAAGGGTCCCGTTTTTGCCATTTTGGCTATGGAACCCTAAAAATGTCCACAACAGTAAGTATGTATTTGTCTATCTTTTAAAACTCACTAGAACTATTTTTATGGTAATCAAATTTGGTTGAAATTAATGTATTATTTGTTCAAATAAAACATCCAAGGCTTACCCCATCCAGAGCTTCCCCCATCCAGCATTCTCCATGTAGCCAATGCCAGCAGTTCTTCTAAGGTTATGATATGGAGTTAAGGTCGAATTTGTTATGTTCCGGTTAGCATATAGATGCTTTGATACATTTTGAGATTATTGGTTTTCTATGGTTCCATTCAGTTGAGCAGCCGCATTAGATGCATTTCATCTTCAGCCTATTGCAGGACATAGGCCTCTCCAGTTGTTCACCACTTATGGCAAACTAGCTGTGCCCCTGCGGCTTCACCCGCGTTTAACCCCTTTAGCGGGTGAATTTCGAAAAATCCCTTCTTAGCGGGCGCCTACATCATAAATGTAACTTTATGCAAAATTTCGTTGCATTCGCATCAGCGGTTTCGGCTCTGCGTTGCTCGTTCAGTCAGGACATGTTCTTTTATATATGTAGATAACTGGAGGATATACCTGTTATCGCCATGCTGCGCAGGTGGGTTGGCGATCGTAGGGTGTGCGTTCAAATTAAACCTAAATCGGGACCCTTACTCTAAATCTTATTAGACCACCCTTATTCAGAGTTACGGTCCCTGAATTTAGGATGGTGTAATAAGGCTTTAACTGAGGGCCGGATAAACGAGTTTCTACTGTAGTTACTGTTTGTCTGTTGTATATTGAATGTTTGTTATTGAATCTGAACATAACGTTGATGTTGGCAGGGGCGGCGGCGGGTGACCGGACGCGGTGATGGCGGGCGCCCCATGAGCAGGCTGCTGTGCTGCGTGCGCGCGCGCCGAGACGACATGGGCGCCGCGCTCTCGCAGGCACAGGTACGGCGCAGGTGCACAGCCCAGCGGAGATGGGGCTTGCTATTGTCTGCAGCTGCTTGCAGGGGTGTGGCCTCAATGGGGCGTGATGGTGTGGTGGCTCCAGCCACGAAGGTAGCCGATGGCGAGAGAAGAGTGACCCCAGCCGATGGTAGCCGAGCGGAGCCGAAGGTACCCGAGCGGAGCCGGCTGAAGGTGAGCGCTTCCGAAGGTAGACGATGGCGAGAGGTGGGTGACCACGGCCGATAGTAGCCGAGCGGAGCCGAAGGTAGCCGATGGCGAGAGGTGAGTGACCCCAACCCACAGATTACCCCCAATAGATACCGCATGTTCGGCATTTTGCTTTGAGTTTCGCGAGTCAATTTCAGGTGGTATGGAAGGGTGTGCGGGGGACGTAACTCATTTCTCAAGTGATGTACATTTGTATTGTGCAATGTCGATAATTTTATCGAAAAATTACCAATCAGGTATATTAGACTAGATTATGTCTGTATCACCTTTTCAGTATTTTGTGCAATACTGGATATTTATCTATGTATGTATATAAATATATGTTTACTAGCTTTTGCCCGCGACTTCGTCCGCGTGTTTAAATTTATACATACAAAAGTTTTTTCCCGCTAACTCCCGTTCCCGTGGGAATTTCTCAAATACAGCCATAACTAAACTTTATATTTACTAAGGTACCTGCATGCCAAATTTCAAGCGTCTAACTTAAGCGGTTTAGATTTTTCATACAAAAGGATTTTCCCGCTAATTCCCGTTCCCGTGGGAATTTCGGGAATTCCTTTCTTAGTGCACCCTACGGTACCTAAGCTACGTCCCTTCCAAATTTCAAGTGCCTACGTTTAGCCGTTTGGGCTGTGCGTTGATATGTCAGTCAGTCAGTCAGTCAGTTTCTCCTTTTATATATATAGATATATGTCACCGGAAAATAGCAAGAATCGTAAGTTGATCAATTTCCTAGGTAGTTGATTATCTTTCGGAATATAACAAACGGTAGTGGAAATGTATTATTTAACGCAATGGATTTCAGTTAGTTAATCAACTTACGGTAGCCTGACAGTCATTTAATAATTTACGATTTTGACACAAGTAAAATCGTCCTCAAATGGGCCAATCGTTGCTCAATGTACTATTTAACGGTGCACTATTACCCGTAACTTAATACACTGTTCCCTGATTGGTTGCCGGGATAACGCCACGTGAGCCATTGAATCAATCAACGTTCACCTCACCTTCGTCGGATGATTTTACGGCAAGATCCCGTAAAATGATCAATTTACTAAAATACATACGTTAAATAATACATTTCAACTGCCGTTTTGACATTATAAGTATATTCAAATGAGTATAGTTATAAATATGGTTAGGTTAAGTAATCACAGCAGTTTTCATTTACTCGTCTTCTATCCTTCATACATTGAAAACTATCCTATGTAAATGTCTCTAACAGCAGGGTGCGGCATTTGTCCATTTTAATGTTCTCTCAGGACACTTTGGAAATCTAAAGTAGAAACACTAAAATTTTTCTCATCTTGCATTATCGATATACTTGAAAGTAATACATTGTAACACTATTGTCAAACGTGTCTATGCTAGAAAGGGATAAAAATAGTGAAATTGGTAATGAAAGAAAGGGATCATGAAAAAAGACATCAACGCGAGCTAACATCTGTCAAATATTTTCCATCGTAACTTGAGCTCCGGCGCCAAGGAGTTTAATACTAAGATTCATACGTTTATGTTCTACAAACTATTAAAAGTGTCTCCGATACACACGGGTCTGACTTCTGGTCAGTACTGACCGTGGTACTGACGCACTTTAAGCGCATGCGTATTTCGCGCCTGCATTGCATTGATGTATTACCTCTCGCGCGATATCTTAAGTGCGGTATCTATTGGAGATATCTGTGCCCCAACCGAACGGACCCGATGGAAACCGAGCGATGACGAAGATATCCGTCGGTAGCCGAACGAACCAGCGTGTCATGTCCTAAATGCGTGTCTTTAGTAACGGATTTCGTTGCTTCTGGTTGCAGGAGGGCGAGGCGTGCGACGGCGCCGGGCTGGCGCAGGCGCCGCCCACGATGGCGGACGTCATCCGCGAGCGCAAGAAGAAGGCGGGCGGCGCGGCGCTCGGCACGCTGCGCCGGCGCATCGCCGCCGCCGCGCGCCGCCCGCGCGACGCGCGCCCCGACAGAGGTGAGGCTTGTTCGTCATCTACACTCGTCTACACTTCTACATCATCATCTTCAGCCCACATCAAATGAAATGGAAATAACTTTATTCACATTAGACTTAAAATAAGTACTTATGAATCGTCAAGTTAGCAACAAGTAATGTTAAAATATAAATAAAAGTATGTAAAAGAAGCTTAAGGAGATGTAAGGGAACGGCCTATCATCATTTCGCTCCAAGCCAACCTCAACTGCTCGTGGTGCATCCTGCCGAAAAACAAACAAGGCACTGGCAACCGACTGGTGGCGGTATAACCATCACAATTGACGGCGTAGCTAATACTAAAGACCGGTGACGGGCAGCAGCGTCACCGGAGCAAGAAGCTACGCCCTGCGATCGCCAACCCGCCTGCCCAGCGTGGCGATTATGGGTATATCCTCCAGATGTTTGCTCTAAGTGGCGAACAACTGGAGAGGCCTATGTCCTACAGTGGACTGAATAGGCTGATGATGATGAAAAGAAGCTACCGCCGTGTTCGGAAAGTACATTTCTACCGAGAAGAAACGGCAAGAAACTCGGTAGTTACTCTTTTTTAATTCGCCAATCGTTACAACATGTTTAGTATTACAATATTTATAAATATTTTAATGTTATGTACAATGCAAAATATAAGTTGAGTTTATGTAATGCAAAGTTTACTACGAAGCAGCAGTCCAGGAGATGTCGTTGAGGAAATCTTCTATTCTATAATAGCCCCCTTTCATAAATAGGGACTTCATGTATGATTTGAATTTATATATCAGTCCACTGGTGGACATAGGCCTCTCCCAATGTTCGCCACTTTGATCGATCCTTGGCCTCTCGCATCCAGCACTTGCCAGCCGTCCTGCGCAAATCGTTACTCCACCTGGCCTGAGGGCGTCCTACATTACGTTTGCCGAGACGCGGTCTCCTCTCCAGAACTCGATTATGTACCCCAACGGTTTTCGATTCTGCGGCTGTTGTGAGAATGAGAGATGGCAAATTTATTTATTTATTTATAAAAGGTACACACACAGAATACAATCAAAACATAACAATATTAATATTTTCTAACAATTCTGATCTAGACTGTACTCCAAGGTTGGTGTACACAGCATAGTTGGAATAACTATTGGCTAATTAAATGTATGATGCTATACTAGTTTATATAATGATATAAAGAGAAAAAAAAAAATAAGACAAAAGAGAAAACTACACTTATTAACATAATATGGTTACATCCATTATGGAACTCGGCTGTGAGAAGTCGAGGACATCCCAGCTAGAATTATATCCGACTAGCTTTTGCCCGCGACTTCGTCCGCGTGGCGTTCTAACTTACGCGGTTTAGATTTTATCATACAAAAGTTTTTTCCCGCTAACTCCCGTTCCCGTGGGAATTTCTCAAAATACAGCCATAACTATTGAATTCTTTGACGCCACGTCAAATAGTAAACTTTGTGCCGCAAACCGCTCTCAAAATAAATTTCAAAAGTGCAGTTTAAGTGAACCGTTTGTGACGAAACTTTACCATATTACTAATAAGGATACCTTACTTGTCATACGCTAAAAACTATATCAGTTCACAAGTGATTAACTTAATACGAAGAACTCGGTAAACCTTTTCCGTGCAACAGCCAGCTCGCCGCCATTGCCGCCGCACGAGTAATAATTCGTCACCGCAAGCAACTCTCGCAGTTAAGCATAGCGCATAAATACTAAAATTGCGGGCGCCCGCCGCTCCCGTGCGTCGCGCATGCGCCGTCTTGGTTCTTCAAAGAGTATAAAAACGTAGAAGAGTTACTCTCCACTTAGTTGACTAGATTCTAACGAAGTGACATCGAGGGATATCACACTAATGTAGAAAATTTACACTTATATAGACATTATTCGGTCGTGCACGACGCAGACCTGTTGAACCTTGCTCCATACAATTTTGCTTCAAAAAGTGGTAAACAGTGACAGTCCCGTATTAAAGTCATCAATAATCAATAACATTATCAAACATTATCAAAGTGATATTTTCTTCAAAGATATATAAGAATAAGGTGTTACAAGTGATTATAGTTTAAATTTTCTACAAAACCGCTGGCCGATTGCGTCGACCCGCTGCGCGCTGGCTTGTCGGTGACTCGCCACCCGCGACTCTCCCCCGCCTGCGCCGCTCCGCCCCGTGCCGTGCCGTGTTGCAGCTGTACTTCCATCGACTCGTGCCCCGTTTGGTGGCACTCCACAACAACTACTATGTCACATGAAAAGCCAAAATTTGGCTGTTGTGACCAGACAAGTTCATCATCAAATAATCTTACCTGTCAATTCTGTGAGTACAAATACCATCTTAGTTGTGTGAACATACATACACATCTACAAGATTTGACCGAAGAATTCAAATCAAAGTTCTCGTGCCCAAGCTGTATTAGTAAATTGCCTAAAACAGATAACACGAATACACCAATAAGAACTGCAATAGGCCAGCAAGTAGAAAATAAACACCTCAAAACAACATCGCCTACATACGTTAACTCTAAACGAGGCACCCAACCGACCCAAAAGAATTCTTCCGCTATATCAACAGATAATATCAGGCAAATAATCAGAGAAGAGTTAAGAAGCGTTTTGGATTGTTTTAAAGCAAGCATTTTAGAAGAATTCGACTCGAAAACTAACGAAGTCCTGAGTCGTTTCAATCAGATTTCAGATTCGATTAAGGAAGTACAGGAAGACGTAAAGTCTAACCATAAGAGTATACGTGAGCTTGAATCTGAAAATACATCTCTAAAAAACACTATTGCTGATCTCAGTTCCAGAGTTTCTCTTTTGGAACAACACTCTCGAGCCAATAATTTAGAGATACAAAACGTTCCTGAATATAAATCTGAAAACCTTGATACAATAGTGAGACAAATTGCGTCGGTTACCGACTGCAAACTGCAAGACAACGATCTTCAGCTGTGTACAAGAACAGCCAAAGTGAACAAGGAAAGCAAACGACCAAGGTCTATTGTAGTAAGATTCAACTCCCAAAGAGCTCGAGATAACTTTCTGGCGTCTGCATTAAGATTTAATAAGAAATCCAAAAACACTACGGACAAGCTTAACACCAGCCACCTGGGCATCGGCGGAGACAAGAAGCCAGTGTTCATAGCTGAACATCTCTCTCCCACTCAAAAAGCACTACACGCAGCAGCTCGAACCAAAGCAAAGGAGCTTAATTACAAATTTGTCTGGGTAAGAGGAGGTAGAATCTACATGAGAAAGAGTGAAACCTCCGACTACAAAATAATCAAAAATAATAGGGATTTATCTGATCTTCCAAAGAACGAGTAATTGATTAATTTTGTTAGTTTGTAAAACTTGTTTCTTATCACAGTTTTTAATTTTTTTTTTGATTTCCCTCTGTTTAATTTTTTATTTTTATTTTCTTTTTTATTGTATGTCAGTTGATTGTTTGAATATCTATTACCAAAATGTTAGAGGACTCAACACAAATGCAGCCGAGGTACGCCAACAGATATTAAACAACTGTTACGATGTGTACATATTTACGGAGACATGGCTTAACAGTGGTTGCTATGACTGTGAATTTTTCGATAGTAGGTATAACGTTTACAGGCGTGATCGGCATACATCTGCATCAACTAAAAAAAGAGGAGGTGGAGTACTGATAGCGGTATCTAACAAATTTATATCCGTTCGCGTTCCGGAATTTGAAAGTGATTGCGAAGACCTATGGGTCTCAGTATCTTCGAAATCGGAGGCTAAAGAGGCAGTATACATCTGCGCCGTCTACTTACCACCGCCTGTTACTAAAGATAGTATGGAATTATATATAGACAAGGTAAATATGAATCTGCAATTTTGTAGTGAACACAGATGTACTTTGATCGCAGGGGATTTCAACTTGAGTAATATAACGTGGAAAAGGTCTTCCAATGAAGATACACTGAACTTGGAACCAACGGATTATGGCACCTGTGAACTATTGTGTAACTTTATTGACTTTATGGCACTCAACGAGTTAAAACAATTCAATACCATAACAAATCAAAGCGTGAAAATCTTGGATTTACTGTTGTGTGACCGGGAAACATTGCATGTGAAAGAATGTTTACAGCCTGTGAGGGATATTGATAAATTTCATCCTGCTCTTGATATTAAAATAAAATTACGCATGGAAATATATAACAAATCGGTTCCAGTAAAGCGATTTAACTTCTATAAAGGTGATTATTTAGCCATAAATAATTATCTAAGTTCTGTACAATGGAAGGAAGAGCTTAATTGTAATAATGTTAATGATATGCTAACACGCTTCTATGCCATACTTCACGATACCATAACTGAAAACATCCCTATGACTAAAATTCGACAGGGATGTTTTCCTGTTTGGTATACGCCTCAACTAAAATACCTTTTAAGGCAAAAGCACAAATATCACAAAAAATTCAAAAAATTCAAAAATCCGCTTGATAAATTAGAATATGAATATCTGAGAAGTGACTGTAACAAGTTGATTAAAGAATGCTATAACAACTACATCCTATCAATCGAATCCGAAATAAAAAACAACCCGAAGTCCTTCTGGACCCACATTAAACATCTAAGAAGTAATAATTCTTCATACCCTAAATCTATGACTTTGGACGAAAATGTATCATCGTGCACCAACTCAATCCCGGACATGTTTGCAACTTATTTCTCTTCAGTTTATGAACATGATACAAGCGAAGATATTCCCAATCTTTCTCATAACGAGAAAGTTGACGCTATTGACTCTATACAACTTAGTCCAGATGATGTAAAAAAGAAACTGAAAAGACTTGATATCTCAAAAGGTATGGGGCCAGATAACATTCACCCGCTCTTGTTACATAACTGCGCAAATGAGTTGGGTGTACCATTATGTATGTTATACAATAAATCATTGCAATCCGGCATATTCCCAGATCTATGGAAGCTAGCACGAGTAGTTCCTGTTCATAAGAGTGGCAAAAAAGAGTGCGTAGCTAACTACCGCCCAATATCCATTCTCTCTACGATGTCAAAGGTCTTCGAGTCATTGGTTTATTCTATCATGTATAAACACATTCAAAAATACATCATCACCGACCAGCATGGTTTCATGGAAAAGCGATCAACCAACACTAATTTAATGCTTTTCACATCGAATGTTATGGAAGCAGTTGATCAAGGATTACAGGAAGATGCAGTCTATACCGATTTCTCGAAGGCTTTTGACAAAGTTAACCACAAAATTCTAATACAGAAACTACATACGTTTGGCATAGAGGGCAGTATGTTACATTGGTGCAGCTCGTACCTAACCAATCGACCATCTAGAGTTGTTGTAGACGGTGACCTCTCAAGACCTTTCGTTGCGCTTTCAGGAGTACCTCAAGGCTCTGTTCTAGGACCTCTATTTTTCAATGTTTTCATTAACGACATCTTAGTGAATATTAAGCATAGCAAAGTGTACCTTTTTGCTGACGACCTGAAACTGACTAAAACGATTGCAAGCGTTGACGACGTACTCAACCTGCAGGATGATATCAACTGCCTACAAGAGTGGTGTGGGAAAAATAAGATGATCCTGAATGCTGATAAATGTCACCACATAAAGTTTACTAGAAAAAAACGGAACAGGTTTCCCTCAGAGTACACAATAGCAGGCAAAAAATTGAAAGAAGTCGAAACTGTCCGAGGACCTTGGTATTCACATTGATAGCCATTTAAGTTTCAAGGATCACATTGACAAAATTGTAAAAGAAGCAAACAAATCACTCGGATTTATTATCCGGAGTACTAAAGCCTTTAAGAATCCTTCAACAGTCACTCTTCTTTATAATAGCTACGTTAGAAGCAAACTCGAATACTGCAGCACAGTTTGGTGTCCCAGCTACAACATACATATAAATCGCATTGAAAAGGTCCAAAAAAAACTGATCCGTCATATGACTTACCGTTTTAAGACTCCTAGATCTTTAAAAACCTACACAGAAAAAGCAAATCATTTCCGACTAGATACATTAACTGTGAGACGCAATTACTTCGACATGTCTATATTACACAAACTCCTAAACAACCGCATTGACAGTCCTAGTCTGCTCCACAAACTCAACTTTAATGTCCCAAATAGAGTACCACGCTTTCCCTGTGGTCTCTTTAGGAAAACATTTTGCAGAACCAGATTAGGCCGTGACTCCCCGATGATTCGCTTGTCTCGTTTGTACAACGATTTGAGTAAAAAACTACCTGAACTTGATATTCACTTCCAAACCCTCCCAAAGTTTCTTTCCGTATTGAAATCTGTTGGCATACCTCAAACCCCTTCTTAGTTTTTATTTGTTAGTAATTCTAATTGTTTGTTTTTTATAATTTGTTATTTTCATAATCTAACAATTCAATTTTACACCTTAAAATAAGTTATTTTCTTTTTTCTTTCTTTTATAATTATTTGTATAACATGCTGTGATTACCTGTAATTGTAGGGACAGTTAACATCATAGCCTTAGTTACTGTATCATAATTTTATGTATTACTGTACCTTATGTTGGTAATCCAATAAATAAATAAATAAATAAACTAAACTTTATATTTACTAAGGTACTTGCATGCCAAATTTCAAGCGTCTAACTTAAGCGGTTTAGATTTTTCATACAAAAGGATTTTCCCGCTAATTCCCGTTCCCGTGGGAATTTCGGGAATTCCTTTCTTAGTGCACCCCTACGGTACCTAAGCTACGTCCCTTCCAAATTTCAAGTGCCTACGTTTAGCCGTTTGGGCTGTGCGTTGATATGTCAGTCAGTCAGTCAGTCAGTCAGTCAGTTTCTCCTTTTATATATATAGATACAACCCTCTTAAACTGGGAGAAACTAGAACCAAACACATCCAAGCATCCACCACCATGCACCACCTCGTTATATGTACGACACATTCTCACTAATGGGTTATAAAAAGAGGTGTTATTCTTATAAACCTGAATCGCGAACGTTCTTGGGTGTCGAGATCTATACCAGGTATTGAAACTAAGTAATGAAACTAAATCCGGTGCGTCAATAGCTGAGTGCACAATTTTGTGCAGATAGAGCAGGTCATATCTCTTACGCCGAGCCTCGAGGCTGATCATACCAAACTTGAGTCTCTCAAATGAGTCTATGGCATACTGCTGCATGTGTAATGGTGTCCTCATGTGGTGACCTCTGTGTGCAGGATGCGAGCACGCCCGCTTCATCCGCTCCGTGGTGTCGTCGTGGCGCCTCGCCGAGGTGTTCCTGCTGTGCGAGGAGCTGGAGGCGGGCGCCGCGCTGCGCGACCTCGTCACGCAGGCCGAGCTGGCCCGCGAGCCCGCCGCCGCGCTGCACGCCGACCTGGCGCGCGCCTATAGCGAGAGGTGAGTGAAAGCAGCCGGCAGGGCCGTTGGCCACTGCGCAGGAGCTGGTGACGCAGCCCGGGCCGCGCTGTACGCCGACCTGGCGCGCGCCTATAGCGAGAGGTGAGTGACAGCAGCCGGCAGGGCCGTTGGCCACTGGGCAGGAGCTGGTGACGCAGCCCGGGCCGCGCTGCACGCCGACCTGGCGCGCGCCTATAGCGAGAGGTGAGTGACAGCAGCCGGCAGGGCCGTTGGCCACTGGGCAGGAGCTGGTGACGCAGCCCGGGCCGCGCTGCACGCTGCAGCGAGAAGTGGGCGACAGCAGGCCATTCAACCTGGTGAAGATGTCTTGGAGAGTGCCGGGCTGGCCAAGATGTTTCAGCCAGAATGCTGTCAATTCTAGGATGTAAGGGAACGACCCATCATCTTTTCGCTCCAAGCCAACCTCACCTGCCCGTGGTGCATCCTGCCGAATAACAAACGAGGCGCTGGCAACCGACCGGTGGCGGTATAACCATCACAATTGAAGGCGTAGCTACATACCATACCACAGACCGGTGACGGGCAGCAGCGTCACCGGAGCGAGAAGCTACGCCCTGCGATCGCCAACCCGCCCGCCCAGCGTGGCGATTATGGGTATATCCTCCAGATATTTGCCCCAAGTGGCGAACAACTGGAGAGGCCTATGTCTAGCTGTGGACTGCAATAGGCTGATGATGATGATTCGGAGCATTCCAGCAGAATATGGGCGGCTGTTTCGTCCGTCTCTAGGCAAGCTCTGCGCAAGGGGCTGTCTGTGTCATCATCATCATCATCAGCCTATTACAGTCCACTGTTGGACATAGGCCTCTCCAGTTGTTCGCCACTTAGAGCAAACATCTGGAGGATATACCCATAATCGCCACGCTGGGCAGGCGGGTTGGCGATCGCAGGGCGTAGCTTCTTGCTCCGGTGACGCTGCTGCCCGCCACCGGTCTTTAGTATTTAGCTACACCTTTAATTGTTATGGTTATACCGCCACCAGTCGGTTGCCAGCGCCTCGTTTGCTATTCGGCAGGATGCACCACGGGCAGGTGAGGTTGGCTTGGAGCGGAAAGGTGATAGGCCGCTCCCTTACATCCTGTGTGTGTAACCCGTCTAACCCGTACGGTGGCAGGTGGTGGTGCGACGTCGAGCTGTGCGGCGGCGTGCGCGCGCACCGCGCCGTGCTGGCGGCTCGCTGCTCGTACTTCCGCGACCTGCTGCAGCGGCACCCGCCGTGAGTAATCTACACTTCTAAACTAATATTACTTTTCTAAATTAAATTTTAAAAAGTTCAATTAGGACAATCACTCACTGACACACGCATACATACACACGCACACACACAAACACATACACACACACACACACAGAGGGAGAGAGAGAGTAACACACATTTTACATTTTATTTTTCTCTTTTGAATTTGTATTTAATTTTATTAGAAACTAGCTGTGCTCGCGACTTCGTCCGCGTGTAATAGTTATTTTTTCCCCGTTTTTTTTTTTTACATTTTCCATTATTTCTTCGCCCCTAATAGTTGCAGCGTGATGTTATATAGCCTAAAGCCTTCCTCGATAAATGGTCTATTCAACACAAAAAGAATTTTTCAATTCGGACCAGTAGTTTCTGAGATTAGCGCGTTCAAACAAACAAACAAACTCTTCAGCTTTATAATATTAGTTAAGATAAGTATAGTAAAAACAAATAAATACATTTTAATTTATGATAAATTTGGTATGGAAGAGTGGCTTCTTCTGACACAGGTGCTTTTGCACTTACTAGAAGGAGTCAACCCCCACTTTAGTTATTGCCATGTTTGTCTTTGCAATAAATATTTTCATTTTCATATTACAAAGTGGAAAGATTTGTACCTATTTTTTAACCGACTTGAAAAAAAAGGAGGTTCTCAGTTCGATTGTTCGTATGAAATGAAAAATATCTTTATTCAAGTAGGCTTATGACGAGCACTTATGAATCGTCAAGTTAGCAACAAGTAATGTAAAAGTGTGAATAAAATTAGCATTAGTATGTATGTATGTATGTTTGTCCGCGATTATCTCGCGTTTGGCTAAAGCGATTTGGATGCGGTTTTCAGAAAAGTATTTGTTACATTCAGGATTCAAGGTGTTAGTACTTTATCCTCCTACAAAAAAGGAGGTTCTGAGTTTGAAGTCAAGTTATGTATGTTTGTAATGAATAGGCTCAAAAAGTACTTTGCCGATTTAAATAATTATTTCACCAATAGAATGCTACATTCTTCCAATTTGACATAGGCTACATTTTATTTTGAAAAAAATTAGGGATCCTTGGTAAAATTTGAACAATGTAATTGTCTACCCCGTGCGAGGCCGGGACGGGCTGCTAGTACGTTATAGAGGGTGGTTAGAACATTTATTAAGACACTTAACCTAGGAGCTGGTGACTCTTTGTCATGTGACAGTCGTTTCATCTCTTCTGCATTCGTAAAGAAGAGATATCTAACTTTAGAACATAATGATAGTTTAATGATTAACTGGCTTGGTGGCTCAATTGGTAGTGAGCTCTGCCTTCTGAGCCAAGGGTAGTGGGTTCGATCCCCACACATTACAAACATTTGTGTGCATGAACATGTCTGTTTGTATTGGTCTGGGTATTTTCTATGTGCAATATGTATTTATTTACAAAAAAAATTGTATCTAAGTAAGTTTTTCAGTTGTCTAGTACCCATAGTACAAGTTTCGGCTTGCTTTGGAATGGCGTTGGGTTAGCCCGAGTCCCGTCCCCAGCGGCAAGTCCCGAATGATTGCTAACCTGTTGTGTCTGTGGTCAGGTCGACGTGCGTGGTCCCGCTCGACGGCCCGTGGCAGGCGCTGACCCGCGCCGAGCTGGCGGCCTGCGTCGGAGCCCTGTACGCCGGCGCCGCCCCGTCCGCGCACCACTACAGTCAGTACCGCACACACCCTGCACTCCCCCCTCACACTCTGCACCCCCCCCCCCCCCCCCCACTCTGCACTCCCCCCCCCACTACAGTCAGTACCGCCCCCCCCTGCACTCCCCCCCTGCACTCCCCCCCCTGCACTCCCCCCCCCCCACTCCCCCCCACACCCTGCACTCCCCCCACACCGTGTACTCCCCCCCCCAACACCCTGCACTCCCCCCCACACACCGTGCACTCCCCCCCACACACCGTGCACTCCCCCCCCTCCCAACACCCTGCACTCCCCCCCCCCCTCCACACGCTGTACGCCGCGCACCACTACAGTCAGTACCGCCCACACCCTGCACTCCCCCCCACACACCGTGCACTCCCCCCCACACACCGTGCACTCCCACCCCTCCCAACACCCTGCACTCCCCCCCCCCTCCACACGCTGTACGCCGCGCACCACTACAGTCAGTACCGCCCACACCCTGCACTCCCCCCCCACACGCTGCACCCACTTGAGGCAGCGCCTTTGTAATGTAGTCCGGTGTGTTGCAGAGTGGGAGCACGGCGCCGCCGACGAGGACCTGGACATCATCAGCGGGGACGGCGCCTACTGTGAGTGCCTCCAGTGTTATTAGCATAAGTGTTTGATCTGATCATAGTAGTGATTTCAAATTTCCTCTTCAGAATAAATTTTGTTATTTTTCAATAGAACGTATTTTGGTTTCTCATGCATTATATTTTCTTTTTTTTTTTAATAAGATTTTAACGGCCTGGGATCTCTCCATACAGCCAGCATTATATTTTCTCAACAATTTTTACTTGACAGACATGACATGACAGAATATAATAATTAAAAAATAAACATTTGACTGGCTCGGTGGCCCATTTGGTAGTGACCTCTGCCCTCTGAGCCAAGGGTCGTGGGTTCGATTCCCGCACAGTACAAACATTTGTGTTCATGAATTAAAAATAACTACTTCACAAGTCCAAACAATAAGTCATGCTTGCAGCCAGGTCAACACTGCTGCTCTTTGTGTACGAGCTACGTCGTGCATGGTGCGGCCATTATTATTTAGCTACGCTACTACTACGCTACTATAGTATTTAGCTACGCCTTCAATCGTGATGGTTATACCGCCACCAGTCGGTTGCCAGCGCCTCGTTTGCTATTCGGCAGGAGAAATGATGATTGTCCGCTCACTTACATCCATAGTATTGGATTATTTATTTATTAATTACTAGCTGTGCTCGCGACTTCGTCCGCGTGGAATAGTTATTTTTTTCCCCGTTTTTTTTACATTTTCCATTATTTCTTCACTCCTGATAGTTGCAGCGTGATGTTATATAGCCTAAAGGCTTCCTCGATAAATGGTCTATTTAACACAAAAATAATTTTTCAATTCGGACCAGTAGTTCCTGAGATTAGCGCGTTCAAACAAACAAACAAACTCTTCAGCTTTATAATATTAGTAAGTATAGATTTAAAAACTCCCTTCTATCCTGCAAGCTCAGCATGCCAAAATGTGCCAATCTTAGCATGCCTGATGATGATGATGATGATATCACACAACATCACATACATTGCTCCGATCCCAAAGTAAGTAGCTTAAGCACTTGTGTTATGGGTATCAGAACAACGAAGGCACCACAAATACATACTTAAATACAAATATAAACACCCAGACACGGAACAAACACTAGTGTTCATCACACGAATGTTCGTCCCGGGTGGGAATCGAACCCACGACCCTTGGCTCAGAAGGCAGGGGTCACTACCAATTGAGCCACCGAGCCAGTCAAAATGATACCTGTTGTCCTGCAACATTCGTGTGATGAACACTTGTGTTTGTTCCGTGTCTGGGTGTGTATATTGTATTTAAGTACATATTTGTGGTACCTTCGTTGTTCTGATACCCATAACACGAGTGCTTAAGCTACTTACTTTGGGATCGGAGCAATGTATGTGATGTTGTCTGATATTTATTTAATTTATTTATTTATCTGTTGTCCCGCAGCGTACCGCTCGCGCTCGCTGTGCCGCTGCGGCGGCGCGGAGGCGGCGCGCGTGTCGCGGCTGGCGGCGGTGCTCGGCTTCTCGCCCGGCGCGCTACACCACGACATGAGATACCTGCTGGAGTCCGGTGAGTTTATTGTGCGAATATTGACAGTGTTTATTTGCTTTTTGTAATAGCAGGATGGAACCTAGGGCCCAAAGACCACATGAGATACCTGCTGGAGTCCGGTGAGTTTATTGTGCGAATATTTACAGTGTTTTGTGCTTTTGGTAGTAGCTGTGATGACAGGATGGGCCCAGAGACGTGTAAGGTTACCATGACTGAAATACCTGTTGGTCCGGTCCGGTGAGTCGATTGTGGGAATATTTACTGTTTATTGTGCTTTGATAGTAGCTGTGATCACAGAATGGGCTCAGGGACGTATAAGTAATCATGAGATGAGATACCTGCTGGAGTCCGGTGAGTTTATTATTGAAATATTTACTGTTTATTGTGCTTTTGGTAGTAGCTGTGACCATAGGATGGGCCCAGTGATGTATAAGTAACCATAAGATGAGATATCTGCTGGAGTCCGGTGAGTTTATTGTGGGAATATTTACTGTTTATTGTGGTTTTGGTAGTAGCTGTGATCACAGGATGGGCCCAGAGAGGATAGGACAGGACAGGAGATAACGACGACATGAGATACCTGCTGGAGTCCGGTGAGTTTATTGTGGGAATATTGACAGTGTTTTGTGCTTTTGATAGTAGCTGTGATCACAGAATGGGCTCAGAGACGTATAAGGTGGGCCGCATACATTCGGAATTCCGAAATTTAGATTTGCAGAAATAATGCTCTACTTACATATAAAATGCTGGAGCGCTTTGTATGCAAGTAGAGCATTCTTGTTATTTTCCGAATTGAAATTCACGTTCGCAACAAGAATGCTCTACTTGCATACAAAGCGCTCCAGCATTTTATATGTAAGTAGAGCATTATTTCTGCAAATCTAAATTTCGGAATTCCGAATGTATGCGGCCCACCTAAGTAATCATGAGATGAGATACCTGCTGGAGTCCGGTGAGTTTATTGTGCTTTTGGAAGTAGCTGTGATCACAGAATGGGCCCAGAGACGGAGGATAGGACAGGACAGGAGATAACGACGACATGAGATACCTGCTGAAGTCCGGTGAGTTACTTGTAGGAACATTGACCGTTTATTGTCCTTTTAGCAGTAGGTGTGGTTAGAAAATGATTTTCCTACGGCTTGATAGGGCTGGAACCTAGGGCTCAAAGACTACATGAGATACCTGCTGAAGTCCGGTGAGTCACTTTTGGGAATATTGCTTTTTGTAATAGCAGGATGGAACCTAGGGTCCAGAGACATATATATAAGTAACCACGACATGAGATACCTGCTGGAGTCCGGTGAGTTTATTGTGCGAATATTGACCGTGTTTTGTCCTTTTGGTAGTTTAAAGAATATTTATTTCCTCATTAAAAAACCATACAGTCACTTACAATGAGAAACTTAACTACTACTTTATAGTAGCTGTGATGACAGGATGGGCTCAGAGGCGTGTATGCCATTTAATTGCCAAAAATGCCATTTACGATTGTATATATATATATGTTACTGTAAAAGCTCGAACTATGGTAAATCTTAACATTTAAGTGTAAGTCTTAGGATTTACCGACATGAGTTGGTAAATGTAAGTATTTCTAAAAATACGACGATATTTCCGAGCTTTTACCATTCGAATTCAGTAAATGCTAGGTTTTACCACTGTCAGCTGGTAGATGTTGGTTTTAAGAATAAAACACTGAGTAATTCTTAATAATTATTATTTATTTTTTAATAGTATTATAGAGGTATCTTTGGCTGGTTCGGTGGCTCACTTGGCAGTGACTCCTGCCTTCTGAACTGAGGGTCGTGGGTTCGATTCCCACTAGTACGGAGTGCTACTCGTACTAGTTGGTAAAACTTATTGTCCTTTACATCTATCACAACTGCAATAATGCTTCCGTTTCAATATATACCATGCCATTAATGTAAATCCTAAGATTTACCAACTGAATGATGGTAAAAGTTCGAATCGCAAACATTTTTGGACATTTTCCATTGGGAATTGGTAGATCTTAGGATTTACTGGAAGATCTTAAGATTTACTGCAGTTCGAGCTTTTACAGTAACATATATATTATAAACATACTCATATTAAACTAACAAGAATAAAATAATTATAGCTGGTATCTTTGTAAATGTGATCATGAAGTATTCAAAATTTTCGAATGTTCCTTAACTGTCCAATGACTTTTTTTATAGTGGCTCGACATAATGGCTTCCCTACGCCTGATGGAAAGCGAAAGAGAAGCCCAAGTCGCTGTGACAACGGGCAAGTAACTGGTCACGTACCTGTCAGTTGCCACCGCCATGCCGGCCCAACCCTTACCCCCCACGAGCTCCGGAGACCCTACTCTCCAGCAGAAACACGACCCGGAGGTCATTTGGCTGCGGTATTCTATAGGGTGGAGGTCCTTCCCCGGACGGGCAGCTCAATACGAGCGAAGATTCGCTGTGCCCTACCTCTCTACTCGCACTTGCTCAGTTTTTTTATTATTATTATTAATATTATTTATTTATTTGTCCGCAGGCGAGATGGCGGACTGCCGGCTGTCGTGGGGCGCGTACGAGCTGCCCGCGCATCGGCTCGTGCTCGCCGCGCGCTCCAGATACTTCCGGTAACCGCTCGTCATCAGCCTATCGCTGTCCACTGCTGGACATAGACTGCTGGACTCCAGCTGTTCGCCACTTGGGGCAAACGTCTGGAGGCATCGCCACTTGTGGCAGGCGGGTTGCGTATCGAGGCTAGGCTCCTCGCTCCGGTGACGCTGCTGCCCGTTTTGAGCCTGTGGTATTTAGCTACGCCTTCAATAGTGATGGTTATACCGCCACCAGTCGGTTGCCAGCGCCTCGTTTGTTGTTCGGCAGGATGCACCACGGGCAGGTGAGTGAGGTTGGCTCGGAGCGAAAAGATGTGTTTTTGGAAATGCAATGTTTCATCATCATCAGTCTATGGTCCACAGCTGGACATAAACCTGTCCCGTTATTTTCCACTTTGGGCAATGTGTATAGCTTTTTATTCCTTCACAGTGTATATTGATAACGGGGGGATAAATAGACCGTAAAGTTTAAAAGCCTATGTGCTCACAGTATACTGTGCCTATAGGCTATTATGGATAAAAATTGTAATTAGTCCGTCTTTTAGCTTATTCAAAAATAAAAGACACGTATTTTTTTTCATTTGAAAATTATAGCGCGTTGAAATTACGCGTGACGTCACTCGCTGAGGCATTTTTACGGGAGCGTGTGACGTCAAAGACTCCCACTCCTAACTTTTGATGCTTTTGTTTATTTGAATGAAAAAAGGAAAAATATGTGTCTTTTATTTTTGAATAAGCTTTCAGACGGACTCATTGCAATTTTTTGCCACAATAGCCTATTGTTGCCTTGTGGCCGCAGGTCGGTGATGTCCCGCCGCACGCCCGGCGCGGGCGGCGCGGGCGCGGCGCTGGTGTGCGTCGACGAGAAGGTGCTGCCGCGGCGGTTCGCCAAGGCGCTGCTGCACTGCGCCTACACCGACCAGGTACGGCGTCCGCAACAACACGGTCTAACTGCGTTGTCACACACGCAGCACACACATACCCGCACGCTGCATACAAACATACCCGCACGCTGCATACACACATACCAGCACGCTGCATACACACATACCCGCACGCTGCATACACACATACCAGCACGCTGCATACACACATACCCGCACGCTGCATACACACATACCAGCACGCTGCATACAAACATACCCGCACGCTGCATACACACATACCAGCACGCTGCATACACACATACCCGCACGCTGCATACACACATACCCGCACCCTGCATACAAACATACTCGCACGCTGCGTACAAACATACCCGCACGCTGCATACACACATACCCGCACTCTGCATACAAACATACCTGCACGCAGCACACACATACCCGCACTCTGCATACAAACATACCTGCACACGCAGCACACACATACCTGCACGCAGCACACATATACCCGCACTCTGCTCTCACTCTACAAATATAAGTCAAGTCAAAATAATCTTTATTTGTATAGGTTTTTAAAAAAAACACTTACAAATCGTCGAAGCTACCACCGGTTCGGAAAGCAGCATTCTACCGAGAAGACACCGGCAAGAAACTCGTGCAGTTGCTCTTTTCAACATAGTGTTTACAATATTATCATTACATTTATACTTTTAACTACGACCACGCCATACAGTCTAGGGCCCTCAGGAAACTTACAAAATTAAATTTTCTAAATTATTTTTTTTTAATTAATTTTTTTCATACTCTCACGCTGCATACAAACAAACACGCACACGCAGCACACATTGCATACTCACTTCACACTTCATACAGACATACACATACACACTCTACACACACAAAATACGTTAGCTGCGGTCGGAGGATAGAAAAAAAACGAAATTAACTTAGAAAATTATTTAATAAAAGAAATTAGAAATTACAATTAGTTAGATTTAAGATAATGAGACCTAATCGAAGTATGATTATAGACTGACAAAAACATATTACAAAATTGAATCGGAAACAATTTGAGGTCAATAGGAAGTGCACTATGGACATTTATTATATTTAATTACAGAGTTATAGATATGCAACGTCGGCGATCTCCATATGGTACGGCTACGTAATTCCTCCCCCTCTGGAACGGCGACTATTTTAGCACGTTGAGTGAAAATGTTGCCGGAGTAGTTTCAAGGTTCCCTTGATATTCTGGAGATGGTGGCTGCTGTTCCTGTTTCTTAACTTTCTGGTGTCCCCATTTGTAATAGCGGCAAGCGATGAAGATAGTAAGTGCACCTGCACTTAATAGTACGACGTAAAACGGCAGAGTTGTATGGTATAAGGCATCAAGTTGAAAATCAGCAATTTGGACTGGTGCTTGCATAGAGATCTTGTCTTGGATGCTGTGTAACTCTTGAAGATCAATTGAGTTAAGATTAACATGAGATGATATCTTAACTTGATTATTGTCGAACGGTATCTCAGTAAGCTTGAGAGGTTGTCCTTTTATCACGTCGTTGTCGTTACTAATTATAAATTCTGGAGATTTCAGGCCACAACCGATGGGGATGGTGATGAGATAACTTCCCTGGAGCGTTGTGAAGTCTTGTCTTCCACAGTTGAGCTCGACTTTGGCTGCGTTTGGGAAAGATAGGACATAGTGTTGGTCATCCAGTTTTTCCATGGCTTCTTTCTTCAGTGTGACCGTAGAAAATTCGCATGATTCCCTTAGAACCTGGTTGATGATTAACTCCTGGATGCAATCAGACTGGGTGCGTAGTTGACTATTTATAGAGCTTTCACAAAGGAACCAGTTGCTTAACTTCGGGCATTCTGCCTCTATGTACATGAATGAAACCTCGTTTGTTGCTATGTAAGGATAGGATGGGATAAGAGCCTGTGCTTTCTTATTAGGTACTATTGAAAGATGGTAAAGATTATAAGTTTCTTTAGTAATTATCGGGAATTTAAATATGAAAACTAACTTATTATCATTATAAAATGATCCTGGTCTTATAATTTCGTAGTACTGTCTTAATTCTAAATTAATAATTTGATCTTCACCGTAAATCTTCCTAAGTCTACTTATCATTGAGCTTAATATATCTATATCTATCATGGAGTGGTGAGTACTTGATGTACGAATAAAAGCTAAGCTATTTTCCAATCTTATTAATTCTTGAGAAAGATCTTCAACATTCTCACTTACTATTGCTAAAAGCTGAGCAAATTTGGCATATTTAATTAGACTATTTTCTTTAAATGCGTTGCTATTTAAAATTAATTCTAGGGTGTTATTTATTTTAATCTGATTTTGATATAATTGAGTTAGAATGTTGCCATGTTTTAGCATCCATTCTTTACTGATACTAAGATGATTGTTAAGTTCTGATGTTATCCTATCTTGATTAGACTTTAAAATATTAATCGCTTGATTATATTTAATAGCATCAGTTTGGTCCAGGTTACCTGTTATACTTTTTATAACGGAACCAAGGCCATCTACAATACCTCTTTTAATTCTG
Organism: Conogethes punctiferalis; assembly: GCA_031163375.1. Classification (NCBI taxonomy): domain Eukaryota; kingdom Metazoa; phylum Arthropoda; class Insecta; order Lepidoptera; family Crambidae; genus Conogethes; species Conogethes punctiferalis. Next base: position 853,589 of record CM062106.1, on the reverse strand, counting down.
TTTGGTTCTAGTGACTTAAGCTGTTTTAATACCTTGCCAAGCTTGTTACCTAAATACTCTATTTGCGTCTCATATAGTAAATATGTGTCATTCATAAGTGTGTCATTCGTAAGTCGCGTTTTATAACCTCTCAGTTGAAGTTGCAATGAGTCAATTTGGTCTTCAATATCATTCAAATGTACATACTGGATGAATGTATGATGATGAGTCGTTAATTTCATGGGTCCGAGTCTGTGTGGTAGTAGTCCTGGTCCGTCAGCTAAACTCTCAAGTTTTATCTCTTGAGGATGGGTGACCCTTAGGATCACTACTAAGATCATCCTGTAACAAATTAGCCATTTTAGGAACCCGTTTCAAACGTGATTTAGCTACGGGACCGCGTTTCTTAGAAGTGTATATATGAATTGGGAGATCTGCTAAAACTGTGTCTTGGGTGTAACGAGCAGCTGTTTTTTGACGACTAGCTAACGGATTTTTTATGAAAACCTGTTGTTCAGGTGCATATTGGGTTTCAGGCTCCCTATCCTTATTCCTGTTCTCGATTATGGTAGCTCGGTTGGCCAAGGAGGTGCTATTTACTATATCATAAACTTTCTTTAACTGATCCCTATGATTTTGAAGGTACTGCTGTAACAGATGTTGAGTTATGTCAATGTCTAAACAGTCTCTTGGGTCAAAGTGTCCTGTTAGTAAGTCGAATGGTCTACATCTAGTGAAACTATGTATGGAACTGTTATAAGCTATCAGTGCATAAGGCATAAGGTTAACTATTGGTTCGCTCTTATGTTGTAGTTTTAGTAATCTAAGATGTTCCAGGAGAGTCAGATGGAATCTTTCGATGTTGCCGTTATCATTAGGTGAATGAGCGAGAATCCTATGGTGGTTAATCTTATGTAGCCTAGTAAACTCTAAAAATAATTGATTGGTGAATTCTGTTCCGTTGTCGGTTACAATGGTTATCGGTACACCATGATGGGTGCAGTATTGTAAGAGAGCTTGGAGAATGCTTAAAGCTGTGCCATCACGCAGATGGTAAGCTTGACCGTATTTTGTGAAGACATCTACAAAAGTTACATATTTCTCGCCTTGGACTGTGAACAGGTCCATATGGATAATTTCAAAGGGCTTTGTTGCTGGGGGTACAATGTTGAATTGGGGTCTAACGGGATTTCTATCATATTTACCTTGCCCGCATATTGTACATTCGCTGATGAATTTTGTTATTTGATCTTTCATCTTGGGCCAGTAATATTTTAAAGATAAGGCTAAATAGCATTCATTAATGCCACGATGGTTTGTCTTACCATCATGATAGTGGCGAATAATTTCTTGTTGATGAAGATAGTCCCGAATGTTTTCTATTTCAAATTTAGTTAATATCAAGTTCATAGATGAACCTTTAAATTTATCTTGCAATATTGGGATTACAGAGTACATTGCCAATTGTGGATTGATCAAAAGGGCTGTTTTAACCTTGGGGTTAACATACTCCTTTATAGCGTTAATTACGTCTGTTTCTAAATTAGTTTCTGATAGTTGAATACTTATACGTGTATGTGTATCGAATGGTTTAGTTATAAGAGGTTTACGTTTTACATCGTTAACTACTGTGAAAATTATTTGTCTATTGAATTTATTTAAGGGCTCATCTGTTATCGGTACTTCTAAAATGGGATTCTCATTACTGGTATGTACTGTTTCAGTGGAGGAATTAGCTTTTGTATGTATTGTTTCAGATGGATTGCCTAATAAAGAATTAAGTTCGTCTATTTCTTCCATTAGCGACTTAGTGTCACCAAGATGTATTTCTACACGTGAAAGGGCATCTGCGTTAGTATTGATTTTCCCTTTCTTGTACTGTACTATAAAATCATATTCGCTAAGTCGTAGCCGCCACCTGGTGAGACGGGAATTTGGTTCTTTCAAATTCATCATCCATTCAAGGGGTTTATGGTCAGTTAGTACTTTAAATTTACGTCCAAACAAGTAAGGTCTGAAGTATTTAGTGGCCCACACTATTGCTAGAAGTTCCTTTTCGATGGTGCTATAGTTTAGTTCGCTTTCGTTTAGTGTTCGGGAAGCGTAGCACACAGGCTTATCAGAACCTATTGGGCCTTGCGATAGAACGGCTCCTATAGCCACATTTGAGGCATCAGTAGTAAGGTTGAATTCCTTGCTAAAATCTGGGTATTGGAGAATAGGGTCGTTAGTTAGTAGGGACTTGCATTTTTCAAAACAATTTACATATTCAGGATCAAGAGTGATTTTCCTGCCCTTCTTCAAACACTGTGTTAGGGGCTTAGTGGTACGTGCAAAATCTGGAATGAACTTTCGGTAGTAACCGAGAAGACCAAGGAACTGCTTGATTTCTTTAGTGGTTTTAGGGATCGGGTATCTTTGGATAGCGGATATTTTATCAGGGTTCGGTTTTATACCGTCCGCGCTTATTATATGACCGAGATAAGCTGTCTCAAGCTTCAAAAACTCTGATTTATCCATTTGGATTTTGAAGTTTGACTCTCGAAGTCTTTGAAAGACCTTCTCCAGGTTGACCATGTGTTCCTGGAGGGATGTGCTGAAAACTATGATGTCATCAAGGTATACGAGACATATTTCGTTTTGCAGACCCCTCAGGACATTGTCCATCACTCGTTGGAATGTGGATGGAGAATTTTTAAGTCCCATAGGCATTCTAAGGAACTCAAAGTGGCCGTGTTCGACATTAAAAGCAGTTTTAGAGATGTCTAAGGGGTCCATTTCCACTTGATAGAAACCACTTGCTAAGTCAAGAGTGGTAAAGTATTGGCACTTCCCTAATTTGTCAAGTACGTCACTAATATTCGGTATTGGGTACTTGTCGTCAAGTGTCTTTTCGTTTAACTTGCGAAAGTCAACCACGAGACGCCATTTCTGTTTTCCAGAAGCATCTATTTTCTTAGGTACAACCCAGATGGGTGAGCACCAAGCTGAGTCGGAAGGCCTAATGATACCTTGCTCTAACATTTTCTCTATTTGGGTTTTGACCTCTTCCCTATGTATGAATGGGTAACGATAGCTCTTCGCGTGAACTGGTATATCGTCTGTGGTCCTAATTCTATGTTTGATCTTATTAGTAAATGACAGCGATTCGCCCTCGATATAAAAAACATCTGCATACTGAGAACAAAGATTAATTAAGTTAGCTTTTTCCTCTTCGTTCAAATGCTCTGTACGTAATCGTGAAGTAACATCGCGGGCACGCGTAGTTGGTTGTTGAGTACTCTCGCACTCAATATTGAATAGTTCTGCGTGAGCTGGGCTATCTAACGAAAATATTACGTCATTAGATGTTGGATTTTCTATCTCAACGTATCCTCGGTTATTGGTCGCGGTAGTAATACATTCATGCACTATGCAATTGCAAATAACCTGTTCCCTAATAAATGCGTCACCGTTCATGACGTCAAGGGGTACTCGAATTAGCTTTGATGTGTATGCTGGTATGATATCTTCATATAGGTTTACATTCCGCGAATTATACATTTTAATAGGGTTTGATGCTAAGCGTGTTATGAGCTGACCCTCTTTTAGATCAATGCGCGCCTCCCATTTACTTAGGAGATCTAATCCTAAGAGACCATCAAAATAATCGTGGAATTTATATACGAATAACTTCATACTATCATTATCTCTAAATTCGGGAAAACACGGGAGAGTAATCGAATAGTCATTTCTACTAGTCGCGTGTATGTTTGTTACCTCAAAAGGATCGAAGTTAAGAGAAAAATCTGAAAAGTACCGTTCTACAGCCTCCGGGCTGATAAAAGATTGATTCGCGCCCGTATCTATCAGTAACTTTAAGGGTGGATGTGTGATCTGTATAAACGGTAGCTGTCTTTGAGTTTGAAGGTTCAATTCTATTTTTGCTTTTTTGATATTGAAACCTCCTGAAAATCCTGCTCGATATTGCTAGAAGATGGCTGTGGTTGAATCTCCTCAATAATATGACAACCGTCATTTCCATCATAATAATTAAATTCAGAAGTAAAGTCGGGTGTAAAATCACTACTTTGGTTCGAAACGTCGACGCAGTAATTGTACGCCGGCTCGTGATAATAGCTATTGGTGTCGTAATACGAGTACGCATCGTCGTAGGTATTACATTCATTCATGTTCATTTCTCGGCTTTTAAAATAATTAGTGGGTGGCGGATTCCCGGATTTAGACCAATCGTGACCTGTTAGCATTTGAGTGTGTGGTAACGTCCTAGGGGTAAAACGTTGGACTCCGCTCATAGGTTGCGGATTATGATACTGCGGAGGGTTGTTCCTAGGTGGAAGCTTAAAGACGTTACTACGCGCGATATAATTTGGTGGTGGTGCACTAAACATTCTTTGAGTGTTAGTAGGTCCGCGCATAGCCTGTTGGTTCTGAAGAGGCATTGGGAATCTAAAAGGTTGAGGTGAGGGCCTCATAGCTTGTTGCCCCACAGGAGTGGGCCAGTTAGGTACCGGTACCGGAAAATTATGAGGTCGCGGTGGCGGAACAAATGCCGGCGGCTGAGCTAATGTGATCTTAGGTGCTACTTGAGTCCTTTGGGGTTCGTTACGTTGTTGAAGATATATGATATTAAGCTCTTCCTGAACAAATTCTAGCGCCTTTTCTATTGTCGCGGGACGCATGCAACGAATACGGGAACCTAGGGGCTCCTTAAGTCCGCGGACGTAAGCCTGCATAGTAACCTTCTTATAAAGATCCCGTTTCGCCTGTATAGTCGTGGGTACCGTCTCGTGTAAAGTAACATACGTCATAATAGTGCTAAATAAAGTTTGGCAATGGTCATAAAACTCTTGAGGCGTTTTGTTGCCTTGCATGGCCAAAGAGAGGTCATTGTATAAGGCCGTCTCATCCCGCTGATCCGAAAAATTATTAATTAAAGAAGTTCGAATGCCTAGCCAACTTTCGGGTAACCCGTTGGAATTAATTGTACATGCAGCGCTACCTGTAATCTTATTAAGTATGCCATTTAACAAACACGAATTAGAAAATTCACTTCCTGGATCGCTGCTTAAAAACTTTGCAGCCAACTGGTCACATATATTGATGAACCTTGTTAGAACGTGAGGGTTCCCGTCAAATTCCGGGACAAGGCGCAGAGCCTTAAAGATTGCATCAGCATCGTGAGACATTTTTCCAGGCAATTTATCTAAATTACTATTTGACTTTATATCTAAATCTCTATAGTTATCTACTCTATTCCGGCGAGCCTGCTTCGAATCAGACTCCCGAGTACTATTGGCTCTAGGATGATAAATCTTGAAGGTTAAGATTATACTAGGATAGAAGGAAGCAACACGAGAACAATTCAAGTGTACTCACATAAATTTCATTTCTGGTTCTGTGAATCGAAGTTTGGATTCTCCTCCTGGTCTGCAGCAGGTCCGTAGAATTCGGATACTCGTAGACGGGACTTGATAGTCACCCGGGCGACTCGCGACGCGATATAGTCGTATAGAAAGCTATTCCCGATCTCGCGAACCGGCCCGCGAGTATCCTACCGACTGCGCCAAATACGTTAGCTGCGGTCGGAGGATAGAAAAAAAACGAAATTAACTTAGAAAATTATTTAATAAAAGAAATTAGAAATTACAATTAGTTAGATTTAAGATAATGAGACCTAATCGAAGTATGATTATAGACTGACAAAAACATATTACAAAATTGAATCGGAAACAATTTGAGGTCAATAGGAAGTGCACTATGGACATTTATTATATTTAATTACAGAGTTATAGATATGCAACGTCGGCGATCTCCATATGGTACGGCTACGTAATTCACACTCCGCACACACACACAAACACACCCACACACACACGCACAAGCGCGCTTGACATACATGGTTCAAATTTAAGCCGGTAAGATGCTATTTTATTTATAAACTGAACAATGTCCTGTACGCCGATTTGACACATACATGTACGTGCATTGCAGGTGGACCTGTCGCTGATCGGCAGGAACTGCTCGTCGCCCTCGTCCGCCAACAGCAGCAGCAGCAGCGGCACGGTGAGTGACCACTCGCTTACGACTTCATCATCATCATCATCAGCCTATTGCAGTCCACTGCTGAATTTAGGCCTCTCCAGTTGTTCACCACTTAGGGCAAACATCTGGAGGATATACCCATAATCGCCACGCTGGGCAGGCGGGTTGGCGATCGCAGGGCGTAGCTCCTCGCTCCGGTGACGCTGCTGCCCGTCATCGGTCTGCGGTATTTGGCTACGCCTTCAATTGTGATGGTTATACCGCCAGCAGTCAGTTGCCAGCGCCATGCCGGCCCAACCCTAACCCCCCACGAGCTCCGGGAACCCTACTCACCTATTCTATAGGGTGGAGGTCCTTCCCCAGACGGGCGGCTCAATTCGAGCGAAGATTCGCTATGCCCTACCTCTCATAAGTGTGGCCCAGCGTGGCATGTCTTGGGATATTTATTTATTTGTTATTATTTATACAGTAACAGTAACGTAAGAGGAGCTCGGTGGCGCCGCGGTCTTGTTCGCTTAACAATGATCGCAACGTTGTGCAACCATTGGCGCGGTCAATCCGATGATAGGTAACCAAAATTCGACACCGATTTCCTTCGTGCTTCGGAAGGAACGTTAAGCTGTTGGTCCCGGGTGCTATCTTTACCAACTCAGATAGCAGTCGTCACATCATATCAGAGATGATGATAACTCTGACGCCTAACTGGGAATGGGTATAGCTTACCCTAAGTGTTGCGGAGGTCTGATGGCAGTCGCTCTGTGTAAAAGCTTAGCCCTCGTCAAATCTCTCAGTTTGGGAAGCCGACCCTGAGACAATCGGGAAAAAGGCTAGGATGATGATATGTATATGTCACCGGAAAATAGCAAGAATCGTAAGTTGATCAATTTCCTAGGTAGTTGATTAACTTCCGGAAAGTAATAAACGGCAGTTGAAATGTATTATTTAACGTATGTATTTCAGTAAATTGATCATTTTACGGGGTCTTGCCGTAAAATCATCCGACGAAGGTGAGGTGAACGTTGATTGGTTCAATGGCTTACGTGGCGCTATCCCGGCAACCAATCAGGGAACAGTGTATTAAGTTACGGGTAATAGTGCACCGTTCAATAGTACATTGAGCAACGATTGGCCCATTTGAGGACTATTTTACTTGTGTCAAAATCGTAAATTATTAAATGACTGTCAGGCTACCGTAAATTGATCAACTAACTGAAATCCATTGCGTTAAATAATACATTTCAACTACCGTTTGTTATATTCCGAAAGTTAATCAACTACCTAGGAAATTGATCAACTTACGATTCTTGCTATTTTCCGGTGACATATACATACAGTAACGTGTGTGTGTGTGTGTGCGCAGGCGTGGGCGGGCGTGGTGGGCGGGCGGTCGCGGGCCGCCAGTGCGCAGGCGCTGGACGACGCTTGTCAGCTGTACGAGATCGCCAGGTAAGCATATGCTCATACTCGGGAGTCTTCCCAGTGCAAAACATAGATGGCGCCACGCGCTCCATATTTATGAGATTAGAATAGTTATGCAGTAATTACAACAGTGTTATCTGATCATCATCAGCCTATTACAGTCCACTGCTGGACATAGGCCTCTCCAGTTGTTCGCCACTTAGAGAAAACATCTGGAGGATATACCCATAATCGCCACGCTGGGCAGGCGGGTTGGCGATCGCAGGGCGTAGCTCCTTGCTCCGGTGTCGCTGCTGCCCGTCACCGGTCTTTAGTATTTAGCTACGCCTTCAATTGTGATGGTTATACCGCCACCGGTCGGTTGCCAGCGCCTCGTTTGTTATTCGGCAGGATGCACCACGGGCAGGTGAGGTTGGCTTGGAGCGAAAAGATGATAGGCCGCTCCCTTACATCCCGTGTTATCTGATATATTATATTAATATGTGGTATGTGTATGTTGCAGGTTCCTCGAGATGCCGATAGTGGTGCAGGGCTGCGAGGACGCGATCATCGAGGCCCTCAGCGCGGACACGCTGCCCGCCGTGCTGCGCTGGGCCGCCGCGCCGCACGCCTCGCGCTGGGTGCAGCGGTCAGTGACGCAGCCTCCCCCCACACACGCACCAAAACCGCCTCACCCCACATACGCACCAACCGCCTCCCCCCCACAAGCACCAAACCGCCTCCCCCACACACACACACCGGCAGCCTCCCCTCCACACATACCGGTAGCTTTCCCAACCCATACACGCCAGCAGCATTCCCCCCCCCCCCCCCCCCCCCCACGCCAGCCTCCCCCCCACGCGCACTAGCCTCTCCCCCACACACACACCATTCAGGAGCATAACTAATTCCCTCAGACACCGGCTAGTCCATGAGCATGACTGTTGATCTCTCGAGACACCCCCCACGCCCGAACATGACAACCCAATTAGCACGTCTATTAAATAAATATATATATCAGACAACATCACATACATTGCTCCGATCCCAAAGTAAGTAGCTTAAGCACTTGTGTTATAGGTATCATAACACGAAGGTACCACAAATAAATACTTAAATACAAATATAAACACCCAGACACGGAACAAACACAAGTGTTCATCACACGAATGTTTGTCCCGGGTGGGAATCGAACCCACGACTCTTGGTTCAGAAGGCAGGGGTCACTACCAATTGAGCCACCGAGCCTGTCTATTATGTTTCTCGTATCTACGAACATGCCTGTAGGTACCACCGAGGCTCCCCCCCTCCTTGTAGGTAAGTGTAAGTAAGTTTTAATTGTAATGAACAATTTAAGTTCAGTATGTGACCGTATGTTTGCGCGTCTGTTCGCAGGCAAGCGATGCGCTACCTGCGCGACGAGTTCCCGCAGGCGATGGCGGGCGCGGCGGCGGCGCGGCTGCCGCGCACGGCGCTGGCAGCGGCGTTGGCGTCCCCGTTCCTGCAGGCGTCCGAGGCGCACGCCCTGCGCGCGCTGCTGCGCTGGGCCGAGCGCGCCGCCCTCACCGCGCAGCCCAAGCAGACGCGCCCGCCCGGTCAGTACCCCACAGGGGACAGTTCAAAATAAATATCATATACATTACTCCGATCTCTGGGTGTTTATATTTGGATTTAAGTGTTTATTTGTGCTACCTTCGTTGTTCTGATACTCATAACACAAGTGCTTAAGCTACTTACATTAGAGCAATGTGTGTGATGTTGTCTGATATTTATATTTATATAAAAAAAATAATCTTAAAGTAAGTAGGTTACAGGAATGGTCACAGATCGCACCCCTGTGGTACTCCATAAGGAACGACTAAGTAACGCTGATAGATTACAGGGATGGTCACAGGTCGCACCCTTGCAGTACTCCATAAGGGACGATATAGTAACGCTGACAGGACATAGGTCGCGCCCTTGCGGTACTCCATAAGGGACGACATAGGCTCAAACAAACGCGCCCGCCCGGTCAGTACCCCCCAGGGGACAGGTCACAATAAATATCATATATGTACATTGCTCCGATCTCAAAGTAAGTAGGTTAGAGGGATGGTCACAGGTCGCGGCCTTGTGGTACTCCATAAGGGACGACGTAGTAACGCTGATAGATTACAGGGATAGTCACAGGTCGGACCCTAGACTAAAAATAAGTTATAGTCCGTTGAAAGCATTTTTAAAGCTCGCTGAGGCATTTTTACGGGACAGAGTGACGTCAAAGACTCTTAACTTTTGATGCCTTGTATCTTTGCTATTTTTTATTTAAATTGAAAAAGGAAAAATACGTGTCCAATATATTTTCATGATCTGAAATACGGATTAATATAATGTAATTATTTTGACCCCCAAAACATCCCTATTGCATTGGACCTATTGTCCAATTTGTTATTAATTACGCATAAGTTTCTATTAATATCTTAAATTAAATATTGTTAAATCATAAAACGTACGGTAGTAGTTGTTACGAAACAAAAGTAGTATAATCAAACTAGTTTACATGTTTAGTTCTACGTCACAATCACAGATGGCGCTGTCCTACTTTAACCCGCGCAAGCGTTGCGATTTTGCCAATATATATGGGTCGTTGTGTGATTATTTTTTTTCGTTCGCTTCCTCAATAAACCCTGTCTTGTTACATAGTTCAGTGGTTTTATTTAGTAGATTTGGGCCCTATTTTTACATGGTCCTTATCGAGTCGGATGATAAGACACAATTTGCATAGTGTCTTCCGGCGCCTTTTTGGTACAACTGCATAGAAATCAGTGATGGTTCGTCACTGAAGTGCAGGCCAAAGTGTGAAAGGGTGCTGTGTATTGAGAAGTTTGGCTGTGCTACTTGGCTGGCGCTAGAGGGCGCTGGGTGCAATTCATCGTGCAGGAGCCGGGAGCTGGGAGACAGATCTGAGGAAAGGTGTCGTGGAGCTGTGGTGTCAAAGTGAACCTTAACGTAACGTATCTAAGGAGGTGTTTGTGTATGGTGCAAGGTGCAGTTTACTGTGAGTACTTTTAAATTTTTACGTCATTCATCGCAAGATTTCAAAGTTGAAGAATTTACTGGACTTAGAAAATTTGAGTGAAATAATTTCATGGACTTTAAAAATTTGCATTAGATTGTAGTTTAGACTTAGAATATTTTAAGAAAAAGTGATACTACGGGGAACCTATGCCCGATTTTGTATCGATTTTGTTTGTTTAAAAAACTTAGAATATTTTGATTTCTGTAACTTTGAAAATAAACAGTTGTTAATAGAGTAACTATGGAAGGCTTGTATAAATTGCAGTATGACAAGTACAAGTCGATTGAGAATGCTAGAAATAATTACAAAAAATCACCTAAAGATAGAATTAGGCTATCATATTTACAAACACGATTAGAAGCATTAAATGATCAATGGAAACAGTTTCTCGCAACTCATGAAAACATAATTCGCGCAGTAAATGAAGAAGGTTTAAACGATGATTATTTTACAAAAAATGTATACGAAGCTATAGAGGAATTATATTTTATGTACAAATCTGAGTTAAGGGAAGCCATAGATCATTTAACACCAGTGAGTCAATTACCTAGTAAAGATCATGCATCGCCTAATGTTAGTCAATCTGGTGACAGTTCACATGTCAAATTGCCACAAATTTCTATTCCTAAATTCTCAGGGTTGTATGCCGAATGGATATCATTTGAGGATTTGTTTATGTCATTGATTGATGGAAATAAAGGCTTAGATAACGTGCAAAAAATGCATTACCTAAAAAGTCTCTTAACGGGTGAGGCTGAGCAGTTGGTAAGGCATATACCGATAACAGCAGCAAATTACAGGGAGTGTTGGTCTCAGTTACGTAGTAGATATAATAATAAAAGGTTTCTATCAAATTCGTTGCTGAAACGACTTATGGGTCAATCTAATGTTACTGAGTCATCAGTAGCCATAAAGAGTCTTTTAGATACAACTGTTGAATGTCTTAATGGTTTGAAAAATCTGAACGTTGATGTAAGCACCTGGGATATTATAATTATTTATATCATTAGTTCAAAGCTAGACCCAGAATCACGAAAACAATGGGAATCAAAATTAAGTTCAAATGATAGTTTGCCTAAGTTTTCCGAATTTAGAGAGTTTTTGGAGGCCAGATTTCGAGCACTCGAATTTTTGGATCCCAAGGTCTGTAAACCAAAGCATCTTAATACTGCACATTATAAGCCAAAGGTTATGCACACCATCACTGACAATAATGTTACTAAATTATTGTATTCTTGCTCATTTTGTAAAGATAATCATAAAATTGCTAATTGTAAGCAATTTGCAAAGGAGAGTTACGATTCACGCCACAGTTTTGTCCAGAACAACGGGCTTTGCTTTAATTGTTTGGGGAGTAACCATTCAATCAAGCATTGCCGCCATAATACCACTTGTCGCATATGCAATAAAAGGCATCATTCACTATTACATCCCAAATCTTTGTCAATTTCTTCTGCCAATAATAGGAAGTCTGATACCGCAGTTGAAATAAGTGCAGCTGTGTCCTCGGTCCGGACTCAGCTGACGGAAGGCGAACCAACTACTTCAAATTTAGTCACACATTTTTCAAAGGAATCACTTTCAGTACCTACACAGGTGTTACTAGCTACAGCTCTTGTCGAAGCACAGGCAAGAAGTGGCTACAATCAATTGTTGAGGGTGTTACTGGACCAAGGGTCCCAAGCTTCATTCATAACCGAATCAGCAGTACAATTGTTGGGATTGAAGAAGATACCTGCTAAATCAATAATTTCAGGAATAGGCGGTGATCAAAGCTCTTTAGCGTCCAAGTTTATTGTCATGGTGACTATTCAATCCCGTCTAGATCCTCACTTCAAGGTTCTAGTAAGAGCATATGTTTTAGGCACTATCACTTCTCTCTTACCTGCAGAGAAATTACCCTATAGTCACTGGCCAGAATTTCAAGCAGTCAGTTTGGCTGATCCAGAGTTTCACACGCCAAGCAAAATAGATATGTTGCTTGGTGCCGAAATTTATGGTCTAGTTTTGAGAGAGGGGTTAATGAAAGGACCTTCAGGGTTTCCTACAGCTCAGAATACAGCTTTGGGCTGGATTTTATCCGGCCAAACTGGTTTTGAGCAAGACAGTATACATTGTCATCATGTAATTAGTAGTTCGATTGAGCAAGCAGATGACAATGAATTACTAAAACAATTCTGGGAGATTGAATCCATTGTTCCCAAACGGATTCTATCCGAAGATGAAATACGCTGTGAGGACATTTATAGAACAACCACTACCAGAAGTGAGAGTGGTCGATATGTTGTTAAACTCCCATTCAGAAGTGAGGACCCACAATCAAGGTACGGCAATTCAAGGGATCTCGCTATCAAAAGGTTTTTAGCACTTGAAAATAAATTCAAGAAACAGCCCCAGATTAGAGAAAGATATGCAGACGTCATTCATGAATATTTAAGTTTAGGCCACATGGAACGTATCAATCCTAATGAAGACAGTAAACAAGCCACGTCTGTCTATTTGTCGCATCATGCAGTTATACGCGAGGATAAGACAACTACGAAAATCAGGGTCGTATACGATGCATCAATGAAGGGTATTAATGGAGTGTCTCTCAATGATGACCTCTTAGTAGGTCCTACATTACAACCGCCTCTACGTCACATTGTCATGAGGTGGAGAATGCATCCTATAATAATTTGCGCCGACATAATAAAAATGTATCGCCAAGTTGAAGTATTTGAGGAGCATACCGATTTCCAACGGATAATATGGCGAGATGATCCTGCAGCAGAGTTAGGAGAATATCGTTTACTCCGAGTTACATTTGGCACTGCATCGGCTCCTTATCTAGCAATAAAAACGCTTCAACAATTGGCAGAGGATGACGGTCAAGAATGCCCTGAAATAAGTGAAATACTAAAGAGAGATTTCTACGTCGATGATCTCATGACGGGTTGTCAATCTTTGGAACAGGGACTTAAGATAAAAGAGCAAATAGATAAATTACTTCTTCAAGGTGGCTTTCAACTTCAAAAATGGGCGAGTAACAACGAAGAATTACACAAACAAATTTCAGACAGTCAGAGAGAAAAGGACAATTCAGTACAGAAAAATATTAAAATAGATGAAATAATAAAAATATTAGGCCTTTCTTGGAATCGAGAAACAGATACTTTTAAGTATTCAGTACAACTTCCTACTCAACAGGTGCCAATCACAAAGAGGAGAGTAATTTCAGATATTTCTCGCTTATATGACCCTCTTGGTTGGGTATCACCATGTGTCATCGTCTCCAAGATATTCATACAAAAGCTCTGGCTTGCTGGAATAGATTGGGACGACGAGTTGCCACCCGAGTTGTTGAAAGAATGGCAGGTTTACAGAAGTGAGTTAGAACATATAAGTCAATGCGAAATCCCAAGATGGGTATCGACTCAACACAGTGACAAGCTGGTAGAGCTTCACGGCTTCTGCGATGCGTCTATAGCGGCGTACGCGGCTGTCGTATATGTGCGAGTTGTCAATGCAGAGAATACCATTAGTATCAATCTGGTCACATCTAGGACTAAAGTTGCACCAGTCAAGCAACAGTCTGTTCCTCGACTGGAGTTAATGGGAGCAAGTCTACTGTCAGAACTAATCACTGAAGTCGCAGAAGTGATGGACATTACAAAGGCTAATGTGCATCTTTGGACTGACTCGTCAGTGGTTCTGGCATGGCTTAGCAGTCATCCCAGTCGTTGGTCAACTTTTGTAGGGAACAGAGTGTCTCAAATTCTCTCGCTATTTGATAATTCTCACTGGGCTCATGTTGCATCGGCAGACAATCCAGCTGATATTGCGTTTAGAGGATTGACTCCACAAGAGCTACACGGCAATAGATTGTGGACACATGGACCTTTATGGCTTCAGGAGCCAAGTATTATCTATACTCGACCAAAATCAATCAGTACTAATATGGAACAAAGAGCAATTAAATCACATGTAGCTACTGACAATGCTCCTGAAGATGCAGTGTGGACAAAATACTCTTCACTGCAAAGGTTGGTTCGAGTTATAGCTTATTGCCGAAGGTTTGTGAATTTATTAAGGGTGAAAGACAGTAAAACTGAGATGAAGTCTTATCTAACGAGTCAAGAAATGGATGAAGCTTTAAAAGTATGTATAAAACAGTGTCAACAAAAGGAATTTTCACAAGAATTAGAAGATATTAGAAGAACAGGAAGTATAAAGAATAAAAGTACACTAAAGTCTTTATGTCCAGCATTAGATAAAGATGGAATCTTGCGTGCTTATGGCAGAATCAAGAATTCCCAATTAAGTGAAGAGATCAATAATCCTATCATCATACCACGGAGTAGCCATTTCGCGTATTTACTCATCAATGAGGCCCACAAAACAACATTACATGGGGGTCCTACTGTGATGCTCAATTTTTTGCGATCAAAATATTGGGTCATCGGTGGAAAAAACCTAACGAAAGCTTATGTGCGGAAATGCGTTACTTGCGTGCGATATGCTGCAGTTCAAAAAACACAAATTATGGGCCATTTGCCATCTTGTCGTGTGACACCCGCACGAGCATTTTTTAGAAGCGGTGTTGACTTCGCAGGTCCCATTAGTATCAGAATGTCCAAAGGTAGAGGCAATAAATCATACAAAGGGTACATTTGCCTTTTTATATGTATGGTTACGCGAGCTATTCACCTTGAAGTCATCAGTGATTTATCCTCTGAAGGCTTCATAGCAGGTTTTAAACGATTTGTGGCTAGGAGAGGTCATTGTAGTGAAATGTGGAGTGACAACGGCACTAACTTCGTTGGTGCCTCTAAAGAGTTGTCTTCATTGCTGGTTCTTGAAAAATCATCAGTAGCACTCGAAATCAGAAGTTGGTTGAATGATCACAATGTTACGTGGCATTTCATCCCTCCTCACGCACCCAACTTTGGCGGGCTGTGGGAGGCTGGTGTGAAGTCGACCAAATTTCACTTAAAGCGTGTGATAGGCGATTCTACACTGACATATGAAGAGATGAGTACTATTCTAAGTCAGATTGAAGCTTGTTTGAATTCACGGCCAATTTCTCAGTTACCCAGCAACATTGACGATCCTTTGCCCCTAACGCCTGGTCACTTTCTAATTGGCGAGCCTCTCGTCACTGTACCGGATCGGGAGTACCTTGATCTAAAGGTGGGAAGTTTGAGACGTTGGCAGATAACACAGCGTATGCTACAGGATTTCTGGCGGCGATGGTCGAATGAATATCTTGTGTACATGTTGCAACGATATAAATGGACTAAGCATATTCCAGAGCCAACAATAGGCGACATTGTATTAATTAAGGAGGATAATCTTCCCCCCGCACGATGGCTCTTGGGCAAAGTCATTGATAAACACCCAGGTTTGGACTCTGTTACGCGAGTTGTATCTCTCAAATGCAAAGGGTCAGTAATAAAGCGACCCACCTCAAAATTATGTATTCTGCCTATTGCAGATTGACATGGAGTGCTAGATATAGAAAAAAAAAAAATGTCTTACATAGATAATTTTGTTTTAGAAGATAAGTTTGTTTTAATTCAAAGGCTCTGTGATTTAATAACCCCCTTGACCTCATGGTGGGCGGTATGTCCTTATTTGTTCCGAAGGACATGAACAGATGTCCTTGGTGGGCGGTATGTCCAATTTGTTATTAATTACGCATAAGTTTCTATTAATATCTTAAATTAAATATTGTTAAATCATAAAACGTACGGTAGTAGTTGTTACGAAACAAAAGTAGTATAATCAAACTAGTTTACATGTTTAGTTCTACGTCACAATCACAGATGGCGCTGTCCTACTTTAACCCGCGCAAGCGTTGCGATTTTGCCAATATATATGGGTCGTTGTGTGATTATTTTTTTTCGTTCGCTTCCTCAATAAACCCTGTCTTGTTACATAGTTCAGTGGTTTTATTTAGTAGATTTGGGCCCTATTTTTACACCTATCATGTTTCCTTGCGGGACAACTTGAGTCATATAATCCGTCGAAAGTTTTATTTCCGTACTAGATTTTGCCCGCGGCTTCGCTCGCGTTGGGGTGAATGCTCCATACAAACTTCCACCCCCCATTTCAGGGAAGTCGGGGGTTAGAAAGGGGCAAAAAGTAGCCTATGTTACTTTCCATCCCATCAACTATCTCCACTTAAAAATCACGTTAATTCAGCGCTCCGTTTTGCCGTGAAAGAAAGACAAACGTACAGACAGACACATTTTCCCATTTATAATATTAGTATGGAT